>JANAVB010014648.1:0-127512 GCA_029216955.1 Iris pallida
GCAGACGCAATAGACTATGCACGAAAATACAAAGCCTGTCAGGTCCACGCAGATTTCATCCACCAGCCATCCGAGTTTCTACATCCGACGGTAGCATCTTGGCCATTCGAAGCATGGGGAATGGACATCATCGGTCCGATCACTCCGCCTTTGTCTCGAGGACATCGCTTCATACTCGCAATCACAGATTACTTCTCGAAATGGACGGAGGATGTTCTGCTTACAGAAGTAAAGACTTCAAACGTGATCATCTTCCTCAAGCATCACGCCATTTATCGCTTTGGACTACCCCGAAGGATCATCCATGATAATGGTCCGTAGTTCGCAAGCCACGCCTTCTATCGGTTTTGCGACAAGCACCGCATTTAGAATATTGCCTCAACACCATACAACCCAGCGGCTAATGGTCTGGCTGAAGCATTTAACAAAATAATCATCAAGCTTCTCAAGAAGTTCGTGTCATCAAATAAACGCGACTGGAATGAAAAGCTTTGTGAATGCTTATGGGCGTACCGTACCACAGTACGGAGTGCCACCGGGAACACACCATTCTCTCTAGTATACGGAAGTGAGGTAATTCTCCCATTGGAGACTCAAATCCCCTCACTCCGCGTTTCTCTCATATACAGATTGACGACAGATGATAATCACCATCGCAGACTACAAGAATTAGAGGCTATAGATGAGAAGCGCCTATTAGCTCAACAACAAATTGAGCTGTACCAGGCATGCATCTCCGGAGCCTTCAACAAGAAGGTTAAAATTAGAACATTCCAAGTGGGCGACCTCGTTCTGGCAGTTCGGAGGCCGATGGTTATGACTCACAAAACTGCCGACAAGTTCCAGCTAAAGTGGAAAGGCCCGTTCATCATTGATGCTGTATTCTCCAATGGAGCTTACCGCCTCACAAAATAAAATGGAAACTTGCTCATGTTGCCCATCAACGGCAAGTTCCTAAAGAAGTATTACATCTGAAATGACATCCCCTAGGGTGATGAGTTACATACCTGATGGTACCGCTGAACTCACATCCCGCCTACAAATTGCCAAGATGACGAGTCATGTACTCTCACGTACCACTGAACTCACCCCGCCTATAAATTGCCAGAATGACGAGTCATGTACCTACTGGTACCACTGAACTCATATCCCGACTATTAATTGCCAGAATGACGAGTCGTATCCGCTGGTACCGCTAAACTCACATCCCGACTACAAATCTTCTAGAATGACGAGTCATGTACTCTCTCGTACCGCTGAACTCACATCCTGACTACAAATCCTCCATATTGTCGAGTTATGTACCTGCAGGTACCACTGAACTTACATTCTGATCCCAAATCTCCAGATTGTTGGGTTATGTACCCCTTGGTTCCGCTGAACTCACACTCTGGTCACTACAGATAAATCTATATCGCCTCTCTTAGGTAGTAAGTCATGTATGATCATACCTCTGAACTTTCCTCCTAAAAGATCTCTCTCCTTATGATCCAATACCCGCACTTTCAGTGCACAAAAAGGGTAACAGATCCAAAAATTCTCCGAAACAACCACGTAGATATTACCTCTGAGTTGTTTCCCTCCCATCAAAAACAAACCGCCCCTCATATAGAACCTCCATGTCCTCATTACCTATGAGTTGTTCTATATTCCCTTCATGGAGCCCACTCCTGCCATGTCCTCATTACCTCTGAGTGGGAAGGCTCCATCAAAGAAACCCTCATATTTACCATTTCCTTATTACCTCTGAGTAAGTATGTTGGTTCTCTCCCAACTTATTATCCGTATCCAGAACCAGGGTATGCCAAGGATAATAGGTCCACAAAAAGTCTCCCATTGGGGCAACTACTACAAGCAAAGAATAAAGTGAATGTATTCTGTTCAAAATCAGTTACATTCACATGACTACATCTCATGAGCAAGCCATAAAAGTTCTCTATTATTTCATTCAGACAAGAAGGAAAAAGATTACATTGGTGTCCATAAGAAGCAAAACACAAACTACCAAGACAAAAAGACGGACATCTATGGGAGCCCACGAATCCTAGTTGCGGGGGCGCATATACCAATCCCTCAACCATTTTGCATATGAAGGATGTACTTGAGCAAAATCCTCGTCCGAAGTAGGAAGGTCAGAACTCCCAGTACTACCGCCGTCAAACTGGGGCTCCTTCTTTACAGCAATGGGAGCCAGCTCTCCTTTCTGTTCCTCCGTTATTGGTATTACCTCCTCCTTAACAAGCGATGACTCTTGTTTGAAAGGGGGCAGCAGCTCTTCCTTCACAATGACCTCAGCCTTCGGCAGGTTTGCTGCAAGAATCAAAGATAAAAAGAAACAAAGTTAGGAGATGGTCAGAGCCTCATGCGGTCCAATCCAGACGAGCTTATGCGGTCCTGTTTAATGGGGGCTTCATGCGGTTCGGCCCCGAGGAATTTATACGGCTCTGTTCGAAGAGTCATCATGCGGTCCAGTTTGTGAAGTAGGCTAGGCGGCCACTAGGCAACTCCCATGCGGCTCGGACATGGGATATACCCTATGCGGCTCGGACATGGGACGCACATGTGGCCCATACAAATCGAACAGATTCGACGAGAACGAGAAATGCATTAAAGGCTTGTGCATAAAGCATGCAACAGAGCCGTCTTTATTTCAAAGGATACGATCTGCCCAAAAACCTTACCAGCAATAGGGGTGAACATCGGGGTGGACTTCAAGCGCCGGGGCTGACGAAGAAGCCACACCCTTTCCCTTTGCCGCGGCTGTGGAAGCTTTCGGGGCCATTGTCGATGATGATCAAAAAAGGAAGAACAGCAGCTTAGGACAAGATAGGAGAAAGACAAAAGAAAGCAAAGAAGTCTCTCTATCCTAACAGCACCCTATTTATAGACAGACATAGAGGGGCATGTGGACCGATAAACTGCTTCGGTCGTGTGCTGCAGGCAAAGTCGACTCCTCGGATTTTGCCCCCTCTCTCATAAAGAAGATTTATCCAGGGCATAAAATCCAAATATTTAATGAGCCAACTCTTGGTATTCCTCAAAAGATGTCTCTAAAAAAATGAATTAAGGGCAATTAATAAGACGCACGTGAGGCAGGGAGCCCATACGGCTAGGGAGTCTATGCGGCCAGACAAGCCATACGGCCAAGAACATCCTATACGGCCAGCGGAGCTCATATAGCCATGCTTCTTATTCAAAGTATTCCAATTTTTCAAATTGAAAACTTTGAAGGGGGTCTTGTAGAAGCATGGAAAAGAACTAGAAAAGCCCATGCGGTTCAAAACAGAAGAAGCCCATGCGGCTTAAAACAGAAGAAGCCCATGCGGCTTAAAACAGAAGAAGCTCATACGGCTCAAAATAGAAGAAGCCCATGCGGCTCAAAACAGAAGGAGCCTCATGCGGCTTAGGAATCTATCAGAGCCTCATGCGGCTCAGGCAAAGATCACGTGACCCTATACAGCTTGCCTTTACAGCTGGCCATAAAGTGACTGCTCCTATTAAATGCTCTGACGTAAAGTGATAACTCTGACATTAAAACTGAAATGATGACATGACGGCATATTCCTCGGGAAACGAAGAAAATCTCTTCTGCAGCTGGCACGATCCACCAACTACAAAGCTCCTTATGCGGCTGCCACCACTCTATGCGGCTGATGCTCGCATGCGGCTCGGAGCGTGAAGACCCTTGTCATGCGGCTCAAATTATAAGAAGTCATCCTATGCGGCCGCAGTTCTCATGCGGCTTAGATCATGGGGACCATCTCTATACGGCTCAAATATCGAGAGGCCATGCCCATACAGCCTTGACACGTGGCTAGTCCTATGCGGCTCAGTTGGAAACTACCCCTATGCGGCTCAGTTGGAAACTACCCCCATGCGGCTTAGATTTCGGAGGCTACCCCTATGCGGCTGCCACCTTCATACAGTTCAAAACCTAAGAAGCTACCCTCATGCGGCTGTGGCTCGCGATTATGACATGTGACAGAAGACCAATTTCCCACGTGGCACTAAATCAATCAAGAGTTATCAATAAATCCCAACAACCTGATTTAGTGCAATCATCATAATTACCCAAATCAAAACAGATTTATGGCAATCACATGGATTAAACACGTGGCAGGAGATCCGAGCTTCCTAAAATAATGACAATCAATATTGATTGCCCATACGGATTTTACACAATCAGCATTAATTGTCCAGATTCGTTGCAATTAAGATTAGTGGTCCAGATTAATTGCCCACAAAATAGGATCAAGGAAAATGACAATTAAGTTTCCAAGCCGCCGACTTCTTTAGGGTGATCATTGCAAACCCTAATGATGACACCCCACTCCTATAAATAGCAAGGTGCCATTCCCTTGTAAAAAGATTGGATCCAGAGAAACAAAATATATAGCAAGGTGCCATTCCCTTGCAAAAGAGATCCTTTCCGCCCGGCTGGACACACAGAGAGACAAAAGCGCGTACATAAGAGTCTTCCCATCTTGAGAGCAGTGCTTCAACGGAGCCAAGGCTACGTCTGATCATCTAAGGAGTAAGGCAGAGTGGCCGTCGCTTTTCCGAGCCTCGATCGTCACCCCCCAGAATCAAAACTAAACAATCGTGCTCGATTGTTGTACCTAGGTTTTCGTCCCTGGGCTTTCTTTGTACGAACGAGTTTGTATTGTGAAGTAAAAGTCCAGTCCTCCGATATAATTGTTCTGTTCTTTTATAATCAATGGCAAACATGGTTGTGGTCGAATGGTGCGAGGCGATGGTGGTGGTACTGGTGCGGTCTGGCTTGGCAGGGTGTAGTGGCTGTGGATTGGCTTTGCTGGTGATTGGGGGAAGTCAGAGTATGGTGGCCGGAAGCCACGGGGCAGTCAGGATAGTAGCAATAGCTGGAGTTGGTCGAAGGAGAGGAGGAGGTATCGAGAAATGGTGGTGAACGGAGTAGTCGTCTGGCCGGATGGGGATTCGACGGGGGGTGGCTGCTGGTTTACAGGGAGGCTAAGGGGAGATGGTGGCTGCTAGGTGATTCTAGGTCCTAAAAAGTGTCTTATAAAATATTGGGAATTGTCCAATATTTATAGGGTAAGGTAGAAACCCTAATGGCATGGATGTAACGTAATAGAATAGAAAAAAAGTGGAAACACTTACAGCTAACTAAAATACTAACTGCTAACAGTAGTTAAACTAAAAATTAAATTAGTTATTATATATATATATATTATATTTTATATATTTTATATATTTTATATATAAATATATATATATTCTTTACAAAATATTATTTGAGAAACAATTTCTTTATATATAAAAATGATACATAATATTTATAACTTATGGAAAATTCAGAGATGGACAAGTTTTAGGATATAATCTCACATCATATAGTTTTATAAAACCAAAGGCCCCCAACAATATCGATAACATTATATGATTCAAAAATATGTTCCATATTTAAAATTCACGTTTTCAAGAATTAGAAAATTTTCAAAACAATAGAAAATACAAAAATTCAAAAAAAATCCCAAAATTCGGTTAACGGAGGTTCAGCACCGGATGAGCTGCTAGGAAATCAGCTAATGCTTGGCCTTTTACTGCCTTCTGAGGAACGAAGAGCATATCGTATGGAGTCAACAGCATTGCCCATGTAGTTAAACGGGAATTAAGAGAACCCGGTTTAGTCATGAGTATTCTGAGAGGGTTTTCTTAGATATGATGTGGATGGTCTGCCCAGACACATAGTGGCATGTATTCTGGATAGCAAATACCAGTACAATATATTTCTTTTCCATAGGTGTGTATATGTGCTCGGCACCCCACCATTGTGCGGCTGAGGTAGTAGATTGCCTGTTCATGGCCGCCTTCATTTTCTGAGCTAATAAGGCGCCAAAGAATGGTCCATAATACGGACATATAGTAAGAAAGGCTTCCCTATTATTGGAGCTACCAATACTGGGGGGCTTGTGAGATACTTCTTGATGTCGACGAATACGCGTTGATATTGTTAGTCCAGACGAAAGATACCCTTTCTTCATGAGCTGAGTGAATGGTTGACACCTTCCAGAAAGGTTCAAAATGAATTATCTGATGTAGGCTAGCCTTTCTTGCAGTCCGCGTAGCTCTTGAGGTTTCTTGGAGGATGCATATCGAGGATAGCATTTACTTTCTCCGGGTCAAGATGTATACCCTTTGAAGTGATAAAGAAACCAAGGAACTTTCCGCTGGAGACTCCCAGATAAGGCTTGGTTGGATTCATCTTGAGTTGGTGTGCACGTATTACTTTGAACACCGTTCTCAAGTCTTGGAGGTGGTTGCCCTTGAGATGACTTTTAACTGCCTACATAGTACTCTATTATTTTACGCAAATGATGACAAAAAATGTGATCATGGCTCGCTGGTATGTCGCCCCTGCATTTTTCAATCCGAAGGGCATCACCGTATAGCAGTATACCCCCAATGGTATTCAAAATGATGTGTGCTTCTCATCGTCGGGGAACATCTTGATCTAGTTGTAGCCTGAGAACCCATCCATGAAGGACATCCGCTCGAAGCCACAAGTATTGTCGATCATTACGTCGGTGATCGGTAGAGGGAACTCGTCTTTCGGGCATACAGAGTTCAAATCACGGTAATCGATACAGACTCGAACTTACCATTCTTTTTCATGAATGGAACAATGTTGGCAACCCAATCAGGGTGTTGTTCTTCGTAAATAAATCCACTAGAAATGAGCTTCTTGACTTCATTCTCGATGGCCTCCATGACATCTGGTCGAAATCGTCATTGTTGCTGCTTCACTGGCTTAGCTTTAAACGAAATATTTAGGCGGTGCATGGCGACTTTAGGGTCCAGGCCTGGCATGTCTTCATAGCTCCATGCAAAGATGTCGATATATTCTCTTATAACTTGTATAAGAGATTGTTATTCATCGCCAAATAGACTTTTACTGATGAAGATTGGTTTAAAAGATGATTCATCTCCTAAATTAATTTGGATGACTTCGTCTTCATTAGGTGGTTCACGTTGTTCGAAGCATAGCTCCCACCTAGTATCCATCTTTTGAGCTAATTGTTCAAGCTCGATTGATTGGACATCGTCCGTAATTTGGTCAACTGAAACCATGTGACGGACAGAGTTGCTTTGAACATGTCGCCAATGCTAAAGTCTGAGTCCCAGAGGAAGGAATTAAAAAAATGAGAACAATGATTTGCTTCATCATCTGATCTTTCGGAAGTTGTTGGAGGAGTGACATAACCCAGACCAACACCGTTTCGTTGATATTAGTTCTCGGGTTTGCCGAGAGGAGCGAAGTGTCGTATTGGTAACTGTCGTCCCAGGCCATAATTTAGCCTCTGGTCACTTTTGATGTCATATCCTATATTCTGGATGATATTCTTGGTCTGCTAACTATATCAAAAAATTTGCATTTTTCCAAAGTCATAATCAGCTTCCATGTTGTGCTTAGGAGAAGTAGAGTCCGGAACAAACTTTCTCTCGCCAATTATTCGACCGAAGATGATTAGTTCTTCGTCCTTCTTTTGGCTGGAACGATGAAGTAGTAGATATCTTCTGGGTAAACTTTTTCCCGCAGGTGAGGCGTCGTTACCGGCATGCAGAAGTATGGTTATAGGTCATGCTCTAGAGCATATATCGTATCTATGTAGTGGTTTACAGATTGATAGACATCGGAGTAATTCAAAGATAAGTTCTTCTTTAGGGATAACATCATCCACTGAAGGTACATTATTATGAGTATTAATATATTCATTGATAGAATCATCATCTGGAAGAGGAGCCACAGTCTTGGCCAAGTTCACCACGTAGGGTAATTCTTCAGGATTGGGAGGACGGACTATAGCAGGTTCCTTCCGAGGTGTCTTGCGAAGAGTGATGGTCAATGGTTTGACTTTGTCATGGTTCTTCTTTTTTACCCAGATTGTAAGAAGCTTCGGAGTACTTTTTGGAGTAGTACGTCCTTTGACTCAGATAATCAGGGGACCATCATTGGAGGATGAACTTGCTTCATCTTCATTGTCAGCTTCGTTCTCGTCATCCTTGGGGGGCTGAGATTGGTAAATTACCCAATCTCTATAGTAAGCTTCGATGCCCTTAAAAGGATCGACATTGGTAAACTCCGTCGTCATGACATCGTCACTGTTGACGTACTTGAAGTACTGGTGAAGTATGGAAGGAACGATCATATTCTCGTGTATCCATGGATGTCCCAACAAGACGTTGTAGGTTACATTGGCATCGATCACATAGCAGGAAACCTCCGTTCGGAGATCATCGATATGGCATTTGAGACGGATCTTGTCCAGCGGGCAGCTTTGACAAGCATTAAAAGCCATGATAGTTGTATTGGTTGCAGATAGCTTGTGCAGAGGGATTTCTAGAATTTGAAGCAAACTTTTAGGAATGATGCTGAGGGAGAAACCTGGATCGATGTGCATGCAGTCCATCTTGATCGCCCCGATATACCCTGTATAGTAAAGGAGTCTATCATGAAGATTATTTTTTAGTAGCATGTCCTCCTGTGAAAATGTGATGTTGGGCACCACTTCCATAATACTGTGGCAATCGGGACATGAGACAGGGTCTTCAGCGGGGGCCTTGACTTCAGCGAGATAAGAGTCGGCATGTAGTAATGCCTTACTTAAGGCTTTTCGTATTTCTTTGAAAAGTCGCAATAGATCGAACAGAGACAACCTGGCAGGTGTATTGGCCAGCTGTGCCAGTATGTCAAAGTTGTAGGGCCGATCCATGCTTTCGGAAGCTGGCACCTTCAGAGATTTGTCAAAACGTGTCTCCTTCTGCTTGGCTTTGTCAGTAGTTAAAGGGTTAGACGGGCCGGCTTCTGAGCTTGTGGGACTAGCAGGAGCTTGAGAAGGTATTGCTTCTTCTTGTGCAGGATCGTACGTCCAAAGATAAGCCTTTTTCGGTCGCGTCTCGCCAGATAGAACCTCATAGATGGAAGAAGACAACATATGGCATGACTTGTATTTCTTACCCCTTTTTGCATTGGAAGATACCACCCCCTGTGTCATTTCTTGCACAAGGTCCGGATGGACCCACATAATCTTACCACGTTCAGTCGTGAGTGGCACCAAGGTTGAGTTGCGAGCTGGCGATAGGTTGACGACTTCTATTATTGCCTTGGGGATTAGGACTACGCCGTCTGGGACTTCTGTAGGAGGAAAGTCACTAAACTGGAGAGAGATCATGTTAGAAGATACAACCTTGTCTTCAGCTTCGAGGTTGATCACTTGGTTGTCGATAATCTGTTATATCTTCTTCTTCAGGATGATGCAGTCCTTGGTGGAATGATGTACGTACTGATGATAGAGACAGTACTTGGGATCGTTGAGTTGGTTTACCTCTACAGGACATCGTGGTAGAGGCATTATCAGTTTATTACCCTTCGTCAATGTGTGAAAGATGGTAATGACATCATCTTCGTCAAAGGAGAAGGTCTCCTTTGGCTTGTCGGAGGCGCCCTGAGAATTGGAAGCTCCTTTGGAAGTGTCGACCTTCAGGACTTCTTTCCCTTTATCCCCACGGACAGGGATAGTTTGACGATGCTTACCCTTGTCTTCAGATTTGGGTGTTTTCAACCCCAGCAATTCCAAATTAGGAACATCATCCTCAACAGCATCAGCAGCCCCAATAAAAGCAAGTCATGTATCATACTTATGTATACCCAGACAGAACTTCACTGTAGGAAGGAAGTTATGTCGGCAAGTATCCATAAGTTTTGAGTCTGGTATGCCGAAGGGCATCTTCAGTGCTTGCCGCCTGAAGCATTCGATGAAGGAAATGACAGACTCAATCTTTCTTTGCATGGTCTCGATGAGGGTGGATATACTAACATGCATGCCACTCTCATAAAACCTATTGAGGAATAACCTCTCCAAGTCTTTAAAGAATTGATACAACCGTCAAAAAGACTGTAGAACCGTTCAAAAGTTATCCCTGCAAGGCGCTAATAAACAGCTTTGACAAGAACGGATCATCCCTAGGTAAGTGTAGAGTCTGCGTGTTGAAGTATGTTATGTGTTGACGAGGAGAAGTCATCCCGTCAAATAAATTTAGCATCAGCGGCTTGTAGTTAGGAGGGCAAGTAGCATTCTCCCATTCAGGAGGATGAGGTTGAGATATCCCCATCTTCTGAAGCTCGTCTTGTATGAGATGGTGTCGATACAGCGACCAGGGAATCAATTGCATCCTGTTGATTAAGCAGGTATTGGGAAATGGCTATTGAACGGTTGTCAGGCGTCATTGGCGAAGGACCACCCCCAGCATTTGTAAGATTTGGGGGAGGCGCAACAGAATGATACTCCTTTTGTAGTGAAGGAGGGTTGTTGCTATGAGCCGGACTAGCGTGAGCCGAGACGTTTTGTTGAGGTGGAGGGACCATCCCAGCAGCTTAGACCGCCATGATATTGGTAAGCATATCAGTGATCTTGGCAAATACTATTTCAAGATCCTCTAGCCATTTGCTGGTCTGATCACTGGCTTCTTTAGGTCATTCTCCATCTGCCATGTATGTGGATAACATACGAGGATGAACAGAGGAAATAGTACAACTGGTGCTGATATTGTCT
Source organism: Iris pallida (assembly GCA_029216955.1). NCBI lineage: Eukaryota > Viridiplantae > Streptophyta > Magnoliopsida > Asparagales > Iridaceae > Iris > Iris pallida. The sequence goes on from JANAVB010014648.1 coordinate 10,593, forward strand.
GTCTCTGAGTTGACAAGTCCCTCATCTTTAGGTAGAGGAGGTAGATAGTCGCCATCAGACTCAGAGGGATCGTCTTCCTCTGGAAGGCTACCTCCAGTATGAAGGTCATCCGCTTCAGACTCTGAGGGAATACTACCCCCAGCTTGGGAGTCCTCATCATCTATACGGAATCTTGCCTTTGACTGAGTACCCATATAGACTCCTTCAGATGTGACAGCCTGCTGGCCATCTGTTGGTAAACTTCTTCTCCTTCTTCTCACGGAACTGAGAGAAAAAGTTGGGTTTGTGGTCCACCATCTTTGATTGGGGCTTCCATAAGGGGGACCCCATGAAGCCATGTTGGATGAGACATAACGGCTTTTCATCGTCAGAGAAATGCAGTCGTCGAAACACGGACTATCTTTGAGGCACTCTTGTTGCTTTGGAGCAGCAACAGTTGATGACAATACTGGTACACGGATGTGCACTATGAATTGTTATGTCCTCCCTCGCTTTATGCTTATGATTTATCATGTCGCGTAAGTCAACGGAAGGGAGTTTTGCCTTAAAACCCATGTTGCATGCATCGCCGAGCTTTGCATATGGGTTTGTAAGGAGAGTTGGTACATCCAGACTTAGTTCACGTATAGGGGCAACCCTCACACCTAAGTTCTGTGATGTCCTTGAAGACAGCCCTGTGCTATACTCGTTGGGGACTGTCTTTTTTCTGTGGGCGCATATGCCTTGGAGACTGGCTTTGGGCGCATGCTTCTTGGTAGCATGTCTGGGCTTCCTCGATATAGGCGCATAGTATGGATCAGTGGAGCCTGAGCGCATAGCCTTAGGCACATGACCCTGGATGCCCAATCTGTCGAAGGCAGAAGCCTTCTGATTGGAGTTATGCGCCCAAACACCCCCTTGGGCGCATAGCTTTGGGCGCATGCTTGGTGGAGCAGCGCTGTTTTCAACTAGCTTCGTCTCCTTCGTTTTTTAGCCTAGCTTGGTTTGCCCAGAGTGTCGAACACTCCGATTCTTGGCATCGTAGTGCTTTCCTTTGCCAAGTCTCGGGCGTTGAACAGTCTGTTGTTGGTTGTACAAGAGAAAAGTCCTTAGGCTAGTAGAGCCCGGAACGGTACGAGCCTTCTTAATTTGGGGAGCTTCTGTGGCAGAGCCATGCGCCCATGTGACAGAGTCCTCCAGTTGCATATCTGCTATGACACTAGCAGGATATGTACGGCGATCCTTCAGAAGCCAAGTCTTGTGAGACTTGTTTGGCTTCACTGATTTTGAGGGAGTAGATCCATCCCTCGAGAGCATCTCTTCGAACGCCTGCTGATCGAACATTACGATTAGCATCTTTTGAGTGCTCCCCACTTTGTCGGTATCGGATTGTGTCACCACCTTCTCTTCATAGGAAAAGGTAGCCCCAGCAGAGTCGTCATTTTTGTGGACACACACAAAAAGAAGAAGAAACGCTATCTTTTCTTTATTGGTGCAAGGCACCACAAATCGAGTACGTATGAGAGATCCTGCACTGAGGATCCCGAATACAAAAAAAGAATTCTGGAGAATAGGACGATGCAGTTCGAGCGGCAGTTGCTCCTTTACTCCGTTGACACTCCGATTACAAAAGTGGAAGAAAACCTAAGAAAATTGCTAACTCTCGGGTCATTAGCAAGAAGTCCAGCAATTTGGCTCTTGAAAATGCTCTTCGTTCTATCTTTTGAAGAGGGATGAGACCCCTATTTATAGTAGTTTCTGAGCTGGAAAGATGTTATGCGCCCATATGAGAAAACATACTGGTTTTCATATGGGAGCATGGTCCTACTTTGGGCGCATAGGATGTAGGCGCATGGAGGCTGCGTGGTCGTGGGTTAATCATGGTGCTGACGTGGCCGCATGCTTCGGTGCATGATTGCTCGTGGAGACTGACGTGGTCGTACGCTTCGATGCACATTTTGATCATGGCTTTGACCGAGTCAGGGGATGTTTTGGCTTGGGCGCATAGCCCTGTTTTAGGCTATGCGCCCTCCTTCTGGGGGAGCTTATCTTGGGCGTATAGAGCTTCACAGGGTGACTTGGGCGCATAGAGCTTCACAGGATGACTTGGGCGCATAGAGCTTCACCGGGTAACTTGGGCGCATATGAGTTCACTTGGGCGCATATGTCCTCATTGGCTTGGGCGCATAAGGTTTTATTGCTAAAATTTTCATGCTTCTACAATATATATTATTAAGATTTTCAAGGTTTTATGAAGTATATATATATATATATATATATATATATATATATATATATATATAGAGAGAGAGAGAGAGAGAGAGAGAGAGTAAAAGAAAAATATATATAATAAAAAGAGAGGAGTGGGCTACTATTCCCCGAAGGGAACAGTGCCACATAAAACCACACAGGCCCAAGGCTTCCCCCTCCAAACCGATTCTCATTCAAATCGAACAGTCGACCATATATACGCAAGAGAGGGAGAGGAAATCCATCAAATCCTATACCCTAATGCCACCACATGTCGTTGTACACCCCTGCCCCTTGACGGTGGCAGCGCGCCACCACAGAGCCGCCGTGTGGTCGGTGAAGTCTGATTCCCGCATGCACAGTAGATGCGCAGGTAGCAGCTTCGCAGCGGGTACCCCACTTCGGAATCCTCCTTCTCCTATTATACTCTATCATTTTTTGATCCGTAAAATGTTTCGGATAGCCTAGTCGGCCCTTTACCCAAACCCAGTAAATAGGCTTGGTTGTAGTCGAGCGGGATTGCCCGTGAAATCGACGCAAAGTCGACAAAAATCTGTTCTAAAACAGAGCAGTAGGACGAGTCCCAAACCATTATTTGGAAGGCAAAACTTTGCCGATTCTTCGACAGTTTCAAAATTATGTTTAAACAGATTTAGTGACAACATATTCCAAATTAAAACCTATATTGTAGATCCTGATTTCATTAAGTATGCACAAAGTTATTCGAATTCAAAATCAAGAAAACTCGTTTTCAAAAACTAGATTTTTGGGAAAATTCCCTGATACGGCGTGCGTCTCGATAAACCAGGCGACGTGGTCGTAACCCATGAGCATCGAAAGACACATATTGATATTGTCAATGTGTGGGATTCGATGGAACTCAATTTTGTTGTGTCTGCGCGATGAAACCGAGGCCTATCCGTCGAGATATCCCGTATCGGCCCCTTTGTAAACTAGTCCATAACATCGTGCATGTTCGTCATCTCAAGACGAAACTTGCACCAACAGGACCATATCATTTTTTGGTCCTGTATGCCAAGTTTGATCCGATTCTGAGAAGGTCGACCGGAACGTCATTTTGGCGAGCTCGCGACCCGATCTAACGGATGAATTTGTGCACGACCCACCGGAATCTAACTTTGGACATACGATTGGGTTCGTATCATCAAATCGGACCTGTAAACATATAGTTTGACAACTTTGGAGATCGTAGATACTAGCACATTTATCTGTACAAAGGGGGTCCAACGACGGACATTATTTTAACCCAAAATTATGATTTTGTCCCTGTATCCAGAATTAGACTTTTGCATAGGCTTTCTTAGATATTTCTTTTATACCAAACATATTAGTGATGTCTGTTTCAGCATATGTAGACTGTTGCACGAGTTTGACTTTTATGTGGCACTATGAGTGATTGGTATTATTGGTTTCACCAGTAAAGGACCCTATGCGAGTACATTTGTTGTTTGTTTTCAATTTTGTTAATTACTATAACTCATTATTAGTCATTTAATATTGGATTTTCGACACACTCATCACACCGATACCACATCTTATTTTCCTTTCATATCTTGTCATATTTCTTTCCAGTAGTGTCGGGAAGGGGAAATACCAAACATATGTGTGATCCGACCGTAGACATTGTAGACATCATAGACATTGTTTTATTTCCTGCAAAGTAGACATCATATACATGGTTTTATTGTATTGCTATTTAGACACCGTAGACATTGTAGACATTGTTTTATTTCCTGCAAAGTAGCCATCGTACATATTGTTTATTTATATTGCTATTTTGACATCGTAGACATCGTGGTGTAACTGTACCTAGATCGATCACATATCAAAAAGGTACTTCAAAACACATAGAAAGTATTTTTTTGGCTTTACTCATTTATTGTTGTCATGTAGTTTCATGTCTTCATTTCTCATGTTTCTTGTTACCTTTATCCTGATTATTTTATCATGTATTTTATGGCTAACCTCTGTTTTATAGTCGTTATCATATATTGAAATTGTACTCATTCCATTCCTGATTGAAAACTAACAATTTTTGTATAATCGCCTGATATATTGTGCATGGAGCATTAGGGGAGACATGGGTATATGCTGAGGTCAACCGTATAAGACTAGTTAGATGTAGTGGCAGTTTTCAAAGTTTGTAAGAGTTTATATTTTTCTTCAAATATAAAATTTATGAATATTGTAAGTTTAATTTAGTTATTATGAATGAGCAGAAAGTTATTATTTATGTGATTTTGAGCATCATGGCCTTGACAGCGTTCTATCGTCGACACTGCGGCATAGGCTAGCTTGGACACTCACTCGTATCCCGAAAAGCGGATGCAGGTTGTGACAAGTTTTTGTAGTGGCCCATGCAGGTCAGTTTTTGTAAACTGTGAGAACTCGTGATAGTAATTAAGTTAGTCGTACTATTACGAGCCTGCAACTTGAAAATGCTCATTCACAAGTTAAGGTTAATTTAATTTTAGGAGAATGGCTAGGACTAGAAAAAACCCTATTCAAATTGATTGTCGGGTAGTTAAGGTTACTACGTATAGGTCGTAAGATTTGGCCAATAATTTATTGAATTCCAAAACCCTATTAGGTAATTTAGGGAATTTTCCTAGAGTGATAGATCATTGTATTTGATATGATGGTATGACCTAAGGTGGGTAGACTAACCGCTTGTAAACTAGGCCTTTCTATGATCTTATCCCTAATCTTGATCATCTGTTCAATGTTTATTTTGTCCATCTTAAATATCATCATCATATCCGAATTATTTATTTATTTTTCCTTTAGCCATAAGGAACTAATTTTGAAATAATTTCTGATTCAATCACCCTTATGTAAAGCTTGAATTAGTTTGATAAGGATTGAAATGTTTTCCTTGTCTTCAGTCATTTCTTCCTAATAAGTATATTGTTTTTCAAAATTGATACTTCACCTAAAGGACAGATACTTACATTTACCTAATCATGATCCGCTAGTTGAATCTCTAAAAAACTCCATTGAAATTATTAGGGATATAGTTAAAATAATTTTGATGACTTACGATGGCGAGAAAGCAGTGCACTGTCGCCATTTATTCGAATTAACGAGACTGCATGTTCACTGCAGCCAACAGCGCACTGGCGAGCCACGACCCCTAAAGTTGAAATTATTCCAAGTAAACGTAGGTAATCGAATGTTGCTAAAATTATATTTTAGTTGTCCCTTTTGATCTTAGTTATCTTTATGTCAATATTGGATAGTGTTAATAAAATATCCGATAATCATATCATATTTGAGTCACGAAACCAAGGGTTTACTACAGCCAGTTGTACACTGGCGAGGCATAAACTCTCGGTAAAATGACTTCAGACATGATTACAGTTTTCAGATTCTATAAAAGTTAGGAAAATGACATGTTTGTCATATTGATTCAAAGCTAATACTAGAAGAAATTTTATAAGTTGGGTAGCATGCCTCCTAACCCAGCATCATATTGTCCTTATGACCTATTAACGAAGTAATTGAATGATACTAATAGGTTTACCTAGAATATGGAGTTTAGAGGTCCCTAACTCATTAGTCGACCAAGGCTTTTAGATAAGAAGACAGTAGGATGATTGTATAAGCACGAACACCGGATAAGGCTTAGATTCTCAAGGAACTTGGACGACCTGTGCCTTCTTTCAATCATAAATCTCGCGTATCTATTTTTGACTATCTGGACTGATGCTGCTATTATAGCCTAGTTTTGCAAGATTATTTTTTTCTTATCGAGCTTGATTCAAGACATGTTTACTGGGGATACCCACTAGCACATTGTCTAATTAGAATCTGTGTATTATGGTCTGAACAACCTTAGTACATTGGTTCGCTTTTCATATGATTAACCTACGTGGATTGAGATATAGGTGTGTCTAGGATCTCATCAGCAACTGCCTTGACAACTCCCTTTGAAATATCCAATCGCCCTTGGAACCTCGTATTCACATTCGATCCCCTCTCCCTTGAACTCTTTATTGTTTTCACCTTTACTTAATTAAGAAAAACAAAATGCTTGTATTTGAGAGAAGATATACACAATATTTGGGTGCTGACGGTGGTGGTGACGGAATGACGAGGGAAGGATGATGGTGGTCGTGGTCGAGAGGAGAGGTCATAGGTATTAGGATTTTTGGGTCTGTATTTGTGGGTTAGGGTAGTGTCGTGTCGGGTGTGTCTGACACGACGGGGAAGGATGTTCGGAGTTGTCGGACATGGGACAAAAATAATGTATGTGTAAAAGAAGAGAATAGTGGATGGGAAGGGGGACACGGACACGGTGCACGGCACGTGGGTGGGATAATATTTGTGGATTATTGGTGAATGATAAAAATTATGGAGGAGTACCTACCTATTTATAGGATGTGGGAATTTCCATTTGGATAGGATTAGGAAAAGATTTAAAACCCAATTAGATAATTCAATATATTAATTTAAAATCAATCAAATCCAAATCCAAATACAAATCCAATTTAAATCTAATTAAATTTTTAGTTTAAAATCAAATGGGATAAATCAAATTTCAAATATTAACTATTTAAATAAATCCATAAATTCAAATCAAGATTTAAATCGCCACAATAATTTTGAAATATATTTTCCAAAAATACCAATAATAATAATTTCAAAAATAATAAATATTTTTAATTATTTTTTTGAATAATAAAATATTAATATTAATAAATTTCGAAAATAGAATTATATATATAAATTCAAATTAATGTATCTCATATGCAAGGAATATTTGCATAAAATAAAATTTAAGTAAAATACAAATAATTATTATATATATTATTTGAACTATATAAAAAATAGAAAAAAATATTTTACTAAAAATATGTACGCTCACACATAATCGCACTCGTCGAGCAAATTCGAAAAAAAAATTCGTGCGCGATGTATAATACGACTACGCGACGTAAAATACAAAATTTTAAATCAGTACCAAATTTAATATAAAAAATAGTAAAAAAATTTAGGGATTTTACATCCTACCCAACTTAAAAGAATTTCGTCCTCGAAATTAAGAATTGTAGGGGGGTGAGAAGCACAACGGTGGATAGAAGGGTTCCTTAAAGAAGTTTATATGGTCATAGTCTAGGTTGATGATATGATTAAGAGACGATTGTAATCACTCTTAAATTCAAGTGATTAGAAAGTCAAGATTGTAGATTTAGGGTCGAAGGAAAGGTCGGGTAGTTCAAGACAAAGATATAGTTACATTGGATGGCAATGGTCATGGTGATAGGACAGTTGGAGGAAGTTCTAGTATAATGCCTTCGTCCTTCTAAAATAGGTGAAGGCGAAAGCAATAAGGAGTTCAAAAGACGATATTATCGAGTACGAATACGTGGTTCAAGGACGACCGAAAAAAATTTCAAAAAGAATTTCCAAGACAGTCGTGGATGGGATTCTAGAGGACAAGTTTAGCTATGTCCCCATCCACGTAGAACGATAGATAAAAGCGAACCAAAGTGCACTTGGTTGATCAAACCATCATGCACCGGTTCTGATTAGACTATATGTTAGTGGACATACCCAAATAACATATGTCTTGAAACAAGCTTGATAAAAAATTTAGCTTGCAAAAACTAGGCTACATTAGCATCATTAGTTTAGATGGTAAAAAATATAGGCACGATGTTAGATTAATAAAAACAAATATGAATAGTCTAAGAGTCATAAGAATCTAAGTCTTGTTTATTCCTATACAATCATTCCACGGTTTTATTGTCCAAGGCTTGGTTGACCAAATGGGTTAAATTTCTCTAGTCTCTATGGTCTAGATAATGCTATTTGTATTCCCTTAATGGTCAAGGGTGTGTCAGGTCATAGGGTATTCTACCCAACTTAAAGAATTAAGCTAAGGGTGTTTGGGACATTTAACTAGTAGGGTCAATCTCTAGCAAACACGGAGGGAAGATAAGAATAATGATAGGAGGAATCAAGCAAGATGCAATCGATGAGTCAAACTGTAGTTCGAATATGGAATCGAGGAAGGAGGTCAAGTATGTGGATGAGATCCTAGACTTCTAATCCTATTCGCAGGCTTGCTTGGTACGGTAAAGTAACCAAACAATTTATCTTGACCTGCATGGGCCACCACAAAAACATGTAACGCCCCAGTCCCAAAATACGTAGGACTAGGAAAGTAGACATGTCAGCCGTATAATAAATATACGTAAGCTGTAAAATGCAGTAGAACCATAACTAATCTCATCCACACAAAAATAAATGAATAAAAGATATCATATAATGAGAAAGAATTGTTTTGATACAATATGTTGGGCGGAGACAAATCCACTACCAACAAGTAAAGGAAAATACATGAGAAGAGAAATGAATTTGGCGAGCGAAGCGAAGACGATCCAAGTGCAATCATCCTCGAAGAAATAGCGATGATCACGGCTAGAGCTAGAACACCTGCGAAAGACAAGAGCACACACCTGGAGAGATAACCAGGTCCTCAGAGGGATGTAACAAGACACATAATATCATGCCATATAAACTGAATAAATATTGCTCAAATAAATAAGTCAATTGAATTATAACATGGTCCAATACACACCTATTGAACTAGCTTACCATTCCCCCAACCAAACAAGGACAGGAGATGGTAAACTAATTCACGGTGACGTATCTTTCCATGCTATGAATCCAATATGGTATCCGGACCCCAATAAGGTTCAATACCTTCTCAACGAAATAGTAAGTCACACCTTCAACCAAACAAGGACAAGATGTGACGAACTAATCCGCGACAAGTTATTGTTCCAAGCCATGGTCAGATACAAGTACCCAAACAAAAATTACTCGTACCTAACGGATAAAGGTAGCCTAACCGTTCTAAGTGAAATATAGTTAAGAACAATCCTTCCTACGTATGGGCCCTTGCTGAATAGGATCGGCATAGTCCCCCCCTTGGGGTACTAGAGGCCCAATCAATAAGAGCATAATGTTCCGCAGAACGTCAGTGGCCGTCAGTAATCATGGGTCATCAGCACCGTATCTCCAACGGAGAATCCGGGTCATAAGGAAAAGTGCATCGAAGCCCATACGCTAAGGAATTGTCCTCCCCGCCCAATGCCTACTGTGTTGTATCCACAACATAAACTTCTATAACCGCTAAGTCAAACTAAGCATACAACCTCTATTAGCGGTTATTCCTATCGCACGGCTTGTACGTACTGGTGGCCAGCCAATCACGTACGTCCGTGTTCTATATGCGACACACAACTTTATGGTACAACGTATCAAGGCCAATGAATGCAACACACAAGGTGGTCCCTTAAATCTAGGGTTAATGTGTAAGAAAAATAATACATAGCAGAAAATATAAATGAACAGTAAGTTCTAACTTAGTATGCCATGTATCACAGTTTATTTTGCATAAAGAAAATAAATAATGCATGAAATATGAGCAAAAATAAATAAACAGCAAATGGCAAGGTGCCTTGCCTGGTAGAGCGCCTGGTGTACTGTAATGCTCAAGGTGGCACGAACTGCGACTTCGGCACAACAACTACACAAGGTGACCTCGGGTGGTGGCACGGACAGTTCCGTTGGGTCTAGAAGGGTCAAATTAGTTAGGGTGGACAAACGGTAGTCTCGAAATGGACGAAGGAATAGGAATAATAGGACTGGTTATGGACAGGAGAAATATAAAAAGAAATGGATAAATAATGTATTTTTTTTGTAGAAAACATAATCTTAATACTTGAAAGATAATTTAATTAATGACTTAAAAAATCTAGAAATCTTTTTAGGGCAAACAAAGTTTTATCAAAATACTACTGTAAGTTTGAAATCTATATTTTATTAATAAAAATACTTTTAGGTATTATATACTCGAAAGTTCCAGAAAAATAATTAGAAAAATACTACTATAATATTTTAGATCAAAAACTTTATTTAAAATATGACAATAATAAATATATAGGCTTTTGAGATTTAGTTTGAAATTATATATAGGGTCAAGCCTAAGAGCTATGTTTTCTTTTGCAAAATTACTTTGAAAAATATTTATATACCATGATAGAATAATAATCTAATAAGAATAATGCCATAACAGTATGTATAAACCTATGCTACAAAATCAGTAAAAATAATAATATTTATATAATCGTATTCCTAATAATAACAACTGAATATACTTAATATCTGTACCATGTATACATATAATAATAAGTAGTAATGATAATAACATAAAATTAAAAATAAATAATAATAAAAAGAAACCACAACAACTCTCTGTTTCTGTTCTTCGAAATCAAAGAAGGAGGGAGAGAGAGGAAGTGAGATTTGGGGGTTTGGTGGTCCGGAGGTCGGGTTTCGCCGGGCGCCGCACGGAGGAGGCGGACGCGGCGGCCAGGGGCGCGGCTGGAGGCTGCGAGCGGTGGAGCTGCGGAGGAAGTCGGAGAGAGCGGAGTTTGGTGGCCGACGCGGCGGAAGGCGGTGGTCGGCGCGGGCGGCCACGCCGAGGGCTGGCGAGGTGGGGCGGAGGAGATCGGCGGTATGGGGCGGAGAAGATCAACGGCGTGGATTCGGTGGAGGCCAGGGCCGTGGCGGGTGGCTGAGAGAGGGTTCGCCGCCAGCGGCTTGGTCGCGGAGCACGGGGATCAGCGCCGGGCGGCGGAGGAAGGGGGTACGGGTCGACGGACGGCTGGCGCGGAGAAGTCGAGGTGGCCAGATCTGGGGCCTACGCGGAGCGGCGGGGTGGTGCACGCTCGGCGGATCCTGTCGACGGCCACGGTGGCGAGGACTCGACGGAAATCTACGGCGGAGGTAGGGAATTTCCTGTTCCTCTCGTTTTCTTGGGGCGTTGATGGTGATGTTGGGATTTTTGGGTGGCGGCCGCTGGCCGGAGATGGCCACAGTGGGGCGGTGGTCAGGCGACGGTGGTTGTTAGGGGATGATGGTCATGAGGATGATGGCTACGAGGGACGGTGGCGCGGAGGCACAGAGGCGGGGTTGGTTGATGATGGTAAAGATGGTGGTGGTGAGTCCGGGGCTGCGGTGGTAACCGCAGGGGATGGGGATTTTTGGCGTGTGGCCGAGACGCGGCAGTGGTGGTTTTGGGTGCTGATGATGGTGGTGACGGAATGACGAAGAAAGGATGATGGTGGTCGTGGTCAAGAGGAGAGGTCATAGGTATTAGGATTTTTGGGTCTGTATTTGCGGGTTAGGGTAGGGTCGTTTCGGGTGTGTCTGACACGACGGAGAAGGATGTTCGGAGTTGTCGGACATGTGACGAAAATAATGTATGTGTAAAAGAAGAGAATAGTGGATGGAAAGGGGGACACGGACACGGTGCACAGTACGTAGGTGGGATAATATTTGTGGATTATTGGTGAATGATAAAAATTATAGAGGAGTACCTGCCTATTTATAGGATGTGGGAATTCCCATTTGGATAGGATTAGGAAAAGATTTAAAACCCAATTAGATAATTCAATATATTAATTTAAAATCAATCAAATCCAAATCCAAATACAAATCCAATTTAAATCTAATTAAATTTTTAGTCTACAATCAAATGGGATAAATCAAATTTCAAATATTAACTATTTAAATAAATCTATAAATTCAAATCAAGATTTAAATCGCCACAATAATTTTGAAATATATTTTCCAAAAATACCAATAATAATAATTTCAAAAATAATAAATATTTTTAAATATCTTTTTGAATAATAAAATATTAATATTAATAAATTTTGAAAATGGAATTATATATATAAATTCAAATTAATGTATCTCATATGCAAGGAATATTTGCATAAAATAAACTTTAAGTAAAATACAAATAATTATTATATATATTATTTGAACTATATAAAAAATAGAAAACAAATATTTTACTAAAAATATGTACGCTCACACATAATTGTACTCATCGAGCAGATTCGAAAAATAAAATTTCGTGCACGACGTATAATACGACTACGCGACGTAAAATACAAAATTTTAAATTAGTACCAAATTTAATATAAAAATAGTAGAAAATTTAGGGATTTTATAATTATTGAATAATTCCAACAGAGACATCACATGATACTATTAGTGAGGGTTCATTATGTTGGCATGAGCTTACGTATTTGACTGATCATCGATGCGAACGGTTCGTGTGTCGATACATATAGTGATCAAATAGAGTCTAGCTTAGTGACTTGCATTGAGATATGTTTTGTCCGAGTCATGATATAACTTGTGCAAATCCATTAGTGAGGAAGACTATGAGTAGGCATACGAGACCGACGCTTGCATTAATTAGCCTCAGTGTTGCCCGGGTATGGTTATTACTTCATGTATATGGGTGTATTGCTAGAGGATAATCCTGCAGCGGCCACTGACTTCACGTCAGGTAAGGTCGGAAGGTATGCTAGTATATGCATAAGCCTCTAGCAGGATGCTATGCTTTATTCCTTTGACCTACTCATACGTACCAAAGTCATCTTCACTATGCATTCACATAGATGGTTAGCGATGCTTGTTATTTATCATTTATTTAGTTCATGTTATGGTATTTTTTTTCTATCTTGTTACGCCCCACTAAGGACCTTGATTTCTTCCAGATCTAGACGAGCATTTGTATCCTACTATCTACGGTTTGGGGATTGAGACAAGTTATCTTGCTGAGGACTTAGAGGTTTTGCTTGAGGAGTTTCCCTGATCCAGAAGTATGCAGTTTAGAGCCATGGACATTTTATCTAGTTAGCCTATGTCTTGACTAGTATTTTATTTCAGTACTTTACTATTTCAGCATTGTATTTATTTTTCGTGGATGTATTCCACTAGACTATTTTTAGACATATCCGTTGTATTGGATATTCAGACCTTTATTATATTTTATTTCAGTTATCTTTATATTTCATTATATATTGTTATTATTGTTACGTGGATGAGATTACAGTGGATATGGGTTGCGTGTGACTATAAATATTTTACAATGTCGTATGCCTGGATTAAGTTTACTAAACTAGGAAACTTATTCTAGATCATATCAGCTGGCATGCTCTTGTCTTAAGTTCCTATATATATTGGAACTGGAGCGTGACTGATCACGAGCTGGTGGAAGATTGACAACTTGCAAAGTTTCTCTTGGTATCGGAACAATATCATTGTGAACATTGACTGCAGGAAAATCCCCAAACTGAGAGGAGACCAGATTAGCAGACACTTGCTTCTCATCTGTATGTAGTATGATAGACTTTGAGTCCAATTACTGTTGGATATGGTTCTTTAATATGTAACAATCCTTGTAGGATGATGAAGATATCAAAGGGAAAAAATAGTATTTTGGATCATTAGTTCGTCCCACTTGATCTGGCCTGCGAGGATCTGAAAGTTGTAACTTGTTACTATTCATAGGACATTGAAGATGTCCATAACATGATCCTCATTCAAGGAGTACTACAGTTTAGGCTTCGGATCAGCATTCGGGGCCTTCTGCTTGGACTCAGAAGTAGCTGTGGATATATCCACCATGAAAGATTTTTTTCCCTTTACTGATTTGCTCGGAAGTATTACTATTCTGGGGACGCTTCACTTGTCATCGGATGTCTTGTAGCCTATTAGCTTCAAGAACTCAATAGATTCTTCTGCCTTCTCGGTTGCAAAAATAAAGAAAGGCCAGTCATTGTAAGATTCATTTTCTAAACAGAATCTGAGAGTAGGTAAGAAGTTGGTCTGACAAGTATCAATCAACACCGGTTGAGGAGTACTAGGATGCAACTTCATAGCCAATCTCCGAAAATGCTTGATAAAATCTCGAGTTGTCTTTTTATTGTTTTGCTTTCTCGAAATAAGTTTCGACATAGAGACATCACCAGTCCCTTCATAGAATCTGGTAACGAACAAATTCTCCAAATCCTTAAAGCTTTTGATGAAATCATCAGGTAGACTGCAAAACCATTCAACGGCCACGTCTTTCAAAGTATCAGTTCACAGCTTGGACCAAAATGCATCATTCTTTGGTGTATATATTGTTTGAGAATAGAAGTATGTCAGATGTTGTCATTGTAGCCCTATTTCGTCATAAGGAATGAGGGACTGATATTTGTATTTTGGATGACAAACTACGTCATCCTATTATGGAGGATAGGGTCGGGATACCCCTATGCTGTGGAGCTCTTCTTTTTAACTCATGAAATCTAATCGAGTGTTAATTCCTCGAACAGAGTTTGAATTGTTTTATATGAAGAAGTCGATTGAGTAATAGTTGGTTGTGTTTGCTTCATCACTGACATAGATGCACTTCCGACCATTGGATAACTGGTTGGGTTTACAGCCGTTCCAACTACATCTCGGACAGTAGGTGTTGTAGCTTGAGGTTGAACGATCGTTGCCTGATTGTTCATATAGCTTGCATTTGACGCATCATTTTTATGACTCCTTGTTGCATTTTCTCAAGAGCCTCTATCTGTTGTCGGTCACTGCTGCTCCCTTCTTCATTACTAGTCACATAAGTATATGCTATCGTCACGACCCACACCCAGTGTAAGGGCACGAGACGTGGGTACGTCCAGCCTACGCCGCAGTGTCGGCGGTAGAACGCTATCCTAGGTCACATACATCTAACAGTTTATAAGGTACCTATACAGTTTATACACTCCAAATGGAGGTGACATAAATAAGTACAACTCAATCACAGCTAAGGAAGAAAGTACAAAATGATAAAATAGATAAAACTCAAAATCCACAGATGATAATACAAGACAGAGAGATAGCTGAAATCTAACATAACATCTCCACAATCTAGAGTAAAACTCCAATATATACAAATGTATCATAACATGAAGGTAAATAGAACTAGCCTAGCTAACTAGCCTAGTCTACAGGGGTAGTGTCCTCAGCATGTACTGGATCCTCCTGAGGGTCTAGCTCGAGTGTGTCGTCTAAGCCTGCTCCGTAATAAGTGGGACACTGCTCCTCAAAGTCATCTGTAATATTTCAACTGGTCCAGTCAGGACTGGAGCGAGCACAGTATATCTCACGCAGTTCATATCATGACAGGAATAAAATACAGGCAATAGAGTAAGATACATGAAACGCTGAAGAATATACATAAAGTAAAAGAGAAGGCTGCAATGAAATATCTACTATAAATAAAGAGCTACAGTGAACTAGTGATTTAGAGTACAAGCTAGACATGTGAACGGCTTGATAATAAATATGAAAGGTCGCACATGACTATACTACTTTGGAAATTGTCCACATGACTATTTATACTCCCCCGTACCCCAATCAATACATAAGGATCCGTTCAAGTTATGTTATTGCATATGAGATTCACATAGGGGCCCATAAATGGGTGCACATGAATATAAACATGGGGGCTCCGTGATCATGAGAGTACATAAATCACGAGAGTGCACATGAATGGTGAAAGCACAAGAATACATGATGAAAGTGAAACGCACATTACATGATGTATCTGATGCTCCCGAGGGGGATAACATCGTATGAAAAGATCCATATAGTACTAATCCGTGATTCCATCGTGTCAACATCAAGTAAAATAATCTAGAGCAAGAAAATACTCCTAGCAAGAATGAAACGGTCAGAGAATGTACTCGCCTGATATCCTGAATGTCCGGAAGAAAAATACTGCCTGAGGAGTAGTGTTTGGCTCCTAATCAGAACAGTACAAGTCACAACATGTCCAACTAATAAATTAAGATGCTATGATGCAGTCTACATGATATTAGGTCAATCCTAGACCAAAGTCAACCCTGGTCAACTTTAGTCAACTAAAAGTCAAAGTTAGGTCAACTAGGTCAACCTAGACTCAATGAAGTCTCACTAGGCCTAAACAGTCTACCTTAGCTAGAACACACCATACACTAGTCTATAGAATATTACACATGTGTATATTTCATATACATAAGACCACCCAAGAGTACCCTAGGCTATATACCTTGGTTATGGGCCACAGGCTAACTACATAGGCAAATAGCCACACACTAGGACATACATCTATGTACACATTATCTACATAGACTATACCTCTATTGAATAACAATCACATATAGGCCAACACCTATACACTCCACATATACATATATCTATATACACATATATGTATATAACAATAGAAAACTCTATTTAGACATTCACACATTTAGACATATATATTACATATATATAGAGAAGGGATATATGGATCAAGGCAATGTGTATGTGTATATGTGTCCCTGGGTGTGACAGGAATGTGAGAGTGTGGCATGTGTGTGTGTTTAGATAGGTGTGTAGCAGGATATAAATCTGTGTGTGTGTGTGTGTGTGTGTGTTCCTGTGTGTGACAGGAAAGGGAGAGTGTGGTGAATAAGTGTGGCATGTGTGTGAGGGTGTGAGGGTGTTCTGTGTACATCAAAGCATAGGGGTTAAACCAGGTTTTCAGTGTCCTGTGTGTAGTAGGGAGCTATAGTGTGTGTGTGTGTGCCTGTGCAAGAGTAGTTAACAGTGCGACAGGAAGTGTAGGGTCAATCCCAGGTGAATCAAGTGACAATGCTATACAAATATACAAGTGTAGAGTGTAGTGAATGAGTTAGATGGAAAACAGTCTCAGGTTAATAAACAGGGTATACAATACATGCTAATTTCTTAGGTTTATACAAATGCAATGTGTCTCAGTCCTAGTAAACCCAGGTTTAGTTTATAGGTTCAACAGTGTCTCATGTTCAGGTTTACACTCAGGTTAATCTCAGGATTATGGAATTTAAAACAGTGTGCAATAGGGAAATATTCCCAGGTCCAATTTTAGTATTTATTAAAGCATTCAATCTCAGTTTGATACAAAGCAAAGTGTCTCAGTTCAAGTAACAGGAATGTGTGAAAACAGTGTGGTGAGCAGTGTATCAGTCCATGTCTAATAGTGTGACAGTTCTATTAATTCTCAGGAAAAATAGGTTGTACAGTGAATGCTAACTCCTCATTGATATGCCCATTCGAAAAGAAGAATGTGAAAACCAAAACTCCATGCCAACCCATCTTGACATGTTATCAATATATAACAGTAAATAGCCCATATGATATTAACATCTAATTGCAAATCAAATGGAACAAACAGTGGGTTAATAGGGATTAAACTTTAACATTCAGTTTTAGGAAAAACTGGAATCAATGCCAACCCAATGTAAATTCGAATACATATCATCAATTCATCACCAAAATGATTTCTTAACAAACCCTATCATGTTATCAATATATAACCATAATTAAACCACATTAATTACATGATAAAAACATTTAAAAGTAAATTGAAATGGGAGGGAACAGTGTACACAAACACTGATACTCGACAGTATCAGTCAATTAGGAATTTTCCTATTTTTGTTTTTTTGAAACAGCAGTAAAAGTCTAGATAATTGGTTGGTAATTAATTGTCAATATGTGTACTTGATATACATAATGTATCGTGTCCAAAAACACTAGACACAAGTGTCCAAACCACAAAAAACTCAATGTACACGAACTGGGTCCAGTGCACAGTGCACCTGTGTTCAGTACGGGTCGAATCTTTCACTCGACACAAACTTAATGGACACGTGGTCTTGGGGGTGTCATGTCAGACATTGCCCCAAGGCCTGTGTCAAAGGACACGCGTCCACGTGTCCATGATAGGTCACACGACCCTGCGGGTAGCAGGACAGTGCAGTCCACGCGCGCACAGGCGTGTCTACGAGTCGAGCTCGACACAACCTCGACACGAACCCAGCTCAGTCATGTAGAAATCCATAAGCGACACTAAAACGAGTATTCCTATTCAAACATATTCCTAAAACAGGATCAAAATGTCCACTGTGGCATTTCGTCGAACACCTAGGAACCTAGAGTGATACGTGTACGATACAAACACGTAAAGGACACGAAATGACACGAAACCTATTCCTACAGTTAGAGGACACCTAGGGCTATGCATTCATGCCAAGAAATAGAAATTTTATTGGAGGAATAGGAAGTTACCTATAGGTGCTCTTTCCTCAAGAAAACTTCAAAAATAGAGATTCCCTCTAGCTAGCCCCAATCTCCAAAGTAGCTCAAAACTGTTAATAGCCTTCACCAAAAGTAGGAGAATAGGAATTAGGTCACCATGGAAGAAGTTTGAATGGAAATGGATAATTATTGATTAAAATAGGAAGGGGTTTAAATGAAAAACAAACCTTGCTCTTGAAAAATGAAGGGATGAATAAAAAGAGGCAACTATTTTTGGGAGGCATTAAGGGGTGGGGGGAATACCAATGAGTCTAGGGTTAGGGTTTTGGGAAACTATCAAGGGCTCTCCTTTCATCTAGTTTAATCAATGGTCCAAAACCTAGGGTTTCACACTAGTCAAGTTGCATCCTATTAGTTCTAACTAATCATGGCTATACCAAAACTAATCATAACTAACTAACACTAACCATGGCTCACTAAGTCTAGCTATAACTAATCTAGGTTATGTCCAATCTAGGTTAGGGATAATCACAACACAAGGTAATCAATTAAATAATATTAAAATCACACCATTCCTAATAATATATTTTAATTCCAAATAATTATATATTAAATTCAAATAAATCCAAAATAACAAAAATACCCTCAAACTAGAAATGTGGTAGTGACAGCTATATGTGGACTGCCGGATGGAGAAGTATGCAACAAACCTTCACTTATATCAGTGTTATTGATGGTTGATTGAAGAGGTACATTTGTTCTAAGAGCATCAGAAATATTGTTTTCTAAGTTCTATGGTACAATGTCCACCGAGTGAGATATAGAATTGTCAAAGACAGGGATGTAATTATCCCCAGTCAGAGGAACATCAATGTTATGTCCTTGAGGGATGTCAGATGAATGTCTAGATCGAGAACGAGTTCCTTGATAGACTCCTTCCGGTGAAGAGGCTCGCTGACCTCATCCAGATGAAGAGGACGAAGAAGGACGATTACCCCCTTGGCTTGATGTGTATAAACCGAGGCCACCGGTAATTCATCTTCATCATCTAAACACTGTTGGTTTAGCATGTTTGATTGGAGCCTTTGAAATATAGACTGCCTGGCTGGTTGATCAACTGCCATTGAACAATGGTAATTGATAACGATCTTCGCACGAGGGTGCCATTGAGGGGAAATTACCATGGTTAAGGAGATCTTCTTTGACTTACGTTTGCACCGGAGTACGTCACGTAGATCAGTAAAAGAAAATGTCATCCCCACCCCCTTACTATGTGCATGGACAAAATCTGCACATGGGTATGTTTGTGTTTGAACTTATCGACCTGTTTTATCTATATGGGAAGACCCAGTATTTAGGTCTTGAGTGTTTGTGGCATGTGGACTCATTTTATGCAGATTGGGAAATAATGTACATTAATCCACGTGAAGAAGAAGTGCATGCATGAGTGGCGCGCATAGACTCCATCATGTATAATTTGCTATATTCTACATGCATAATGCTAAGAGGCACATACCCTTGGGATTTTGCTTAATGCGCATTGAACTTAATATGCGCATGATGTCAAGCTTCCTTAATACACATAGTAGCTGAAGGGAAAGAAAGTCTGCTAAAGTCAGAGTTTCTTGGGTGTCATGCGCGTAGAGCCCTCTTGGTGAGTGGAAATCTTCTTTTTGTGAATAGAAGTTCGAAAAGAAGTTCCAACGCTCAAGTCCTTGACATCATAGTATTTTTTGCCAATACTTTAATACTGTACACCCTTTTCTCCAAACATAGGACAAAAATATTTCTAAAAAACGATGGCAGAACTGGTATTAGCCACATAGGTATGCTTATGTGCCTCACCCTTGTTTATCCTTATATGGATAGCACGGGACTTGTTTGATGGCTCCCTGACATAGCTTATCTTTGACCTATGATCAGAGCCATGTGCCTTAGCAGCAGAAACTTCCTTAGAAACAGTAGTGGCTATCACCGAGCCATGTGCCCCCAATTTGTTGTTCTGGCCAGAATTAGCCAAGGCCTTCCTCTTGCCATTGGTGTCGTTGGGAAGAGCAGAGAGACTTTGGTAGCCAAGCTTTTCGAGCACGCTTGCTTTATCTGTCTTAGTAGCAGGAACATAATATTTGTCCAAAAGTATCAGTTTGTATGCTTGTTGGTCAAATTGAACGAAATTTTTTTTCTCAGTAGAGCCAATCTTCATGAAATAAGTAAAGAAAGTCGTCCCCAGCAGAATACAAAAAGTCCATGGACTGGGACATTTTATATATTAAAGAATAGAAAAATTACAACAGGAATCCTTAATAGAAACTTTGAGTACAAATAAATCTGAGGATTGGGGTGATGGAAGTTATGTCTGCGTCAACTTCTTTACTCCATTGACGATCCGATGTGAAGGTTGTTGAAGTTTTCTATCCTGACAACAAAGGGGGCTCTATCACTGAAAGCTCTCTCTAGAAGTCCTTAGCAAATATAGCATACGTAGCCTATGTCCCCTCATACGAGAATCACAATATCCTTTATTTATAGCTTTTCTTTACTGGAACGACTATGCGCATATAGGAAGAAAAAACACAGTCTTTTGTCCTAGAGGTGCATGAAGATGAATAGGCGAATAAGGATCTAAAGTTAATGGAGGGTGAACATGCACAAGAATCACGTATAGCCCACCACGTAACTTGAGACGTGCTGCACAAACCACTGCCATGTCAGCACACGGGCGCTTCACAGGAACGACTATGTGTCTAACTGCATTTGACGCATAGGCTCTTCTATTGCATACTACAAACTGAAAATCGCATAAGACACTTAACAGCATAGGAGTAATCTAATACAGCTGTAAAGTGGAATGATTATAATGACATAATCGCTGACATCTCCTTGTAGTCCACCATTTGCATACTGCCCAAGACCCTTCTTCATGTCAGAGTTTTGACAAGGCGACTATACACTTTTAGGACTATGCGCCTTCGCTTCAAATTTAACTACTTTGGGATATGGCTTCATAAACTGTGTATTGAAAGTCATGAGTTTTGACACCTAGGCGCACGTGGAAGACTATGCGCCTATTTAAGTATGCCTATTTTTTATGCTTCTACAATCCTTTCTTTTATTGTGTATTTTATTTTTTCTGTCCATTATCATTGAGGTCGTAGGCTTAGTCGGTACTTTGAGTCATACTCTATTTGGGTACCGATGATATCTGGTAGTCAACGAGTATCGACACTAGGCATTGCGTATATTTTATTCCTATTTTATTAAAATGATAGACCATAGAACACTGACACGATCCATGATACAGAGTCTACATTAGTATTCGTGTCTTGGACTTCATGATAGGATACTAGATCGTTACTTGCACTCGTGACTTGATATAATGGTCTTGACTCGACTTGCTAATACTAGACATGGGTGGGGAAAATATTATCGATATATCAGGTTATTTTATTTCTTGACCTCGTTACCATATTTTGGACTTGGTTGTTATAATATGGCTTTCCATTGTCTCTGTAGCAGAGCACTAGTTTTATTTTATTGCTTGTGCAGGGTACCACGACACGGTACCTTGCGTGTTTGCCAATTGAAAAGCTTGTGAGCCTCAATGGCCAGAACTTGATATTAGGAATGTGTTCACACGTGCATATCACTTACCTGGTTATGATAGTTATCCTTTAGTAGTTGCATTTCCATTACTGTTACATTGGCACGTTGTATGTACCTTGCTATGTCCCCTGTGGACCTGGTGATCTCTCCAGGTAGTCGATCTCGCAGGAGTAGTATGGCGATCATGGTGGTTTGTTATTCCCGATTCAGGGATTTATCATGATTTTACATTTTATCCATTACTTGCATTCTTCACTTTGGCCTAGTTTTACAATATTTATTTTTGTTATGAGCTTCTTCAGACAAGATGTATTAAGGTCTGGACAACTTTAGTACATATTGTTTTTCTTGGTATTTTTATTCTTATGGACGTAGTGTTTTACTGTTTGATCGATCAACATTGGTACACTTAGTTCTCACTTGAGGTGACATCGCATTGATTGAGATATAGTTGGACTTGCTAGTTATAGTTAGACTTGACTTGAGACATCTTATATGTATTCGAGTAGGACTGGAGTCTACTTGATACGTAGCTGGCATGTATATGTATTCCTAGTCCTACGTATTTTGGGGCTAGGGCGTTACAAGAATTTTTCCAAAGAGTATGAGAAAAAGAAAGATTGATCCTTTGAGGTTTAAACTTAGTCCTTCTAGGAAAACACCCTCACATGGACCACCACACCACATGTAGATATTTCCATACTAAGAAAATCTCTATATTGAGATATACACAAGTTGGTTTTTCTAATGTTGGAATAAAGTTCCTAAAGGGAAGTGAAAAACCTTAACAATCCACAGCATATTAGAATATATGGCTGAGCATTCCCCAAAGCGACTGGATATCATGTATTTGGATAGATGTCACTAACGACTTGAATATTCTCGTATGGGACAAACAATAATACAATCGGACTAAGCCTTGAATTAAGTACCATAGTTGCTACTCTTCTTACTCATACAATGACATGAATTATCCCTCTGTTGAATATTAAAGGCCCTGTGTTGACCTGGTATGGGTGTATATATTTTGGGTGTTTGCAAGTTTACCCTCAGTGACAGCCTACATATCTTTCCATACACCTAGGTGACTTCATTTGTTAAGGGTACAACATGAAGCCTTACGCTTCCTTGTGGTTCTAAACCACTATGACATGGCATACAAAGTCGAGATTCCACCTCTTATGGTATCATACCACTATAGCATGAGGATACAAGCCTCTTTGTAGTGTCTCTACATAGCATGAAGCATTACACATCCTTGTAGTGCTATGCCGCTATGACTGTAGAAGCATGAAAAAGCGCAACATCTACAAAAGCGCTGAATTTGTTTTATGGACATCACAGAAGCGCAGGAGACGCCAAAATTGTTGCGCACGCCAGAACTCAGACTACGAAAAAGACAATGCATAAAAGGAAATTCTTTATTAAAATCATGTTTATAAAAGATCTATTACAGACACTACCCCAAAAAAAGACATTTAGGAACAGTTTTTATATGTTCCTAATATTTTTAGAAACATATCATAACCGTTCCAAAAAGTGGCGTTGCAATTTTTGGAACGGTTATAAGGCGTTCCTAAATTTAGTTTGGAACATTAATTAGATGTTCCTAACATTGGATTTTGGAACACATATAATGTGTTCCTAAATTATTTTTGGAACTTCTTTGAAATGTTTCTAAATGTCATTTGGAAACACTTTACAGTCGTTCCTAAATACAAGTTGCAACACTTTTGCATTATTCATGTGACTATTTTTGAAACACTTTATTAATGTTCCTGTGTATATATTTTTTTTAATTTCAGGCTACAATTATTGGTTTGAACCATAAATATGATGATTCCTAAATTAGTCATTGAAACACAATAATTGGTGCAAAGTTTTTACACATTCCCTGAATCAACATTGAAGAGCTCCATTAATTAACAACTGAATATAAAACAACTAATAACATATCCCAAAAGTTTATCTTTACAAAATAACATCAAAAGTATATAAAATAGAAAATATAATTTATATACAACATCAAGATTACAATTTAAAAGGCAATATGTTTACAAAATTTAGTCTCCGAAGATGATCCTACGTAGAATGTAGAGTTGAATCTACAAATCAAAACAAGCAATATCCTTTTGTCTTTATATAAACGAGAGATGAGGTTGGATTAGTTATCATGGGGGTCCTTCAATTCTCTTTCTTGTGGCCCTTCTTTGATCCCCGATTGCCTTACATCCTTATGAAGATTTCTAAACATAATATGTTCTAATGATGGCTAAACCATCAAGGCAGTAACCTTTAAGCAAAAGTAACTTGGGCACTGCAGTAGTTGACAAATCTGTCTCTAGATGCTTTCAGCTTGATCGCCACATTCTTCTCAAGAGAAATACAGAAATCACATGTGAATATGTCTTCATCATAACTGGACCAAGATTTTAGCAACAAAGGAAATCTAAATATTAGGACAACATTAATGCATGAATCCACTTATTCTAGTAAAAATATCCTACAAAAAACATGAGAGTATAGTAATAAAAAAACATCCTGAATAACTAGAGTTAATAATTCAGATTCTAGAAATCATGATAATTACAACAACATAGCCTTTATAAAAAAAAATTTGATTGGTTGTCTAAATCCCTTTCCTCCATTCAGCTATGTTATGAACCATCCTTTGTAACATTATCAAAAGCATATCCTTCAACATACATGACATGTTAAACAGAGATCGGGTAGGTCTATAACTAGAACCTTGTTGAAAGTTATGATATTAACATCTATCCAAAGGAACATGCCATCAAAACAATTGTGACTCCTAAATAATGTGCACTCAAATTAGCTCGACATGTAAAATTAGTAGTTAGACGCATAACTCTTATGATGGTCGTAGACCAAATAGAGGATGGTCCATCAAATGTATGTGTGTGCATGAATGAAAACCAAGCAGCACACAATCATCTTCCCTGGAAACTTGAAGTCACTATCACTTGACTAATCATCTATAAAAGTTGACCTTTTTGAGACCATTGCCTTCCCAGATTCTAAATAGAGGGAGTTTAACCATTATTTGCTTTGTTATTTAATAACAGTAGCCAACTTCTTAGAAAATAAACCCTATCAACATGCAGAAGAAGCATAGCATTTTATATGGAACCTTATAAAATTGTCCCACAAAAGAATAATATGAAAGACCCCGAACTTGTGAAACATTGTTTCATTGAAGGAAAAGGTCAAAAAATAAATAAGTCTTCAAAAATGTTATAATTCTAAGGGTTCTTTATTCCTCGTAAGACTCCACCGAAGATTTAAAAATTGCAGCCTAATGGTCTCGTCAAACAATAAAAAATGCAATCCACAATTATATCTTGAAAGGAGTTCTCTTCCTCTGAAAATTGCATGATAGAATGATCCAAATGGTTGTTGACAGGACTTTCGATGCTTCTGTATTGAATAGCATTGAAAATGTCCTTCTCGAGGTATGTATGTGTCATACACACAGTTATGTGACTTTTCTTGTATGTTAAACAATAGGACATCCTGAGTTTTCATTAACTTTTTAATCTTAAATAAAGGTGTATACACCATGGTGTGTGGACTGTGAAGCCACTAGCAAACAGGTAGAGAAATTGGACAAGCATTTCAAAGCTGAGGCCAATTTGAAATTTGCCAGAATAGATGCTTCTCTCAACTAACACCCACCATGGTGTGTGGACTGTGAAGCCACTAGCAAACAGGTAGAGAAATTGGCCAAGAATTTTAAAGCTGAGGCAAATTTGAAATTTGCCATAATAAATGCTTCTCTCAACGAACACCCGAAGCTGGAGGTAACTCTAACTCTAAGGCTCGAGGCATTTCCTCTACCCCTTCTTACCCTGAAAAAACCATCTATTATTTCGATAAAAAAAATGTTTGGTCTGATACCCATGGATATAGAACCAAAAATAAAAAAAAACTTAACACAATATATGAATGTTGCTCGCTTCTCACTAAACTTCACAACAATGCATTTACCTAGTTGATCTTTTTGAAATAATGTACATCAATCTTCTTACAAACTAACATTCGTTCTTCCACCTTCCGCAGAGAAGATTAAAGGTGAATGCATATATTTTCTTTAACATATATAACTTGCTACAATTTCTTTACAATTAGTTGGAATCCCATGGATATATAACCAAGAATCATAAAGTTGCAAGTCCTATTTGTGTTCAAAAGACATTTTGAAATGCAGTGAATCCCAACTCCAATTTATTTATAGCATTTATTTAGCTTGAATGTGGATTCAATCGACTGTACCTAATATTAACGAGTAAAGAAAATTTAACTGGATAGAAAGACATGATATGGGTTTCATATACATTCAGCAATCCAATGAATCCAAATTCGTACTTCCACCTTCCAAAGAGAATGTTGGAGATAATGTATGTCTCAATTAAGAGAATTTTTTCCTTCAGAAATGGGTTTGTTAGAGCAACCTAAAGAAGCAATTGAAATAGATACATGTTGTCTTCATGCGTATCATGTTTCCAAAGTAACAATAAATAACCTTAGAACTAAGAAGAGTGGTAGTTCTAAATATAATTGTTGTGAGTAATAACAAATGAAGAAATAAAAATAATAATAATTTGGAGAAACTCTTCCGACACATAACAACATGGCCTATAACAAAAAAGTATAGACAAACCTAAAGCTGCTTGACCTTCTGAAAGAGTTCTCCATAGCCCTTCTCTTTCACAGATTCAGTCGAAGGAAAATCTATATTAAGAAATTGCATTAAAAATAATCAAATCATCAAAAATGGAAGTATCTCCATAAGCAATATGTTTATACCATAAATTACACCACACACCTTTCACATTTATAGGCTGCATGAAAAAGCCGTGGATAGCAAATAAGAGCATCAAAATTGACTCTCCCCAGAATGCAATTGTCAACGATAAGTTTCAACCTAATTTATGGAATGTGTCAGTACCACATCATTCAAGTTTTTATACATAAATGACAAAACATAGCAATCCCTAAAATCAAGTTGCAAATGCTCTTCCGTTAAATGATTCTTCTGAGCATTCAGGACCATGTTCCAAATTCATTCCAAACAGTCAAGTATTTTCATGGTATTAGCATTCAGACCCAGTTTCAAAGCATCAGCTACCACTATCTAAATGATGCAAAATATTAAAGCCAGTCAGTAACAGTCTAGTATTTCAGTCAGTCTACAAAGATATCATACCGTACTTGACCATAAAAGCATACTAGAAGAGAGAAATAAAGTACCGCTCTTCCTCTTCCTCTTCCATATTCCCTGTTACTTTGATGATTGTAGAAAACAGCTCCATTTGGCTTGAAATATATTGACCACATAAGTCATGTTACAGTAAACATAATAAATTTTCTACGTAAATTAGTAGGTGTCAATTTGATATAGCATCTCTAAAAGAAAAGTGTCAACATGGAATAAACTACTAAGCATTAAACAGTTCAAATGGGATATGATATGGCGAAAGAAAAAGAAACATAAGCTTGGTCTAGAGACATACAATAGCTAAAATTTAGACATTCACCTTTTACTCAAAAACTTCTTTAAGACATGTTCTAGGCCATAAATATATTTGGACTTGCCGCCTAGCCAAGCACTAGGCTAATTAGGCAATGCAAACACAGTAAATTTGAGGATCGCATAGCCAAAGAAGCAACAGCCACTACAACAAAAACACCTTTTAATGACGGCTAAAAAGCGTCATTAATTACAAAACATGACATTTTTTTTTCCAATCCAAGCGTTATGAAAACTGGTGTTATAAATGTTTTTAAAAGCGTTATAAAAAATTCTTCCAAAACCGTCATTAATAGGTTGAATTTCTGCTACGGTTTATTTTTAAAGCGTTATGGATAGTTATGTAAAAACCATTATGAATAGATGATCTGTATATCATCATTGTATCACATTTATAATGCTCTATACTGCATGTTATACATTACATTCCAAACACTGCTCAATTCAATTCGAAAACAACCACTTTGAACCATATTCACAACAAAACATTGAAATGTAAAATAAAGTACCCTTTTCCATTTCATTGTCTCAAAATAGGGTACATCAACATCTCACAGATATAGAGTACTTTAGCTAGCTACATTTCATTGTCTCAAAATAGAGTACTTTAGCTACCATTCTACATTTCTCCATTTTATTATATACATCTTCTCAAAATATATAGAGTATCCAATATAGAGTACACTTTAGATACATCAAAACTATCCACATCAAAATATCTCCACTAATCCAGATAAAGCATTTAGGAAAATCTACATGAACACTAAGCCACTGAAGTTCTTCTCCTTCCCTCTGCAACATGGGCCAAGTGACAAAGAAAATCAGCAACTGCAGACATATAAAAGAAAGGAGACCGATGGGTTACAATTAAATAATGTTACAATGAAACATGCATCTTTACTCAACAAACCTCTTTCTCCCTAAGAGAACCCACTACATACCAAACCATGGCATTATCATGGTTCAGTAGCTCAAGAATGTAGGTGACAAGATTTACTACATACTTTACATTTACGATTTCTAAATTAACAGTTTGGACCTTTCAAGTTTTGACATATTATTCTAGGCTTATTCGCACATGGTTTTGGATTAGTATCCACCAAATCAAAATAAAACTATGTTCCGAAGTTAGGCAACCAAATAAAAATGAATTAACAGTTTGTACCTTTAAAGAGTTGGCAGCAAGGACGTTCTATAATGGTCTTCCCAAGCAAGTCGGTAGGGGACATTCCTATGGACTTTGTATCAGCTGAAATATTTGACATCTCTCTCTCTATCTCCCCCCCCTTAAAGCCTCTCAATTAGTCAAATTGGTATTCTCCTAGATATTTTGCTAAATCAAGAAAATGATTAGACGGGCTGATTTACACAGTATAGTATACATGATATTCTCAATTTAGACAAGATCGATGCAAATAAGTACCATGTGGATGCCGGTTTGCAATTCTGCTGCTATGTCCCTAGTTTCTACCAGTAACTTGTCACTTGCATTCATTATTTTCCTTAGTCCGAACCATACTGTAATTCTCTCATCAGCTGTATCATGGTGTTTTCTGTAAAGCTCCTTCTAAGACTGTACTCAAACCAATTAATTTCTCTTAGTCATGCAATATGTACCAGGAAAATAATTATCTATGAAAGAGAAGAGCGAACTGCCAACCTTGATCAGGTCGGGCAGGGCTCGCTATTACATATAAAAGTGGAGAGTAAGAAACTAGTGAGCAAATATGGCATCTACTGATGTACCAACTTTTAGTCATCTACTGTAACTCTAAAAACAAACATTATGTACAGAAAATGTGGCATATTTTATGCTAGACCCCTACATGTATACTAAAAAAAAGGACTCAACAAAGGGGTCCATTCTTCATAGGCAAGCATTATTTTGACCAGTTTGGTGAGATCTTTGCCTTATATGGTTTAATTTCGGCTGAGGACGTCCTGCTTGGGCCTGTTTCAGCCAAATTTTAGCCATTTCTGGGTTGTATAGGTAAACGTTTGGCCTATTTCGGGTTTAAAATTGGAAGAAGTTTCTTAATTGTATAACTTAGTACTTGTCCTTTTCGAACAACAAAGTTACATAGTTTATCAGCAAGATTTCTATGATTCTTCACATGAAGCATCCAGATTTGGTAGTCTATCATTCTTAGCAAGATCAGAGAGATGCAAAAATAATAACAAATATTTTGCATTACCGATTGAAAAGTAACAAAGATTGGATGAAGGCTTCCGTTTCATTTTTAATTGTCTTCCTAGGGAAGCAGGAAGTCCAGAAAGGTGACAAGTACTTCAAGAGAAGATCAAGTGCGTATATAAGAGTTTCCATGCTTAATAAATGAAACAAACACTCTCCCATGCCTGTGGTTAGAAAAAAATATAGTATATCGCATCAGTAAAGCAGAAACCCAGCCTACCTTAATTGATACAAGAAAATCTAATGGATAGACTTATTATCGTCATCGCTCACATCCATATCATTGTTACTGGTCAACTCCACTTTATCCTCTGCCTCCTCACGCACTATATCAAGTCTACTTCTCAAACTTTTTGTGATATCCGCCTTCAACATAAGACAACACAATACAATTCAAAAAAATAATAGAAGTTTCGAAGGAAAAAATAATAGTAACAATATTTGCCTTAAACACTAAAAAATACTAGAAGTATATATCTACAGAAACAAGAAAGAACTCAAAATAAGGCATATACCTAGTACTTAAAAAATTACAAGATATGATGCTATAAAATACTGAAGGTACAATCGAAGCGTATGCATCAAGTCATCATGGCACTGACTTCATGGGCGTACATAGGGCTGTCAATGTTAAGTGGTAATCGATAATCAGAAAAGCCTACTCGATTATTTTAGAATTATAGTTTTGGATTCCAAAAGTAAACCCGAATCTTTAATGCTTAGGGATTGGATATAGCTTCAACTAAACCTGAAACCCAAAACTGATTTACATAAAGGAAATATCGAGTTTATTGCATATATTTGATATAATTTCATACAAAAGACAAACAATATATAATACGGGCAAGATGTGAAAGTCATCTAAATTATTCACCAAAAAGTAAAAAAGGAAAAACTATTTTAAAGTAAGTAATAGGTTAAATATCTTATGTAAGTCCAAAACTCAACCCAGAACTGATTAGAACGAATTTAACCCCAACACCCAAAAAGTTTATAGGGCATTCAGGTTTGGATCTTACATAAAACCGACCTGGTTCAGCCTTGCATATAAAATTCGTATAATAACCCAAGTAGTTGAAGAATGTTCAGGCGAAGAGTGAGATACTCATCTGATTATAAAATTGGTATGACATGAGTAACCAAAAAAATTTTAAGCATCAAAATTGACATTAAAGAAGATACCATGAATAAATACCTTTAAATCAGATATAGCTTGTGTAACAGGTTCTTTTGGAACCAAGTATGCAGAAGCACATACAGCTCCAGTGAAGATAATAAGTCCAGCAACATAGCTAGGCTGCAAGCTTTAGCATCAAGAACTATATGACAACCAATGCTAGTTAACATGTCTATGAGATTAGGCATGGCGATTTTAGCATCAAGAACTCTTATATAGATAGCATGCTTATGTCAGATAGAAAATCTCGCATATTTAAGCAACAAGATACTTGTCTAAACCATTGAATAAAATATAAACAAAAATATCATATGACAACCAATGCTAATTCACCTGGATATGAGAACAAGCATTATAGTTTTCAGCATCAAGAGTATCTTTTCTTCATGAATTCCAGTTCCCTATCTGCAGCATATTGTCCCAACTTCTCCGAAACTAACCGTTGATATTGATGCCTGAGTTGTATATATCGAAATAACCAAAAAATAAATATCTATGTAGTTTCAGATTATGACCGAAATTTATTTATAATATGCTATATATAAAGAAAATAATGTACATATTTAAAATAACAAGTAACAAGTATTACACTCACCAAATCTGATAATTCTTAGACTTGCCCACAACAACATGGTCAACAAAATCTCTTTCATCTTACAAATAAATATTCAGCGCCTTAAGCACAAGATGTCTGAAATACAAGACCTATTTTACAAATAAATATTCTTAGAAAATTCATCATCAATAGCATATGATAGAATTAAAAATTTAACATTTCAAGGTGTTTCATTATACAACAATCAAATATAAATTTAATTACTCAAAGTTGATCATCACTAGTTTTCGCTTCCAAACGAAACACTGACAATCGCAGGGAGTTCCTCCTCGTAATAAGAGTAAATATTTCAAAAGCGCATTTCATCGAACACATAGAATGCAGCAATAAAATCAACCACTAACCAAAATGAGAAGTATAGCAGCAGAGGGGCATCTGGACATGGGAAGGGTTACTGATGGAAGCGACGGAGAGCGCCCGTAAGAGCCGGTCGGATATCCCCAGTGACTTCCAAGAGGCCCCATTCTTTCTGGTGCATTAACTCCATGCCTATATTTTACATTGGCGTTTTATCAAACAGATAGAAAGCAACAACAAGAACAAAAAGAAAATTTCCATCAAAATTGCAAATAACCAAATAGAGATATATCTAAGTATTAAAAACACATCAGAATTTAGTATCGAGCATGACAACAATAAGGATGTCGATGTTCTCCATGGCCCAGCGAAGGTTCTGGAGTGTCTCCCAGTGGTACTCCTAGGAGTCATGGGACAGGTTGAACATCTCAAAGCTGCTCTAGCATCTCCACCAACAGCGACAATGGGACCAGCTTGCAGAATGGAGAACACCGGAGATGGCCCTCAGCAACAGCTCTGGCATCTTCCTACGAGAAAGCGGAGGTATGGTAGAGGAAATTGCTTTAAATTAGGGTTTGCTCGTGAAGGAGAGAGGAGAGGGTGGCGGAGAGGAGATGGACGGCGGAGGCAAGCAAGGAGAGCGGGATGGACGGCGAGGATGGGGGGGCGGGGACTTGAGCTGAAAAATTAGGGCTTCTTCGAAGGTCTTGGGGGAGTAGCTGTGGAGCTTCTTAGTTTAGGCTTTTTCTTAAGTGCGGGAGAAGTGCAGGGGAGTGGAGGTTTTGACTTAAATTTTGGTACTTTTTTTCATAACGCTCGTATGACTGAAAGACTACTAATAACATTTATATTGGACACTGTCATAGAATGGAGTCTTGCTGAACTTTGATAACGCTTCTTTATCAGCCGTCATGAAATCCACTTATCAAGCGTCATTAATAGGTCTTTTTGTTGTAGTGAGCCTAGACATGCCCAAGCAGGAGTTTAAGTTATCCTTTTATTACAGTTGAACCTTTTGCTATTACTTACTTGCATGAGATACCTACACATTAACACTACAAAGGCGCTAGTGTCTACCAGGACTCCATAACAGGTTCCTCTTCAGGCTTAAACTTACGAATGTTCAAAAGGAACAAGTCATTAATGTCTAGCAAGATACCTCAAGAAAACTTTGACCTTCAAGAACACATACCCAAGCAATTGCTTAGCTGAGAAACATGTTCTTGCGAAATCTTGAGGAACTAGCCCACTCTATCAAGGACTTACAAATATTCTCCAAAATATGTTCTTTCTTGCGAAGCCAACTTTTTGGTCACTTATCCAGCCATTACTTAGAACTTTGTTCTAGTAGTATGTAACTTGTATATTATTTGACTGGAATAAAACTATAATTAAGCACCCAATAGTAACTCAAAGAAAATCTTCAGAACATTTCATGAAGGTTTAAATCCTAAATCTTAAATCTTAAGAACATTTCAACTGCAGTCTGAAACTGCAAGTGGTTGCAATATTATGTGTGGATATGAGGGTGTATGTGTTAGATGTACAGGATATGGAAACTGCAGGCACGAAGGTAAACTACTATAAGGGAAGCTAGGTCGTGGGTAATGGTGTACTAGGGTGTATACTTGGTC
This sequence comes from Iris pallida, assembly GCA_029216955.1. NCBI lineage: Eukaryota > Viridiplantae > Streptophyta > Magnoliopsida > Asparagales > Iridaceae > Iris > Iris pallida. Next base: position 43,869 of record JANAVB010014648.1, read on the forward strand.
TGTGCACTACAGGCAACATGGTGTTTGTGTCAAACGGAGGTAATGCAGAAGTAGTGCACTACAGGATGTATCATGTGTATCAATGGTTATAGAAAATTATGTAGGTAGGATATGCATGTCTAGATACGTGTCACAATATTATTATATCAATCTAAAAAGAATCTTAACTAATCAAAAATATGGGTCCAGATTCTCTTTTGTAGGAGTGAAGAGGGGTAGTGATGATTTGATCAAATTAGAAATTGGTATGTGCACCAAAATAGAGCCACATACAAGGAGGAAACAATAGGGTAATTTTAGTTGATTTGCATATGATGGGAGTCCCTTCATAAAGAGCCATGCCAAAATTGAGCTAGAGTAAGAAACTTCTATGACTTATCATGTGCTCTATTCTGACAATCAGCTAAATTAATAGGCTACAAGAAAAAATAAAAATATGACAGAAGATTTTAGAGGATTTAGATTCATGTTTTAAAAGAAGTGTGGCAGATATTCATTGCAAATGTTTTTTTTCAATCTTTGTTCCGAGATCAAATATGAAAAGTAGTTGGTCGCTTGCATCACGTCTATGGCTCATCAACATCGAAGATATATTTCCTTGAGTAATAAATGGAAAGTCCATCAAACTTATTGGTTTTTTAATCGACAAGCAAGCTGTATGTGGTCAGTTACCTATTCCCACTAAACAAGATAAAGAAAATATATTATTCAAACTGGGAGATATTATTATCATTTTTTTATATATGAAAAAATTGTAACTGACCTTCTGTAGGAACCCAACACCAAAGGCTCTAGTAACTTTCAACTGTCCTTTAACTCTCTCATTTAGAATAGCTTGAGCATCATCAATATGGTTTGCTTTTATACTCAAAACTTTCCGAAAATAAAGAGATATTAAGATTATCACTACCATTTATAATGGCTTGCCATTCTAGAATAAAGTAAGAAGAAATTTTTTGGAAGAACAAGGCCTAAATCATTATTTGTCATTAATACCACCAAGAAACTGTATCAACCAAACAAATTCTGTAGAATAAGTTGTCCAGTAACCAACTAATTAGGATGGTGTCGATTACTTAGCATATTTCAATGTCCTAAACGTATGCAATCTATAGAGTCAGTATATGTAATTCGATAACTATCTTGTGAGCATCAAAATAGGAAGTAATAGGGAAGAGAATCCATAGAGATGGTATTTGTATTTGGATAACTTCCCTGTGAGCATTAAAGTAGGAAGTAACATGACAGAGTGAAAGAAGAAGAATAGACAAGAAAATAAAAAGGCCTCAGATGTAGTTCCTTAGGCCCCATACGACTAACTTGGTGTAGCGGTTCTATGTATCTTGTTTGGGGCATAATGCTAAAATATAGTGCACTATGCACCATAATATGTTCATAAAGCAGGCTATTTTTACAAGTACAGGTGTCCCTCCAACTATAAATTTGATCAAGATCACAAGAAAAATCTCTATAGTATCCAAGCTTTTTGTCATGATTATCAATCTATCTCAAGTTGATTCTAATGGATGAACAACAAGCATCAGAATGATTAAACGCATAAATGCCAAATAATCATGTCAGTGTAGAATCTTGACAAATTAAGTAACAGTCCTCCAATCATGTCTGTGTCATGATTATCAATCTATCTCAAGTTGATTCTAATTTTTTAGGATTGCTCATAATTCTTGTCTATGTAGAATCTTGACAAATTAAGTAACAGTCCTCCAATCGTGTACTTAAATGCTAAATAATCATGCATAATCAACAAGCCTGGATGGGATAATTATCAATTTATGTTAAGTTGATTCTCATATAAATATAAGCATTGGACACTTATGATAAGTGATAGATGTACTTGCTTTAAGGGCTGTTCAGGAATATTTTCTTTGAATACTATTGATAATCTAGAGAGAAACCCCCATCATGTAATCATGTGCCAAAGAATCCACCATATATATTCTATATTTATTATTTATTTTTAACTATCTAGAGATGATCCATATATCTTAAATTTCTCAAAATACAAACCATTATAGGAAGATGAATGATTTAAAGGCAATCATCACATTAAGATACTGAGAAACACAAATAATTTAGGTAAATCCTAGATACAGTCCCGAATCTGTTACCAGTACTATGGTCATATATTCATGACAATAACTAACATAGGTAGTAGACCATATATGATCGATGGCTCATATCTTACATTCTAATAATCCTTAAATACACTTGTACTAAAATCTAGTGTGCAATACGAAAACAAAGTTAAGAATCCCTTGAGAAATTGAGAAACAAAGTGACCAATTCCTAGTCCTTGTTCACTAGTCTCATTAAGAGCTTGGTTATCTTATTAACAGATCCAAACACTAATTTAAGGCACCGTGTTGTGAATTTTATCCTAAAATTAATAAGTATTTCTTGCTGAAGCAAAAAAATATAACCAAATTTGATAAGAATTTGTTGCAAATACGGTACTAATTTCTTGCACACAGGCAAAGAATTTCTTGCAAAAACAAGCAAAATTGATATTAATTTTTTCAGAAAGACACAAGCAAAATTGATAAAAAATTGTTTTCATAATGACACACATGCAAAGGAGGTGAGTGTTATGCATGAAGAAGAAAGGGATTGTGTTTCTTTTTGTTAAATAATGCCAATATCAACATAATTAACAAATAATCAAACTTTGATGAATGAGACTGCACCAAAATAAAAATATCGAACCAAAATACTGTACCAAAGAGAGGCCCTAAAATTAATTCAAAGCCAGAACCAAAATAGTATATTTAAAAATGATAAGAATTTGTTTCCTAAAGACTGAACCAAAAAACTGAGAAAAAAGAAGGAACAAACAGAAAAGAGAGCCGGGATGGTCTGCTAAGTCGACGAGAACTCCTACTAAGTCGATATAGGAAAGTAGGTCGATCTCCTACTATGTCGGCGTGAACTCCTGCTAAGTCGATATGATCATTGGGAGGGAGGGTTTGTTTTGGGGGAAGTAGGGTTTTTTTGGTTGCGGGAGGGAGGGCTTGTTTTTGGGGGGAAGAAAGGGTTTTTAGGTTATGGGAGGGAAAAAAAGGGGTAATGTGAGCTATTGGAACACTTTTCTTAATAAGAACATGATATACACATGTGTACATCCCAAATTTGGAACATGCTTGGTATATTATAAAGTGTTCCTAAATAATAATAAAAACTTAAAACTTAAAATAAATTAAATCAGGAATATTTTTCTGTTCTAGAACACTTTTGTTCCGTTATAACCACTAGGTACATACAATAAGTGTTCCGGATTAAAAATTACTTGGTGTTCCTAAATGACCATTTTGGTGTAGTGAGACTCTTCATGATTACACATAAAGACTAAAACCTAAAGCACACAACATACAGCCTACAAAGTGCGCAGTCTTCAAATGTGCAGTACCCAAAAGCGCAGCAGCGTCAGAGAGAATCACTTCCTTGCCAAAAGTGCAGCACTGGACAGAATAAAGAAATAGCTCCCGCTAGAAGCTCACAGCAGAACTTGTAGCTCTTCTAGCCTAATAAGATGCGCAGCTCCCCCGCTCCAATATGGCTAATAAAGCATTTATTGAGCAGGGCAGAGCACAACCTGTGGCTCTTCGGATTGGCAATCAATCCAAACTCGGTATCTTGGATCTCGAAGATCTCCATGATGTTGTTCAGGTTCGAATCCCTTATGCCAAACGTTCAAATGCATCTCAAAACTCAAAAGTTGTCCTTCACTAAAACTATAACTTCTATGAATGAAGAGATCTACAACCAACGGTCGACTTATGCAGGGCCTATGGCCATTCGAAGCTAAGTCGGGGTCGAGCATTACAGAGGAATGACAAGAAGATATGGGCAAAGACTTGCCCAAAAGCTCCCCTTTATATAGGATGGGTGGTCCAACCCACACGCCATGTGGCTGTCAGTCAAATGACTCCGAAATAATAGGATGAACCTAGAACTCAGCACAATGAATCTCATTTAATAGGTTTATTTGACAAAATCTTTGGCGACCCGCTTCTCGAGCCCCTCCAAAAATGGCAGCAATTAAGAAGAAGTTGACTCAGCCGCTCAAAGGCATTAATCTTCTTAGGAGCATAGTGATTTCGGTGCTTCGTAAAAGCACAGCTCCTTCGGTCCATTCCAGAAGCGTAGCCCCTTCAACGGCACCTTCATTGCTCTTAGTGCTTGTAGAAGTGCAACCCCTTCAATGGTTCTTTCATTGGTCTCATAGAGCTTCTAGAAGTGCAGCCCCTTCAAAGGCTCCTTCATTAATCTCTCAGGGATTCTAGAAGCATAGTCTCCTTGTTGTCCAAAAGTGCAGTGACTTCGTCGTCTCAAAAGCACAGTCTCCTCGTCGCCCAAAAGTGTAGTGAATTCGTCACCTCAGAAGCACAGTCTCATCGTTGCCCAAAAGTATAGTGACTTTGTCATCGCAGAAGCACAGTCTCCTCGTCGCATAAAAGTGTAGTGACTTCATCGCCTCAGAAGCACAGTCTCCTCTTCGCCCAAAAGCGCATTGACTTCGTCACCTCAAAAGCAGAGTCACTCGTCGCCTAAATGTGCAGTGACTTCGTCGCCCCAAGAGCAAAGTCACTCGTCGCCCAAAATTTTAGTGACTTCGTCACCTCAGAAGCACAGTCTCATCATCACCCAAAAGTGCAGTAACTTCGTCGCTCCCCAGAAGCGCAGCTCGTATAGTGCGCAGCTTCTCCACAAATGTGGTATCATGCCACGTGGCTGTAGAAGCCTAAAAAGTATAATCATCATCATGCCCTACTCATAAATGACGCCAGGGTACAAATCATCAAATGGTGCTGGCCATCAGATGGCACACGGTATCAGTTGGTGCTGGATATAGGTGGCGCTCGTCGACACGTGGCAAGCTTCCTTGAGAAGCTGAAACAGTTGTCATTATTACTGACAGCACGTCAGTCGAGGAAAATCTGTTCGAATCCCGAATACACGACGCTCGAGAAGATCGTGTCAAATTTGTCATAAAAACCGACAGCTGCCTCGTGCCATTTGCAGTTGGTACGAGATAATCAAGTATCATTACATTAAACAGATAGCACTAAACAACAAGTATCGCTCGGCACCATTTAACAGTTGGCACTATTCGATTAAATTATCCAAAAGCAGTTAGATGACGTGGCACGCATGCTACTAATCTCGAAGAACGTATACGTGACACTGCCCACGATCAAGCACATCTCTCTCACAAAATGCTACGTATCCAAGTAGTTAAACCAACCGTTCGCACGACTGGGTAAATGGCGCGCCAATTGCAGTGTACACCAATCAGGAAAACTACTTAACAGTTATCTCTAAACTCTATAAATAGAGTTCTAAATCACTTTCAAAGCATCACTAATGATCATAATCTCTTGAGCACTTGCTGCAGCACTCTCCAAAGTCTTTCTTTTTCGATATCGCATCGTCTAAAGGATAAAGTGATCGTCTTCTGATCATATTCTTACAGTTGAACTTCTCCAAAAATCAAATTGTACTCATGTACTCTTCTCAGTTTGTAATGAAAGACTTTTTGTTTTTGCAAACAAATTGGCGACTCTGTTGGGGATGATTTCTCCTTCGACGAGAAAGTGACAACTTAATACGATGTTGCGTCGGTCGGCATGACGCAAAAGACTTTGGTCGTAAAAGTCGACCAAATTGCCTACGAAGCCATGATTGGCGCTGGGGGTGATAGGAGCTCAACTACTATTCTGCCAAGAACAAGGCGCGTGCCATCTGGAATCCAAAGTCCTCCAGTGCACCAATCATGACTTTTGTGCCAAGCATGGAGAAAAGCTCTGTAGTCACTCCTTCTTCCTCACCAATTCTGAAATTGGTAGAGGGTGCGCCAATCACTGTATAAAACCCCTAAATTTCTACTATTTTTTATTAAATTTAGTACTGATTTAAAAAATTTGTATTGTACGTCGCGTAATCGTATTTTACGTCGCGCACGAAATTTTATTTTTCGAAATTGCTCGACGAGTGTGATTAGGTGCGAGCGTACATATTTTTGAAAATATTATTTTTCTATTTTTAAAAGTTTCAGAATAATATACATAATAATTATTTTGTTATCGTTCCAAAATTTTTCAAGTTTGTTATTTTATTTATAAAGTCTTTCATTTCTCATAATTATTAATAATAAATAATATTTTTATTGTATGCTAGAAAAGTATAATTATGAGAACATCATTTTGTACCTACATATATATTTCGTAATTATTTGCTAGTTTATTTTATATAAAAAATAATTTTTTGAGATTTATTAATATTAATATTTTATTATAATAATGTATTTTCAAAATTAATTATTATAGTATTTTTGGAAAACGTATTTTTGAAATATTGTGACAATTTAAATTTCGATTTGATTCCATGGATACAATTAAATAGTAAACTAATAACTATATTTGGAATTTGATTTATTTAAATTGATTTTAAACTGGAGGGATAGGATTTAAAATTTGATTTGTATTTGGATATTGGATTTAAATTAATTTAAATTAAATTACGAATATCTATTTTGGGTTTAAACAATCCCAATCATTATCCTAATGGGAATTCCCACATCCTATAAATAGGCAGGTACTCCTCCATAATTCTCTCTACAACCAAATTTTTCACCCCATTGTGTATCGTGTCCGTGCATCCCATCCACTAAATTTTTTTTCCAATACAAATACATCATAATCCCGTTCCGTGTCCGACAGTCCCGGACACCGACTCGTCCCGTGTCTCGCAGGACACGTGTACAGACTCCATCCACCGTGTCGGACACACCCGACATGGCCATACCTATCAAACCCAAATCCTAACCCTACCATCCTGGCTGCAACTCTTCCCTTCACTGTCACCCATCCCCGTCGACCCAATCACAACTACGGCCACCACCCATCGCAGTCACCATCACCAACGCAGTCATCCCCAAGACCAAATCCGACCGAACCCTTCACAACCACCAAGCAACCGGCACCCCCGTCCTCCGGCAAAACCACCACCGTCTCCACCCTGTCTCGGCCAGCTCGGCCAACCCGATCAACATCACACAGACCCACCACGCCACCATATCCAAACCACCACCAGAAATACAAAGAGTGGGGGGGGGGAGAAAACCCTAACCTGGTGCCGATCGAGTCGTTCACCGCCGGTCGTCCGCCTCCCGTCAAGCCGCCTTTCCTCGCCGACGAGCACGCCTCCAGAGGAGAACCGTGCCTGCCCATCCGCTCCGCCGCCAGGGCCGAGCACCTCCACTCTCTTCCGCCGGAGCCTCGACGAACCCTCGCCTCTTCCGCCGTCTCTTCCGCGTGCGCCGCCTGGAGTAGCGCCGCGCCCAGATCTGCGCCACCTCCGCCTATCAGCCGCCGCCCTGATGATCTCGCCGCCGCATCCTCCTCTCCGCCGCGGATCTGCCCGCCGGCCACTGGCGCCCACCGCCGCAGCCATGCGCACCACCGCGCGCAGAGTACCCCCTCCGTGCCGTACGCACAACCCGTCGATGCCAGCCCGGAGCTCGGTGCCTCCGCCGCCGAGGGATTTCGGTAAGAAAGCCCCTTTCTCCCTCTTTCTTATTCTCTCTCTTCGGTTAAGAACTTGGGAATAGAGTTTGGTTTAAGAATTTTATTATTTTATAATCATTATCTTTATTTATTAATATAATAATTATTATTAGTTTTAATATTATTATTACTGTTATCATTATTATTATTATTCTTATTACTAATATTATCATTATCATTATTATTATTATCATTAGATTTGTTTGTTATTATCATTACAATTATTATTATTAGTATTATCTTTTTTTATTAGTATTATTATTATTATTAATATTATTATTATTATTAAGGATATTATTTTTCTTATTAAAAAGGGTACAAATAAATATGTATAAACGTTTACAAATATGTATAAAAATAGGGTTTATCATTTTTAGCATTTAATTTCTTATACAAATTTTTGACTAAAAATATAAAGGTAGTTTCCAAAATTATAAAATAAATTCTAGTATTATTTTCGAATACTTATCTAGCTAATAAAATATAGTTTTTCTACCAAAATTTATATTTTTTTGAACTTACAATTTAGGTTAAAAAGGATTTTTGTTTTCTTCAAGTATTTATCTAGATATATAATAAAAATATGGTTTCCTAAAAAATGGTATAACTATATGTATCGATTATTTTCAAGTAGCTATTAAAAATTATTTTTGGTTAATAAAAGATATTTTCAAGTGGTATGAATATTTTTCTAAAATAAATACCCTTCTCCTCAAATCCCCGCTAGTTGTCACACTTACTTATGACTAAATCATTTTTTTCTATTTTTCCGCAACCTCGAACCATTACACACCGAACATGGCTATTGGACAATCGAAACTTGCCGGATTATTGCACCGCACTCGGCACCACACCAGGCGACTCATCAGGCAAGACACCTTGCCTCTACTGTTTAAATTTCCTGCTCAATACCATGCATGTTGTGTTTATTTTCAAGTTGTTTCTTTCTAAATTATATGTAGATGCAAATTACAATTTTTTATAAAATTGGCTTAGAGTTAAGGGACTACCGTCAAATTTAGTGTGTCTCATTTACTTGTCACGATTATACACGAGTTGTGTGTGAGAGTTGCGAGTATCATATAGAGGTCACATGCGTGTGGGCTGATCCCCAGTGCGTATGCGTAGGAATAACTGTCAATAGATGCATGATTAGAAGACTTGACAGTTATCTATATTAAAACAGTGTGGTGGAAACGACACGTATTTGTGTGTCATGGTTACGACACACGTATAGTATCATTGGGGGGAGGGGACAGCTACTAGCGTAGGGGCTACTTTTATTTTACACACATTTGGGAGATAGTGTCTCGGATGAGCGCTACGTGTTACCCGACCGATAGTGTCTCGGATGAGCGCTACTTGTTGGCCACTCTTTATTACTTGCTTGAGACAGCCCATGCGTAGAACGTTGTCCTCTAAATTACAATCCACATAGAATGGTTAGGAACCTTTACTCATGCATGCTTTTCTGTTGAGCTTTATTATTCAGTTTATTGGCATGATATTATGTGTCTTGTTACGTCCCTCTGAGGACCTGGTTTTTCCCCATGTGTGTGTTTTCGTGATTTCTTGCAGGTGCTCTAGCTAAGGCCATGACTTGCACTCTATTCCGTCGTGATGATTACTCTTGGATTCGTCACTTGCTCTCGTTTGCTAATTTTTTCTTTGTATATTTTTCTATATTTAATTTGGTTGGTAGTGGACTTTGTCTCTGCCCAACTATGGTGTACATGACAAACTCAAAGTTGCTTTTATATTATTATTTATCTTTGTGGATGAGATTTAGTTGTCTTGGATTACTATATTTACTGCTTATATATATATACGAGGTCCATATATTTCGTATGTATACAGCTGGCATGTCTACGTACTTGGTCCTACGTATTTTGGGATTGGGGCGTTACACACTGCCCTGGCGCAAATCAAGGGACAACGCCACATGGCTACTCCCTCTTCCGCCCCAGTTCTAAACTTAGTGGAGAGTGCACCAACCACTACATCTGCGCAGAACAAAGGAAAACACGATGGCCAATCCTCACTCTTCCCCAGTTCTAAACTTGGTAGAGAAGTGACATATCACTGCCCCTGCACAGAATAAAGGAAAGTTCCATATGGCCTCTCCTTATCCTTTTCCAGTCCTGGACTCGGTGAAAAATGCATCTGATTGTGCCTTTATGTTAATCAATGCGAGAACTCTTCTGAGTGAAAACTCTAATTTATTTGGCAGAGATAATCAAATCAACACCAAGAAATTAGACTCTACTAGAAGTCTGTTTCCTACTGCCCATATGTGCCATGCCAAACGCGTTGAAACAAGTTGCACAGAACAACAGGGCCTCCAGCGCACTCTACATGGCCAGCGCCAACCAAGCCAGAGCCAAGATCTTCCTACCCTGCACATATCAAGGACAAGACAGGGCAAACTGATGGAATCTCAGTCAAACAACCGGGTAGCGCATGACTCTGACATGAGCACTTACCTTAATCAGCGTAGAACAACATCAAGTCCACATCAAGCACAATCAGCGCCACTTACTAAATTGTACACAGGGAGAGTTTCTCAAATCAAGAAACCTCTCATCAATGCCAATGAACTCAGTACTTCTCTGTACACACAGGGAACAAGTCATTTCAAGAATCGGAACCATGTTTCTAACATCATCAAGGAATATGTGCCTCCGACTACTCCTTATCCTGTCACTGTAACTGATCTTCGTGAACTTTTTATACAAAAACAGAAAATTACAGGACCATCTCGTCCACCAGTAACTCCACATCAGGAACACTACTGTAATCATCACCATGAAGTAGTGATCAAATCTTGCTGTCAATCAGCTAAACGGTCTGTCTTCGACCGTTTGAACTACACTCGGACTTCTGAACCCATTATGGTGGACGAAGATGAGTTACAATATTCTTCAGTCAATATGATGTCCTGAAGTACTGGGGTTGAAAAACGTCCAAGACATAACGTATCCCGCAATCCCAGTCAACAATACCTTGATCGTATCCGTGACTCCGGTGAAGGGGTCTACCAAAATACAAGATCAAGAGGCCAAGACCTACTCGGTCAAAGGAATATTCTCTCTCCTAGTCTTGGAGATGTCCTCAGTCACTCTTGATTCCAACCAAGACTCAATTGGTCAACGGAATCTTTCTTTCGACCAAGAAACAATCGGTCAAAGGAATCTTCTTTCCGACCAAGAAATAATCGGTCAAAGGAATCTTCCTTCCAACTAAGAAACAATCGGTCAAAGAAATCTTTTGATTATGACCGAGATTTCCTCAGTCAAAGAAATCTTCCCACTTTTTATCTTGGGGGTAGTTCCCTGCATAACTTTGATGCCGATAGTGAGATCTCTAAGCGGACTATCTTTTCCATCAGTTCATCATCGGTAGCTAGATAAGTGATTGCCTATGTCACTAATAAATAAAAAGACACATCCAACTTCGGCAGTCAGGAGCAGAGGATTGTTGCGTTAGAGGCTAACTTAAAAACTAAGGCTGAAATGGTTGTAAATATGCATGCTATGATTGTAGCACAACAAACTGTTCCATCGGATGCGAATCCAATTCCAACCCAAGAACACATAGCAGCATCGCCCCTGTCAACACTGGTTTGGGAGTGTAATCTCCTAACAATGCTACCATACCAGCTTAGGCTACTCCAAGTCAGACTGGTGTTGGGGTTGGTCCATATCATACGGTTCTGCCTCCTAATACATCGAGTCAGTCTGCTACTCCCCAAGCCTCAGGAGATCCGCTTGAAGCGGTGAAGCTTATGTGTAACCAGTTCGAAGCCTTCCAGTAGAAGGATGGTCTGCAGAAGTTAGAAATCAAACAACCTTACCCTGTAGAGTGGAAGAAAGTCCCGTTTCCACCTAAGTATAAGCCACCAACCATCATGTTGTTTGATGGAAGTTCATCTCTGAGTCAGTATCTCAACCATTTTAAGGTAATGACTGATCAGCTCCAACCGAACGATGTTCTAGTCACTAGAGTATTCATCGGGTGCTTGGCGGGTGTGGCCTATGAATAGTATCGTAACTTACCAGATAGTTGCATAACATCTTTTACAGGATTCAAGCAAATGTTCCTGGAACGTTTCAACGAGGGAACAAATGACATGACTATGTCGGCCTTCATTAAAATCAAACAACGGCCTAATAAAACTATTGAACGTTTCATCGAGCGCTTCCGTCGTGAGGGACTCAAAATGCCTTTGGGTACTTCAGATGCATTGACTATAGATACATGCGAATAAAACTTGTTACCTATAGTCAGCATGTGGACTGGACCTACGCAATTCTAAGACTGGGCCTCCTTCATAGTAAGTGTCAGGACAGCCGAGGACAGTACTGATAAATTCAAACAGTTATGCATCCAGATGCCTAATCTTAAAAAAGATGAAAATTCTGCAACGAACAGTGGCGGTCGTCAGAACAACCGCAAAAGAAATCAAGCTTTAACCATCAATGTGAAAGGCAAAGAAGTTTTAGCTGTCAATGTGGGTCTATCAACACCTGCAACGACGACACCCCCACAGAGAGCACCGCAGCCTAAAGATGAATATTCCTTTGACGAGGATGACATTATGAGCATATTTGATTGTCTGATCAAAAGCAACAAACTTCAACTGCTTGAAGCAAAACGGCGGATAAAGTAGGTAAGACTAACAATCCCAAATATTACGTGTATAACAGGTTCTTGGGACGTCCAACCAGGGCATGTTAAGTACTCAGACGAAAGATACAAGAACTGATCAACGCCAAGGTAATCACTCTCCAGCAAGATAAAAAGATGGTGAGTGCCAATGACATCTCTCTACAATTTGGCAATTTTTCTGCTCAACTTGTACAGGATAGAGCCGTCCCCATTCCAAAAGCTACTCTGGAGATCGTCAACCTTCCACCAACACGAAGTGACAGTCTTGTACTCCTATAAACCAACAAAAGGGAAATCATGTGGATTCATCCTGATTTAGTTGCTGATTTTGAATCAAAGATACCGGCTTCCTCAACAAAGTCAAGAAAGGCAACCAGGTACATATCATGTCATATGACATCACTGGGTGGTCATCTCCCACCTTTTGATGCTACCTTCATCCCAGTAGCGGCTTCACTTCCTTCTGCAGAAACGGTAGTACCGAAGCCAGAAATCAATTACCGGCCAGCATTCCATCTATACAGTCAACTGTCTCGCGAACTGATGACATAGATGGGATATAATCTACAGAAAACCCCTAGCTTGAATGACGGAAAAGGGTCTCATATACCTTTTTCCCTATATCTTTAACAAAATTAGTCCCGTGTTGGCATGGGATTTTGGACAGATCCTTCATCTCTCCAAAAGAAGTCTTCTAGAAGCATGATTCGGATAAAGAACTGCAACATGGTTTCTTTCGCACCAGTTCTAGAAGAAGAAGCCATGACTGGTACCCGATCTGGGAGGCTCTATCTCAGAGACTATCCAGAAGGACAAGAGAATGCAGTCACTCCTCCTCCAATCTCTGATGCCCCTCCAGCATCTTCTCCACATGTCGTCAATGTTCCTTCAACGTCATCGCCTTAAGCGAAACCAGTTCCTCCTAAACCGATAGCAGCTGACAAAGGCAAATAGCCAACTCGCTTTGATAAAATATTGAAGAAAACTCCACCTCTTGGACTTGAAAAGCCGTATAGCTTTAACATATTAGCTCAACTAACCAATACTCCGACAACGTTATCGATTTTTGAACTCCTGCGTCTCTCAAGAAAAACCCAAGAGACGTTAACTGCAGCTTTGATGCAAGATGACGCTTGTCGGGTCCATCTTAAGAGACCAAATGAAGAACAAGTGGCATGTTCTCACTGACATAGCGTGATGGAGCTGATCCCCAATATCATCTTAACTCAAGATGATATGCTTCTGGAGGACAATTGTCACGATCGACCTCTCTAGTATATGGGATATGTCGATACCATGAAGGTCGATCGCATTCTAGTCGATCTAGGATCTACACTCAGCATTATGACAAAGATTCTATTAGATGCGCTGAAGATCCCGGTTCATAATCTCTCTACGAAAATCATGACTCTTCTGGGGTTTAATTCTGGAAGAAGCGAACCATTGGAAAAGATTAGCCTAAAAGTCCAAATTGGAAATCTTCGCACGAAGGTCACCTTCTATGTGATTGACAATCTTGTCTCCTACAACATCTTGTTAGGAAGACCGTGATTACATGAACATAACATCGTGTCATCCACTCTCCATCAATGCTTCAAGTATGTCGACGACAACGGAGAAGTCTAGAAAGAAGTAGCTGATCTTAATCCCTTTTGAGGCATCGAGGCATATTTTACTGACTCTAGAATACACAAAGAGAAATTTAGGAAAGTCGTGCTGGCCATGGATACCGAAGAAGACCAGAAAGAAAGTCTAGATGATGTCCTGGTAATTCCTGTCAAAGGACGTACTTCTCGTCCCTCTCAGACATTGACCATCAATCTTTCTCCTTCTATCAAGCATTCCCCTACTGAAAAAATGGAGCATTGGGTACTCACCACTTCTGAACCTCTCGTTATTGACCTTCGTCGTAACAAGCCTTCTCATTCTCCTCCGCTTGTTATCAATCATAGTAAGCCATCGGCTAAGGCCAAGAGCACTGTTGTAAATGATGGTGTAATTATTAATAAAGTAGCATCTCCTTTGCAGTATATCGATGTCAATTATTACACTCGATATTATTTAGAAATCCTAGATAACTTCGAACCCCTTACATTAGGAGCAATTCAACCTCTTCAAGATGAAGTATCACTTGAATCAATATAAGATTCATTCTTTCTGGTTCCTTCCCGAAAGAAGGATGAACATCCTATTCTCTTCAGTAAAGGATTGAATCAAAAGGCTACATCCGATAGCGATGCTAAGAATGATGATAATGGACGACTTCAACTACGTCGTTACATTCAACAATCGAAGAACATCATCCAAAAGATGGGCTACAACTTTAAATCTAGCCTCAATGGTAGAAGGAAAAGGCGAACTCATATTCGTATACATGCTCCAAAAGGGAAGTCATTATAATATTATAATAAAACAAAGCATGGGTTAGGCTACACTATGTCAATCGTAACCCCAGATGCCTCTGAGCCTGACAAAGAGGAGCGATCTAAATCTTCTGAATCTGCCTCACGGGATTCAGATACCATCATAGGGCACGTCCATCGAGTGACCATATCTTCTAATATGTTGACTGCTGAGTTCTCAGAAGATGACGACGACTTCGCTGAAGCCCCTGAATCTGATCCTTGGGTACAAAGGATGGATACCCAATAGGAATTTTACTTCGAGCAACGTGAACCACCTACTGAAGATCAATTAGTCCAGGTCGATGTCAGAGACGAAACTTCTCCAAGGCTAATCTTCATCAGCAAAAGTCTTTAGGAAGAAGATAAACAAGAACTAATTCAGCTCATTCAGAAATATATTGACGTATTCGCCTGGAGCTATGAAGATATGCCGGAATGAGATCCTCCGATCGCTACCCACAAACTCAATATTTTGCCAAATGCTAGGCCAGTAAAACAACAATAGCATCGATTTCGACCTTATATGATGGACGCTATAGAAGATAAAGTCAAGAAGCTCATCACTTGTGACTTGCCAGAGAAGAACAACATCCAGACTGGGTGGCTAATGTTATCCCAGTTATGAAGAAAGCATGGAAGGTCCGAGTCTGTATCGACTTTAGAGACCTTAATGAAGCTTGTCCTAAGGATGAGTTTCCTCTTCCGATCACTGATGTCATGATCGACAACACTTGCGGGTTCGAGCGAATGTCTTTCATAGACGTATTTTTCGGATATAATCAAATCAGGATGAACCCTGAAGATGAAAAATATACATCTTTCTGCACTCCACTAGGGGTCTACTATTACACAGTCATGCAGTTTGGTCTCAAGAATGCTAGTGCAACTTATCAGCGAGCCATGAGAACCATCTTCCATGAACATTTACGGAAGACAGTCGAATGCTATGTCGACGATATTGCTATCAAAAGTCGTCTAAAGGAAGATCACATCCAAGACTTAAGAACTATCTGTCACGACCCGCACCCGCTTTTTCGATACGATACGTGTCCAAGCCGGCCTACGCCACAGAGTCGACGGTAGAACACTGTCACGGCCATAATGCTAAATATCACATGAACATAACATTTATTACTCATTCATATTTCTAAATTTATTACAACATTTACAACATTTATATTTAAAAAGAGTACAAGGTTCTACAATTAATAAAAATTATACCACATCTATCTAATTTCTAGGTTTGCCTGCAAGTACACTCGTATCTCCTAATGCTAAGTGAAGCCACAGCTAACATGAAAAATGTTGGTTTCCAGTTAGGAATGGAACAAGCACACCAACCGACGGTAATACGAAAACACAATAGAATTTACAAGACATGAAAATAACATATGTGAAATAAAACTAGAAAGTAACTGATGTCATGGCATGTCTAGAAAGCAAGTAGGTAATTCCACAACAAGGTGTATCAACTGGAGAAACATGTAACTAGGATGTCATGGCAAGTGGTGAAGAAAACAAGGAAAACAAGTAAAAGATAACTATCTATGTGTTTTGAAATATCTTGTTCGACATGTGAACGGCTAAGGGATAAATCTGGCACCCCGTACGTGAATTGTATGACTGCTATCAATCAAGATAAGACATTTTGGGGATGTTTTTGGGTAGTCCACATGTCTACTAGGATATTTCCCCGTCCAGCTAGTACTCATGGAATCAAGTCGCAAGCATGGTAATCATGTAAATGACAGTCAAATAAATCCATGATACTAAACCGTGTAACAACATGTCATCAAGCAAAAGAGCATATGTATAAACATGAAATGGAAACTACTATGAATCGAAAGCAATCAGAAAGTACACTTGCCTGGGGTCCTTTGCTGGTGAAACCGATAGTTCCGATGGGTCCAGGTTAGTCCAGTTGGCCTAGGGTTAATGGTAGGAGTTTGAATTTGACAAAGGAAATAGAAATTATTGATTAGCCACGGTCATGATTAGAAACACCCTAAATTTAAGTGGAAGGGAAATTTGTTTTAAGATTGGTAGTTCCTTAATCCAAATATATACATCTTTAGAAAAAATTATAAAAAGTACTATATACTTTTTAGAAACAATTTTAGGAATATAGATGTTTATAAACCTTTTTAAGAAAATGCCTTTATAATACCTACATATATATTTCTTTTATAAAATTCTAACATATAGCATATAGGTTGATAAAAGTCCCAAACCATTTATTTGAATATATATATATATATATATATATATATATATATATATATATATATATATATATATATATATATATATATCAAAATAATTTCTCAAGGCATATAGGTCTAGGCCCAAATCCAACACTTTAAGTTATCCAAAAATAACTCACACAATAATAATAATTAAAACAATGTAATATTATTAATAAGAATATTAATAACAGTAATGAACCATTTTATTCTACTATCTACATACACATGTAAAATACTATAATTAGTATAATATATATATATATATATACGTTTTAAAAATACCAATCAATTTCTCCCATCCTATCCAGCCCCATACTCTGGTCCATTTCCTGGCCAACTGAAAGGTCCAATTAAACATTGTTGCCCTTTTTTCCCACAATAACAACAGTACTAATAGTAATAATAATATAATAAATATAATATATTAACATGATTAGCTACCAGTAGCTTTAGTGCGGCTTGCTCCTTACAATACAAACAGAACTAAGAAAAAAACAAAGGGATTTTTTGACTTTCATCCCACTTATTAATATGCATTTGTACTTACATCCCACTTTTTAATTTTTTTAGACTTTCATCCCACTTTTTGTCACTAAAAGTATTTATTTTGTCACGAAAAGTATTCGTTTTGTCACAAAAAATATTTTTAGTGACAAAAGTGGGATGTAAGTCAAATAAAATTAAAAAGTGGGATGTAAGTACAAATGCATATTAATAAGTGGGATGAAAGTCAAAAAATCCCAAAAACAAAACAAGAAAGCAAATAAGAAGTAGAGTGATAGAAATAGGGGGTTGGTGAGGAAAGGGAAAGAGGGGTGGCGAGAACAAAGGCTGGTGATTAAGAGAGAGATCTTAAGGAGGAAGCGGAAGGGAGAAGGGAACTTACCAGCGGTCTCCTGTCGAGGTGCTGGCGGATCCCGGTATGTGCTGGCACGAGCGCGTCGACGGTCAGAGAAAGGTCCTGCCGACAGCACGCGGCTGGACAACGGATCGAGGTGGCGCTGGCCACAGGCGTTGGACGTCGGGGCGGACGGAACCCCTGCTGTAGGTGTGACGCACGATGATCGGTGAGGGCTAGGTGGCGAGGCGATGGCAGAGGGTCTGACGGCTCCGATCGGCGGGGGACTTCAACGGTGACACGGGCGGAGAAGATCGGCCACGGCTCCACGTGAGTGTGGCAAAGCACGGAGTCCCAGGCGGTCGACCTCGGTCAGCGCCGCACGCGTCACCTGAAAGTTGGGGTGTGACGAGCGCGGTAGAGGATGATCGGCCGTGGTGATTCGAGAAGGGGCGGTGGTGATAAAACACGGGAACGAGGTTGACGTGGGGTGCTGCAGGTGGTGGTTGCTCGGTCGGTGTCGACCGAGGCAGTGGCGCCTGTGGGTGGCATGGCAATTTGACGTAATATGTAATGTTGGAATAAGATGGGATGGACACCGATACACAGGTCCAGACACAATCGATACGTTGATTTTGTTGGACATCGACACAGTCGAACACGAATATGGTGGTGATGCCATCTGTTGTAGACGATGGTGGTGGTGTGTTGTAGTGGGTGGAGGCTAGTATCGGGTGGACGACGCGGCAATGTGGTCAGACTCGTGGAGGCCAATGACAGATGGTGGGTGGTTCGTGGTGGTGGTTGATATTGATGGTGGTGGTCGGGAGGGAGACGGGGGAGGTGAACTGGGGTGATGCATGGAGAGTTGTATATATCGATATATACACGAGAATGTTTAGATGAGAAAATATAGGAGGTTCTTTTATATCTATAACTATGTATATATAAATATGGATATCTATATGGACGTCATTTTATTTAAATTGACAGGCTCGATCTAGTAGGGAACGAAAATGGATGAAGAGGTGGTCTACATGAATATTTAGTTAAGCAAAGAGGTGGAAGGAGGATCGCATGAAAGATTCATCAAGGAAAATGATAGATCGGTTTATATAAAATAATTAGGATAAGTGTTGTATAACAGATTTTCTATCTATTTTGGTATAGATTCAATGTGCTGGTTTTACATACATATAAATTCGAATTATATATATATATATATATATATATATATATATATATATATATATATATATACCTAACTTATCATATGATATGCTCAAATAATACTTGATAATAATTTAAATAATACTCTAATCACATATTAAAATATTTAATCAAATGAAATTTGATTAGAATACTAAATTAAAATCCTTATGATCGAATATATTCAGATATTCTAAAACAATGCCTTCATCAATTAATTGTTCACAATAAGGACGTAATATTGATATCATTCAAATGTATTTTATAAATTCAAATTGTACAATATTTGATAATATATATCTACCAGTTAAAATCTATCTCCGTAAAATCTCATATATTTTGAAAAATTTCTTTTCTATTCTATAGAAAAAAATATATAAAAATATTAATTTCTACTTGGAAAATATTTAAAACTTAAATGAAATAAAATAAATTCGGGAAGAGGAGTTACACTATTTTCGATCTAATGCGCCAGCATCAACTTAAGATGAATCCCACCAAGTCTTTCCTGGGAGTCTCTAGTGGCAAATTCCTCGGATTCGTTATTACCTCTAAAGGTATATACGTTGACCCCGAGAAAGTCAAAGCCATTCAAGAGATGCATCCTCCACATAATCTAAAAGAGCTAGGAGGATTCCAGGGACGGCTTGCATACATCAGGAGATTCATCTCAAATCTCTCTGGACGCTGCAGTCCATTCACTCAACTAATAAAGAAAGGTGTGTCTTTTGTTTGGACCGAAGAATACCAGTAAGCATTTGAAGACATAAAATGGGACTTGATGAACCCTCCAATCCTAGTGCCTTCAGTCACAGGTATACCCTTTCTGATGTACGTTCGAGCAATGGATTATTCTCTGGGTGCCCTTTTAGCCAGAAGAACAAAGAAGGTCATGAGCAAGCCATCTATTATCTCAGTCGCACGATGATCGGTGCTGAACATCGATCCAGCCCAGTAGAAAAAGAATATTTAGCCCTGATGTTCGATGTCCAGAAAATACGACATTATATCACGGGCCAGACCATTCATGTCATCGTCAGAGTCAACCCTCTTCGAGTCTTGATGAAGAAGTCCAGTATACTAAATTCCAGACTCGCTACATGGGCTATATTGCTAGAACAGTATGATATGGTCTATGTCCCACAAAAGTCTGTTACAGGTCAAGCCCTAGCTGACTTCTTGGCTGCTCATCCAA
Source organism: Iris pallida (assembly GCA_029216955.1). Classification (NCBI taxonomy): domain Eukaryota; kingdom Viridiplantae; phylum Streptophyta; class Magnoliopsida; order Asparagales; family Iridaceae; genus Iris; species Iris pallida. Next base: position 64,013 of record JANAVB010014648.1, read on the forward strand.
TTCCTGAGACTTCTAAACTCTATGATAAAATTTCTGATGAAACTCTAGAATCTAATGTTACTTCAAAAGGAATCCTTGCTTGGCATCTATTCTTCGATGGTGCATCAAGAATCGGACCCAAAGGCACTATCATCGCTGGAGTTGGCATCGTCCTGGTATCACCAGAAGGACTGGCCATTCAGAGAGCTTTTTCTCTGAACGAGCCATGCTCTAACAATGTTGCTGAATACAATGCTTTACTCATCGGTCTCCAATTTGCTAAACAGTTGGATATCGAATGCCTTGAAGTATACGGAGACTCTAAACTGGTTGTCAATTAGGTTAGAGGCACGTATGAAGTTCGGCATCAAGATCTCGTTCCATACCTTGAAGCAGCAGTCAAACTGGCTACATCATTCAAAGGCTTCTTCATTGAACCTGTACGTCGAGCTTATAATACAGAAGCTGATGCACTTGCTAATCTAGTAGCAGTATTGGCGATCCCCGTAAAAAGACAACAACTGATCGTCATCACTAACAGGGAATTATTCTGTATCGAGAATAATTTCCACCTTGAATACAACAATTCAGTCTCGATTTGCACTCCTAGAGAATATTGGAGAGCTCCTTTCATCGACTTCGCAGTTCATGACATCTTACCTGAAGATCCTAAAGAAGCCACAACAATCCATCGTTGATCACTCAAATTCTACTACAATCACACATCCAAAATACTATACATGCGATCATTTGACGGCATGCTTCTACGTTGTCTTACAGGAGATGAAGCAAAATAGATACTACATAAAGCCGACAACGGTGTTTGTGGTGCACATTAGCCTGGTCCTAAGCAACAGGATCGGATCTGACGCATGGGATATTATTGGCTAACCATGGTGTCAGATGCCATTGAATATTCAAGAAAATATCGAGCATGTCAAATTCATACAGATTTCATTCATCAACCATCAGAATTCCTACATCCGACTGCAACATCATGGCCCTTCGAAACTTGGTGCATGGATATCATTGGTCCCATTAATTTGCCTTCATTCTGAGGACATCGGTTTATCCTAGCTATAACCGATTACTTCTCAAAGTGGGCAGAAGCTATACCTTTAGCCGAAGTCAAGACAAGCAGTGTAATCAACTTCATTAAACATCACGTGATCTAAAGATTCAGTGTTCCTCGACGAATTATCCGTGACAATGGACCTCAATTCATCAGTCAGAAGTTCACTCGATTTTGTGAAGACAATCGGATCAACAACGTTGCTTCTACAGCCTACAATCCCGCCGCTAACGGTCTGGCGGAAGCGTTCAACAAGACAATCATCGAGCTTCTCGAGAAGTTCGTTTCCACCAATAAACATAACTGGAGCAAAAAGCTTGGAGAATGACTATTGGCCTACCGTACTACCGTACACACTCCGACTGGTTGTACACCATTCTCTTTTGTGTATGGATGTGAAGTTGTCTTGCCATTGGAGATTCAAATTCCTTCTCTAAGGATTGCCATTGCCAACGAGCTCACAACATAAAATAATGACCGTCTTCGACTTCAGGAGCTTGAAGCACTTGACGAAAAGCGGCTACTAGCTCAACAACACATCGAGCTATATCAAACCCGTATCTCAAACGCCTTCAACCGTAAAGTCAAAGTATGAGCATTCCAAAATGGCGAGCTAGTCCTTACCGTCAGAAATCCTGTGACTATGACACACATGAGTAAGGACAAGTTCGAACCAAAATGGAAAGGTCCCTATGTTATAAGCAAAGTTTTCTCTAACGGAGCTTATCAACTGTCAGGGATGGATGGCCGAATCGCTATGATTCCAATCAACGACAATATACAGAAAAAGTACCATGTTTGAAAGTGTGTACTGTATTTTCTGACAAATATTGTACATACTTCAAATCTGTGAATTATTTGCTTGTCTGTAAAATCCTCAGAGTAGTCTATCCAGATCTTATAATACATCCTCACTAATCCACAACATCTACTACATTTTCACAAATATCATCTTTTGAAACCCAGCTGCTTTAAGAGATATCCTATCCTTAAGTCACAGTTGACCCATGGATACCCAACAGATATACGAATTTACGTCCACATTACCTCTGAATTCTGCTATCTACATTAATAACTCGTCACGTCCACATTACCTCTGATGATATTATCTCAGGAATGATGATATTTCAAGCTATACTCTGTCATGTCCACATTACCTCGAAACAGATATAATAAGTATTGTTATTTTCAAGAGATATGTCATGTCCAGTATCTCTGAACGTATTTCTTATTCTTATCTATTGTTGGTGTCTCAAACAGATACATAATAAGTAATAGAGCCATAAAAAGATCATCAGTTTTCATTCAATGATGAGTAAATGCAGAAAATTATTACATTCATCAAAATATTCAACAAACCAGAAAAAATTGTTACAATCAGATAACTTTATTTAGAAGGCTGGTTACTAAGATCGGTGATCAGTCTCTTCAAAGATTCGGCTCGCTCCACTCTGGAGTCAATCACCCTTTTCCTGGCCAAGTCACCTCCAGACTCTGGGTCAAAAGATTGCAGTGAGTTAACTTGGCATTCCATTTCTGCACCCTGAACTTAGACGAATTCATCTCGCTGCCTCATTAGATCATCCAGACGACTTGCGGCAACTTAATGTAGTTCAAGCATTTCTGCTTCACGCTTTCTGGTTGTTGTGATCGCCTCGCAAAGCTTGACCATATCAGCTTCCAGCTCTTGAAGATGAGCTTGGCATTCAGCTGCTTCTTTCTCCTTCTCTGCGGCTTCAGTCTTGTAAAGCTCAACGACAGAGGTAGTTTCGGCAATGCTCGTTTCCATTTCTCCAGATCGTACTGTGAAGGCAACTATAAAATCTTTCAAGGCTGCATGTCGTGCCTCATATTCATGAGCCATTGCCTCACATTCTGCATCCACGAGTCTCTGAATGTTGCCTCTTGTCAAATCCTGATAAGATTTGATAGGCTCTTCAAGCGTGTCCAAGATATGCTCCAAAAAGTTGACTCTTTCAGTATCGCCGATATTGTGTATTGCTTCAATCACAAAAGTGGCAAGTTCTTCTTACTGATTCATAGGGTGGCTTTTCTCCAAGGCCATCTGAATAGGAGTATTCAGAGAGAGAAAGAAGGCACTTGTATAAGTCTCGATGAGGCTATTTGTCATCACCGATATGTAAGGTGTCGTCACTTCGCCAAGATCTCCCCCTTCTGCAGAAGACGGAGTGATTGCAGCTTGTGCACCAGGAGATTTTGGCGCAGGCATCCTTGAAGAGCTTCCTTCGACAATATGAGTCCCTAGGTCCGGGGGGCTATGGTGGAACTGAAGCTGAAGGCCGTAGACGTCAATGGGGCTACAGCAATGGTCCCCACGTGACCCTGTACAATCAAAAAAGCATAAATCATTACATATCATATCATATAACATCAAAGGTGCAATTGTAAGAGCATCATTAGTAAGACCCATCCCATTTTCTAGATTCTAGATTTAGAATGTAGGAGCTCATTTTGTAGAATAATAAGTCTCATCCCTAGTCTCAATTTCTACAATTTCGGTCCCAACCCATCCATGGGTGCTAAGGGTTGGGCCTCCCAATTTCTAGATTCTAGATTGTAGAAACTCGTTTTGTAGAATAGTAAGTTCCAATTTGGAGCCCAACTTTCTAGATTCTAAACTTTATATTATTTTTTCCTACATTAATTTTTGACCACACAATTTTTGGGACCGGAGCTCACTTTATCATTTCCTACTATTCTCATACAAACCCAACCCATTCTATATTTACCTTTTTTTTTTTGAAATTTTGGGCTCCAAATTGCATTGGAGAGTCCCAACTACTAATGATGCTCTAAATAAAGTCAAAAATTTACCTGAGTCCGACAACACATATGGAGTCTCACGAGGTGCAGTGTCTTATTCTTTAATGAGCCTCGCCATGGTATTCTCTGAGATGGCCGCCTGACTGCTCCCAGCTTCAGAACCACCTAACATGAAATGGCTGCTCCCAACCCCGGATTCAGCCTGGTCACCTGGGGCTGCCGCCTCTTCTCCATCTGTTTCAAAGATTCGTTCACTTGGGGTTTAAATCCCCTCAACATTAACTTCTTCAGGGTTTTTGTCACCCTCAACATTCTCAAGACCTTTGGCAAGGCCTTCGTCATCATCTTCATCACTTGGGCTTTCATCGCCCTCAATATCAACATCAGAATTCTCTTCGCCTTACGGTTCATCAAGATTCTGATTGTCATCTTTTGGGCTATGATGTCATCATCTTCATCACTTGGGCTTTCATCGCCCTTAATATCAAAATCAGAATTCTCTTCGCCTTACGGTTCATCAAGATTCTGATTGTCATCTTTTGGGCTATGATGTCCCTCATCTTCATTCTCAACAACAATATGGCCATCCTTGGTCATCGAGTCCTGATCTTTCTGGTTCTCCTTTAGACCTTGGCTTACTTCAGATTTATCAAGATCAGAAGAAGCATCTATGGGTTCTTCTTCAATAAGATCTTCATCAAAGTCGCAGCCATCTAACGCTTATATCATCTCCTTGTCTTCTCGAGAGAGTACATGAGTTTTTCCTATAGAGGGAACATTGGGAACGTCTTCTGAAGGTATTGTTTCTTTAGGAGTTGTGACTTTCGGAAGGTCATCAGTAGGGGTTGGTAACATTATTCCGGCCACAGCAAGTGCAGTCACAGGAACGGGGATCCTCATAAATACTGGTTCCAAAATATGAACTGAAGGAGTATCCGCTACGACAGTTGGAGCCAAAATATTCGTTATTGGAGTCTCTGCAAATAGAAAACAAAAATATCAACATAAATGCCCAATGAAATAATATCTGGTAGGGCAAGAATAACACCTTTCAGGGACAGTGGGTCTTGCGACAGCAATGACGATTCTGGTTGACTAGTAGACTGCCCCAGCACTGAGGGAGTAAACGAAGCTGTAGTTTCTTGCTGTACAACTTCGGTTGCCAACAGTTTTTTCCTTGTTTTGTGCTTGAGTGGTATTGGAGGAGATCCATCGAATCCAGAAGGTTCGTCCCGCACATCCCGTCCTCTACTAGTCTGTTCAGTAGGAACTCTGCTTTCTTTTGGGATTGGAGAAGGAGTTGTCCCCGTTCCCCCAGAAGAAATCCCTGTTTCAACTTGTAGCGTCTGGGATCTCGTCCTCGCTATGGGCTGTTCAGTAATAACAACTGCTTCTTTCTTTTTCTTTTCCTGAGCCTTAGGAGGAGAAGGAGGTTTAGCTGGGGCAGATTGGGTAGTTGATTCCAAACTTTTCGCCTTTTACTAGCCCCTTTTGCAGGTGATTTCTTTTTTTGCTTCTTGAGAGATATTTCTAGTGGATCATTCACTTCGTCAGAAAGGCCGACAAGTGTAGCTTTAAGAGGTTCATCAGCATGAGCATCTTCCTCAACCTCTCGGAACTCCAGGGTGGTCTTGGCCCCTGCTCTCGACCGTCTGTGTTTTCCATAAAGAAATTCTCTTTATTTGTTGTGTTTCTGGGAAAATTACAACTGTAGGAATCCGATCTAGAAGACGATCGCTTTATCCCTTGGACTATGCGAAGAAGAAAAGCTCTCAAAATTTTGACAGTAGATATTAATGTATCTGTACAATGAATGAGAAAAAGAACTCTATTTATAGAGTCAAAAATAATAACTGAAAAGATAACTGTCTTCACAGCCTGTGCTTAGTTGAAAATTATACAGGATTTAACATACGCAAGGTTGTGAGCAGTTACTGGACGTGGCCTGTAACTGTTGGACACATGGCAATCATGCATGAGTCGTGTGCAAGTTACAGGACATGCAGGCGAGAGATCAGTGGCATGGCTACCACGTACTCCAATTTGATGAAATCCATGCAGACTTGTTGAAGACGAAATCCACGCGAACTCGGTGTAGAAAGCTTCAAAATCCACGCAAACTTGGGGCAGGAAGCTTCAGGATCCATGCAGATTTCGAGGCAAAGAACTCGAAAATCCATGCAAACTTGAGGAAGAAAACTTCAGAATCCACGCAAACTTGAGATGAAGATCACAAATACACGCAGACTTGAGATAGAACTGCCAGCTGTCTTGATTCGGTGTGTCTCGACTGACATAAAATCTCTGACAGTGATTGCTTTGTCAGTCGCATTAAATAACAAGAAACCCTTTTGGTACGCAAACTCGACGAAGGCTGAGTCTTGCTGAAGAAGATTTCGAAAATCACGCAATAGACGGCGATGATCTCTCGAAGTCTGTGCATACGTGGCATACGAAGAGACATTCTTCGACTGTTGTGCTGTCAGTCATAATTACTCTCTGACAAATGATGAGCTGTCTCTCCAGCGTGATTTGTTTATATTGTCTGGATCAACTGAGCGTGACTTTTGACTCTGTCTTGATCAACTCAGCGTGACTTTCATTTTTAAAGGCCTACAAGACCCCCTTCAAAGTTTTCGAAAAATTGAAAAGACTTCAAAATTTTCGAAATACTTTGAAAATAGAGATGATAAAATGGATTTAGTCACGCTGAGATGACTTCAAAATTTTTCGGAAGTCGAAAAGACTTCGAAGTTCTTTGAAAACATCCAAATGAACTTATTAAATGTCATAATGACTCTTCGTTCTTCGAGACTGATTGTATCCAATTTATGGTGGAATATAAACCGTCGGCAAAACTCAGTTATATAAACAGAAAGAAGTTCCATTTTTAGTCTTCATCTTACGTCAATATGACACCAAAGGAGAAAGCTGAGGAAGAAGCATGCAAGTTGGGCTTTTGTTCTCATGGTGACCCCACTTTTGGGGGTGAAGAGCCAGAGCCCCTTGTCTTCGAGCTTAAAGATGATCCCTTGCAACTAGCCAAGAATTTCTTGAGCTATTTTGGCTTGGATGGCTCGTCCTCTTCTGGTGGGCGCAGCCTCATAGAGCAGCGTGAAATGTTTAAAGCTCTGTTGCACTGTCTGGGAGTTAGGAGCGTAGAAGAACTAGGCACCAAGCTCAGTCGCTCTGGGAAATAGAGCGTGACTTTTATGCTTTTGTTGCACTTTTTGTTTTGTCTTTTGTAAGGCCATCAGTGCATGTCTTGAAGAAATGAAGTACAACTTTTGTGTTTGATCTGCGTGCCTTAATGAGAAATATTAATCAGCAGTCTTTGATTGTTTCCAATGTTGCTCTGTCTTCCAAAGCACACGTGACACTCATTCCACAATTTACGAGTGCTATTTATGCGGATCTTTTCCAAGAATGGACTTGTACTTTGCTCTTTAAATAGATGGAAGAGTTTCATAAATACTCATCTTCCATTCCTCTTCTTCTTCTCTGAGAATGAAATTTTTGGGAGATTTCACTCTCAGACAGGAAAGCAATATTTTCTAATGTTCGACTTCTGCGCACTGTATCAAACATGAGTTTGCCGATCCTTAGCACCAAACTTGAAGGTAAGTCAGTGTAATACGTGTACTTATTTTTGCTGTTGAAGATAGGCTTTCTGTTTTTTGTTTCTGATTTGAACAATACACGCCTGTCTCTGTTTGATAAATGCATACTGAATGATTTCTGTTGATCTTTCTGCAGAAACTTGGCTGAAAATTTTCTTTAGAACTGGCATTGGGGATGTGGATGCTGTGGAGAATATCCTGCTGACATCTACATCAGGGAGCTCATACGCTTTTGACGCGTAAATCAGATAACTCAGAACTCTTCGTGGGATAGAAGGGTCTTCCTTAGATGGTAGGAAGAGCCTTTATACACGAGAGTTGGATGGTGGAGTCAACTCTACTATCGAGAAATCGGGTAGTAGAGTTCCTTTTGCGGAAGAACTAGGAATTGTATCCCAAGGTTGGATACATTCCTGTCTCCTCTGAAAGGTCGCTCCTAATCCACCAGTTGTATTGGCAGCACCACGACTTCGGGCTGCCACACTCTGTGGTTCTCCTCTCGTCTGAGAGAGAAGACCAGAGTTTGATTCCTGCTGATCTGGTCGTGACTGAGACCCAGACAGTCAGGAATTGCCACCAACAACGAACCTGACGGAGAAGGTCCGATGGAGAAGATCCAAAGAAGAAGATAGATCTCTATTAGGTTATCGTTGTGGTGTAGAATGAAAATCCAAGATTTGTAATAGATTTCCATTATGATTTGTAAGAAAGTCTAAGAAAATGTAATAGACTTTTTGTGGTGAAATGAGAATGGAAATGACAATCCTTCTATGCTCAATGATTTGTATTTGTGGATGAATTGTGGACATGATAGATAATAAAATCATCTTTTCTGTTTTAGAGTATATGATATTATCAGAGGTATTATGGACGTGATAATATATAGGAACTCAAAAGAAAATAGATTAATTTCTATGCAGAGGTCAAAACATGACAAATTAGTAAGTAGATTCGGAATTGATTCAGAGGTTATGAAAACATGATAAATAACGAATCCCCACTTAATAAATTGATAGAAGATTATGAACGGATGAACCGTTAGGAAATGATGAACAAATGAACTGTCGAGTGAATGTAATAAATGAACGGATGAACCGTCAAGTATTAATGAACATGTGAAATGTTGGATGAATGTGAGAAATGAATGGATGAACCATTAAGCATTAATGAATATGTGAAACGTCGGATGAATGAGGAACTTCTGCCTATAAATATAGCAGAAATCTGGCGAGAACGAATACTTCTACTCCTCAACAAAAAAATGTCATCAGGAGAAGCATCCAAGAAGACTAAGATAGCCTCAAAGGTTCAGAAAGGCACTGAAGAACGCCCTGCTGGTCCAGTCAAAACGAAGAAGACGGAAGCAGGCGAAGGTTCGTCTGCACCCAAGCCACCAAGGGACATTTTGGATTTTCTGCTCGAACCAGGAAGGACTGAAGAAGAGAAAGCCATGAGGATGGCCGCTTGCAAATTCCTCGTGGGTTCTAGGAAGGAGGTTCTCGGCTCTTTTGCTGATCACGTCTTTGAGAAGGACGGTAGTGGCCCACGTCCAAAAGTAGAGAAGGATGATAGTGATCTTCCTTAATATCATGTATCATCATTCATGAAAATAAAATAAAAATTTTATTTTCAAACATGAATTTGTCTGATGATTACAAGTATTTACATTTATACATAGTACTTTTTAAGGAATTTGCCATTAATAGGCATCAAAACTTTTCGACCATCCAATTCTGAGAGTTGATAAGCTCCATTTGAGAAAACTTTGCTCACAATATAGGGACCTTCCCACTTTGCGTCAAATTTGCCCTTACTCATATGAGTCATAGTCATAGGACGTCTGACTGTTAGAACAAGTTCTCCTTTTTGATATGATCGAACTCTGACTTTTTTATTAAAAGCTCTTGAAATTCTAGCTTGATAGAATTCAATATTCTGTTGAACAGATAATCGCTTTTCATCCAGAGCTTCTAATTCCTGAAGTCGAAGACGATCGTTATTTTCAGCAGTGAGTTCATTAGCGATTGCTATCCTTAAAGAAGGAATTTGAATCTCTAATGGAAGAACAGCTTCGCAACCATACACCAGAGAGAAAGGTGTACATTTGGTAGCATTACGAACTGTAGTGCGATAAGCCCACAAACATTCCCCGAGCTTGTCACTCCAATTACGTTTGTTAGTGGAGACAAACTTCTTTAGGAGTTTGATGATAGTCTTGTTGAAAGCTTCTGCTAATCCGTTAGCTGCTGGATTATATGCGGTAGAAGCCACATTATTGATCCGGTGATCGTCACAGAATCGAGTAAATTTCTGGCTGACGAACTGTGGTCCGTTATCATGAACAATGCGTCGAGGAACACCAAATCTGTAGATGACGTGGTGCTTAATAAAGCTGATGACATTAGACGTCTTAACTTCAGATAAAGGAATGGCTTCGGCCCATTTGGAGAAGTAATCGGTTATTGCGAGAATGAACCGATGACCTTTAGATGACGGTGGATTGATCGGGCCGACAATGTCCATGCCCCAAGCTTCGAAGGGCCATGATGCGGCCGTCGGATGTAGAAATTCTGAGGGTTGATGAATAAAATCCGTATGGATTTGACAAGCTTTACACTTCTTTGCGTATTCGATGGCATCAGATACCATGGTGGGCCAATAATAACCCATACGTCGAATACGGTCTTGAAGTTTTGGTCCTGGCTGATGTGCTCCATAAATTCCATCATGTGCTTCGCGAATGATTTGTTGAGCCTCGTCACCGGCAACACATCGAAGGAGTAAACCATCATAAGCTCGACGATATAAGGTCTTTGTTGTATGATTGTAGTAGAATCTGAGTGATCGTCGTCTGATAGATGCTGCCTCACTCGGATCATCCGGAAGAATATCATATAATACGAGATCTAAGAAAGGAAGTCTCCAATCTTTATCCGTATTCTGATTCTCAGTCGAGTTACTGAAGATGAATTCCATGCTGGAATCGGATGAAGATGATATCGATTTACGACTGAATCCAAATCCTCTTGTTGTGTTGACGTCATGAGATGTTGATTCTTCAATGTCAACTGGAAGTCCTAGAGTCAAGTTATTTTCAAGATGAAATAATTCTCGATTACGAACAACAATCATTTGTTGCCGTCTGATTGGGATAGCCAGTACCGTTGCAAGATTAGCAAGGGCATCAGCTTCTGTGTTACATGCTCGCCTAACATGTTCAATGAAGAATTCTTCAAACGAAGAAGCCATAGATATAGCTGTTTTATGATAAGGAACCAGATCTTGATGGCGAACTTCATAAGTACCCCTGATCTGATTGACAATAAGTTTAGAGTCTCCATACGCCTCCAAATATTGAATATTCAGATGTTTAGCGAGTTGAAGACCAATAAGTAATGCGTTGTACTCAGCTATATTGTTTGAACACGGCTGATCGAGAGAATAAGCTCTTTGGATAGCAAGACCTTCTGGCGATACAAGAACAATTCCAACTCCAGCGACAATATCGCCATTAGGACCAATTCTTGATGCTCCATCAAAGAATAGACACCAAGTAGGATCTTCTTCAGCAATTTGATTTGAATCTAGGACTTCATCTGGGATTTCATCATAGAGTTTTGAATTTTCTAGAATTGAGTGAGCAGCCAGAAAATCAGCTAAAGCTTGTCCTTTGACTGATTTCTGAGGAATATAGTGCATGTCATACTGAGCAAGTAGGATTCCCCAGTTAGCCAATCGAGAATTCAAAACACTGGGTTTCTTCATCATGATCCGTATAGGATTGATCCTGGAGATGACATGAATAGTCTGGCCAATGATATAATGATGTGTCTTTTGGACAGCAAACATCAAGGCTAGACATTCTTTTTCAACCGGTGAATATCGAGGTTCATCTCCGGTCATAGTACGGCTGAGATAATAAATGGCTTGTTCATGGCCATTTTGAATCTTTTGAGCGAGTAATGCACCCAATGAATGACTTATTGCTCGAGTATAGAGGAGGAACGGTATTCCTGAGACGGGAGGTACCAATACTGGAGGGCTCATTAGATATTGTTTTATATCATCGAATGCTTTCTGACATTCATCATTCCAGACAAAAGAGACACCTTTCTTCATAAGTTTGTTGAATGGTCTGCAGCGTCCTGATAAATTAGAGATGAATCTCCTGATATAAGCGATTCTTCCTTGAAATCCTCGTAGCTCTTTTAAGGTGCGTGGAGGACGCATCTCTTGGATGGCTTTGATCTTCTCGGGATCCACGTGTATACCTTTAGAGGTAATAACGAAGCCGAGAAATTTACTACTAGAGATGCCTAAGAAGGACTTAGTAGGGTTCATCTTTAATTGATGCTTACGCATTAGACCAAATATAGTCTTCAAATCTTGGATATGATCCTCCTTTTGTCGACTTTTAACTGCAATATCATCAACATAGCATTCGACTATTTTCCGCAAATGTTCACGGAATATAGTGCTCATAGCTCGTTGATAAGTTGCTCCTTCAGTCTTGAGACCGAATGGCATAACTGTATAACAGTATGTACCAATCGATGTTCTGAAAGAAGTGTGCTTCTCGTCCTCTGGAAACATTTTGATCTGATTGTACCCAGAATACCCGTCCATGAATGACATTCGTTCAAATCCACAGGTATTATCAACCATGACATCAGTGATTGGTAGAGGGAATTCGTCTTTAGGACATGCCGCGTTGAGATCGCGAAAGTCTATGCATACTCTGATCTTGCCAGTCTTTTTAAGAACAGGAACAATATTAGCTACCCAATCGGGATGTTGTTCCTCTCTAATAAACCCAGAGGTAATGAGTTTATTGACTTCAGCTTCAATTGCATCCATGATGTCTGGACGAAATCGTCGCTGTTATTGTTTGACCGGTTTAGCATTCGGCAAGATATTGAGCTTATGAGTTGCAATTTGAGGATCAAGCCCTAGCATATCTCTATAACTTCAAGAAAAGACATCGATGTAATCACGAATGAGTTTGATCATGTCTTTCTTATCAGTTTCTGAAAGACTTTCACTGATGAATATTGGTTTGGGAGATCCCTCTTCACCAACATCTATTTGAACAAGTTTATCTTCAGTCGGAGGTTCTTTTTGCTCGAAACGGAACTCCCATTGATTATCTAATCTTTGGGCCCATTGTTCTGATTCAGGTGAGATTTCAAACTCTTTTTCGTCTTCATCACTTTCTTCAGAATGGTCAATGGAAACCATGTTAGAAGACAAAATGTTGCAGTAGAAGTCACCGATACTCGTATCGGAATTCCAAGAAGTGGTACTAGAAGAATCAGATCTCTTATCTTCGTCAGACTCGGGATCTTCATGGATAATATTGATGAAAGGAGTAGGAGCAGTATAACCCAATCCGCATTTCGTCCTTCCATATTTCAAAGGAGGAATCCGGACAGGTATTTTTCTTCCTTTTCCATCATTGAGGCCAGTCCTGAAGTCATAGCCCATATTTTTGATGATGTCTCTAGATTACTGACTATAACGACGTAGTTGTAATCTTCCAGTATCATCATTTTTGTCATCATCTTCAAGATCAGAAGGATTTTGAGGCCCTTTGTAGAAGAATATTGGAATATCTCCTGGCTTTCTGCTGGGAACTAGAAAGTATGAAGATTGTACAGGTTCTAGAGATACATCTGTATGAACAGTCTGTACAACTCCTATGGTTATTGTGTTCAAGTCATCTAACAGATGTAAATAACTATGAACATAATTACACACATCAACGTACTGCAAAGGTGGAGACTTTTCATTAAATGTAAAAGCAGCAATATTTACATTGGGAGATGGCTGAGCCTTAGAGATTTTAGCCAAGTCAATGACTAAAGGGGGAGAAGAAGAAGAAGCTTTGTTTCGATTAAGATCGATAACAAATGGCTCAGAAGAGGTGAGCTCCCTTGAAGTTTGAGTAGGAAGAGTAGTCCGCCCTCCAACTGGAATTAGCAGAGTATCTTGTGAAGATACAGGAACTGTAGTACGCCCACTGACAGGAATGATCAGTGTATTTTGAGTAGATGACTGAGGTAACGGAGAGATCCGTCCACTCACTGGAATGATGAAAGAATCTTCTCCAGAGAGTTTAGGAGATTGTTGCTGAGTAGTTCGACCTTTAACAGGGATTATTAAAGTCTCACTTTGTGCATCTTCTTTCTCCATAGCTTGTATGATCCTTGTATACTCTTCTTTGTACATTCGGGAATCGTTGAAATAAGCTTCAACCCCATGGAAGGGATTTATATCAGCAACTTCTTTTTGTACTCTTCCATTGCTATCAATGTATTTAAAACATTGATGAAGAGTAGAGGGCACCACATTATTTTCATGAAGAAAGGGCCTCCCCAGAAGAAGATTATAGGATCCCGCGATCTCGATCACATAGAAAGTGACTTTAGATCTGAAATCACCTATCTGAAGCTTCAGATGAATCTTTCCCAAAGGCTCACTTCGGCTTTGATTGAATCCCAAGATAGTAGTAACCGTCTTGGAGAGCTTGTGAAGAGGGATTTTTAGTTCATCCAACAAATTCTTTGGCATTATGCTTATAGCAGACCCTGGGTCAATGAGGATACGATCTATCTTCATCGTATCAATATAACCAGTGTAGTAGAGAGGTCGGTCATGTCGATTATCCTCCAGTAGCATGTCGTCTTGTGTAAAGGTGATATTTGGGATAATCTCCAGTACACTGTTGCAATGTAAGCAAGTGGCAGGTTCCGCATCTGGCTTCTTCAATTGTGCAAGACAAGAGTCAGCTTGTAGAAGTGCTTCACTTAACGTCTCCCGAGTTTCTTTAGAAAGACGTAGAAGTTTAAAGAGGGACATTCTAGCTGGAGTATTAGCAAGTTGAGCCAAAATGTCGAAGTTGTAAGGCTTCTGAAGTCCAAGAGGAAAAGACTTCTTGATTGGTTTATCAAACCGAGCTGTTGTTTGCCTTTCTCCAGAGCCGTAGGCTTGGGAGGAACAGGTTCAGTGGATGATTCTTCTTCAAGAGGAACATTAGGAGCATCTTTAGCAGCTGAAGGGATATCAGTAGGATCTTCAGGATTTTTAGAATAATCCTTTAGGTAAGGTTTTCCCGTTCGAGTAGCACTAACAAGTGCTTCTTCTTTGTCTTTTGGCTCTGTGTCAGAGGTAGATCCAAGAGAAGTCATATGGCATGACTTAATCTTTCCAGCCTTCTTGGACTTTCGAGAAGTAGTTTTTTGAGGAGAAGGCGATTCAAAATCTGCCACTAGATCAGGATGGATCCACATGATTTCCCCTGTTTCCAAAGTGATTGGCACTAATCCTTCAGACTGTGGAGGAGAAAGATTCACTATGTCAAGAGTTGCCTTGGGAATAGGAACAATCCCACTTTCAAGGAGTTGAAGAGGGAAATCTCCGAATTGCATAGAGACGACGTTGGAGGTGACGGTCTTCTCTTTTGGAGTAAGAAAGATAGCTCCAGATTTAATCATTTCTTGGATCTTTCCTTTCAATACATAACATGTACGAATTGTGTGACCCAGCATTCTGTGGTATGGACAGTATTTAGGATGATCTGTCTTACCAGCTTCATCAGGTTTCTTGATCTCAGGTAATTGTATTTTATTACCTTTCAGCAGACATTCAAAGATACCAAGAACATCGTCGTCATCAAAAGAATATTCTTCTTTGGGGCGAGGTGTTCTTGATTGTTGAGTTATAGAGGCAGGAGTTTGAACATTTGATGCATCTTTGCTCTGAAGATTAACTTCAAGAGTTTCTTTTCCTTTGCGAGCATTATTTTTATTGTTAGCACCTTGTCCTGTTTCTTTAGGAGTCATCTGCACTCCTAAACCTTTGAAGGTTTCAGCACTGATTTCTGCAGCTTTGGCACTGACTATGAAGGAAAGCCAATCTTGAAATTGAGTGGACCCTGTCCACATACTGATGATTGGCAACAAGTTTGATTTGCACGTGTCAATGGTGACAGCATCAGGAGTTCCAAGAGGCATCTTCAGAGCTTCTCTTCGAAACCGTTCAATGTACTCTTCTGTAGATTTATTATTTTTCTGCTTGATTCTAATAAGAGCAGACATAGTCATGTCATTAAGCCCTTCATAGAACCTTTCAAGAAACATCTGTTTGAAGCCAGCAAATGAGGTAATGCTCCCATCTGGGAGACTTCTATACCATTCATAAGCCGTTCCCTTGAGACATCCAATAAATACCCGAGTAAGGAGGGCATCACTTGGTTGCAGTTGATCAGTCATCACTTCAAAGTGATTAATAAACTGACTTGGAGAAGTGGTTCCATCATAGAATGAGATAGTAGGAGGCTTGTATTTAGGAGGATATGATACTTGCTTCCATTCTATCGGATAAGGCTGTTTGATGCCTAACCTTTGTAAACCATCCTTCTGTTTGAATGCCTCGAATTGAGTTTTGAGATTCTTCAATTCTTCAGAGACAACTCCCGAAGATTGTGGAGTTGTGGCTTGTAGAGAATAGTTGGAAGGAGGAACAACATTGTAAGCACTACCCCCAGCTCCAGAGAGACTAGGATTTGGTTGAGCTGGTCCAGGAGTATTGGATTGTACTGCTGGAGGAACTTGTTCTGGACTTATATCAGTATCAACTGGTATGGCATCTGGTACAGTCTGTCGATTTTGCAACTGAGCTGTCATGAGTTCATACATCGACTTCATTGTGTCAGTCATAGACTTCATTTGCTGTTCCAAAGAAGCAATTCTTTGATCTTGAGGAGTCAAGGAAGAAGAAGGTTCATCAGTATTCCCATCAACCATGTAAGTCGTGACTGTATGAGGGATTATTGATGAACTAGTAGATGTTGTATGCTCTGAATCATTGCTTCGTGCATCAAAGTCAACTATAGGAGAATTACCCCCATTAGGAAGAGGTGGGAAGTTAGATTCTCCAAGGAATTCAGAATCAATTTCAGGGATCAAATTTCTTTGACTAGAAGCCAGGACTCTTGCTCTGGTGTTTCTATATACTCCATCTGGACTATCAACTCTACCCCCGGTGTCCCAAGAAGTCATGTTGACAGAGGCAAACAAAGGCTCATCTTTATCAGGCATAGGTTCATACTGAATCCTATTGAAGACAGACTGTCGTTTAGTTTGACATCTGCATTGCATTGTGACTCTTGGCTGGAAGTCACATTCATGATCACCATGGTCTTGAACCGTTGATTGACATCTGCACTGAATTATGACTCTTGGATAGAAGTCACATTCAGCATGTTCCTTTGACATAGAATTACTCCTTCTCTTCTGTTGAAGATATTCCCGTAAATCTGTTTGTGAATATTGAGGAGTATACTTCCTGTTCTTGGGTCTTGATGGCTCTTGATTATACAAAGAGTGATTAATGTGAGCCACATAATTTCTTGCATACTCTGCATCTGGATCTTTTATCTTCATATCCAATTGGTATGGTTTCTTAACACCAGAAGTGCTGAGTTTTGTTCTTAAATCAGTGGAAGGTAACACATTAATTTTGGAAACATGGAGTTTTCCTTCCATTGATCTGGATATTTGCAGAGAAGGAAGAGTTGAACCACTCCTTTGATTAGGAGTTGGTAACAGACCCTCTTTAATGGACAGATTCTGTGCCTAATTTGAAGAAGTCAAAGAAGAAGACATTAAGGAATGTTTCTTCTTAGACTCATTCAAGTTTTGAGACATAGAATATCCAGAAGGAAGAGTAGTCAAAAGACCATCTCCTTTCCTTTGACTAACAAAAGTATCAGTCAAAGTTGTTCCTGAAGTAAAAACTACAGGAGCAGAAGAAACAACTAAAGAGTTATTCCTTTTCGAAGGGACTTTGTGTGGAAGACCACCCCCAGTTCTAGTAGAACTCGGTAAAGAAGAAGAGATAACTAAGGAGCTATTCTTCTCTGATGAAATACACGCTAAAACAGACTTGGCTAAGGAACCAGTACTGTCAGCGTGACTGTTGAATGTGGGATTGCACACTGGAATAGATTTGGCTGAGGATCCAGTACTATCAGCGTGACTTTTAGAGTTGAATTTGTACGCTGGAACAGATTTGGCTAAGGAGCCAGTACTGTCAGCGTGACTTTTAGGGTTCAATTTGCACGCTGGAACAGATTCGGCTAAGGAGCCAGTACTGTCAGTGTGACTTTTAGAGTTGAATTTGCACGCTGGAACAGATTTGGCTAAGAAGCCAGTACTGTCAGCGTGACTTTTAGTTACTGTCATCTTCGAGTGCACAAGAGTGTGCGTGCTTGCAGTGGAGTTCTTGCCAGTGTTAGGAGTAGACACTGTGGCAGAGACTTCACCATTGACTGCCAACTGATTCTTAGGGACATAGAAAGAGTGTCCCTTCGACTTGGCAGTGATGATGGAGGCTGGAGTGGGCTTGCCACCCTTAGCCCACTACATTTCTTCATAGGCGAGTTGATCGAATTTGATCGTCATCACCTTCTTCGTCGAGCCGATTGACGAAGTATCGCATTGAGTTGTTGCCATCTCAGAAGAGGAGATGGTTCGTTCCCCAGCAGAGTCGCCAATTTGTTTTCCATAAAGAAATTCTCTTTATTTGTTGTGTTTCTGGGAAAATTACAACTGTAGGAATTCGATCTAGAAGACGATCGCTTTATCCCTTGGACTATGCGAAGAAGAAAAGCTTTCAAAATTTTGATAGTAGATATCAATGTATCTGTACAATGAATGAGAAAAAGAACTCTATTTATAGAGTCAAAAATAATAACTGAAAAGATAACTGTCTTCACAGCCTGTGGTTAGTTGAAAATCACGCAGGATTTAACATATGCAAGGTTGTGAGCAGTTACTGGACGTGGCCTGTAACTGTTGGACACATGGCAATCATGCATGAGTCGTGTGCAAGTTACAGGACACGCAGGTGAGAGATCAGTGGCATGGCTGCCACGTACTCCAATTTGATGAAATCCACGCAGACTTGTTGAAGACGAAATCCACGCGAACTCGGTGTAGAAAGCTTCAAAATTCACGCAAACTTGGGGCAGGAAGCTTCAGGATCCACGCAGATTTCGAGGCAAAGAACTCGAAAATCCACGCAAACTTGAGGAAGAAAACTTCAGAATCCACGCAAACTTGAGATGAAAATCACAAATACACGCAGACTTGAGATAGAACTGCCAGCTGTCTTGATTCGGCGTGTCTCGACTGACACAAAATCTCTGACAGTGATTGCTTTGTCAGTCGCATTAAATGACAAGAAACCCTTTTGGTACGCCAACTCGACGAAGGCTGAGTCTTGCTGAAGAAGATTTCGAAAATTACGCAATAGACGGCGATGATCTCTCGAAGTCTGTGCATACGTGGCATACGAAGAGACATTCTTCGACTGTTGTGCTGTCAGTCATAATTACTCTCTGACAAATGATGAGCTGTCTCCCCAGCGTGATTTGTTTATATTGTCTGGATCAACTGAGCGTGACTTTTGACTCTGTCTTGATCAACTCAGCGTGACTTTCATTTTTAAAGGCCTACAGTCTGACACTAACAAAACTATAAGACAAATTAAAGCCTTCGAAGAAGGTATTGGCCAAAGTATAAAAGTTTGCATATGTATATAACATACACGGGCCCACAATAGTATCAGAGGGCATTGAGCATGTAGACTTAGTGCCCTTGGCACTATAATATCTCCACCCTCTAGCACCATCGATCAGATATCCGGAGGCTTTTAGGCAGGTGGTTTCGTTGCCAACGTGCATTTGATTATAGCCGAACTAGCGAGCAAATCAGTTTGGCAGATATGGTTCTAGACAACACTCACCCCCAAACCGATATATCAGATGAGAGGGTCTGATCATCTTCAACCACATAAAAGTAGCTAGCGGTAGACGAGCACCCATAGGCTCTAGATCCATGAGCAAAGGAGGACGATTCTCAGTTCCAAGAAGTGGAGGAACGCAGTAAAACCTCTATTCAGAACCCATATTTAATTCTTTTTGACAGTCAGCAAGAGAGTTTACTTTCCACCAAGATGTGGCATAACGTCTGATGAAGTCTCCTCCTACGAAACCTAGAGTAGGATCCACCAGAATGGGATTGTGTAGCAGCAACCAGCCGAATAAATAAGTATACGGCATCTTAGTAAGAGAAAAACCGTCTCGAGTACTGGGATCCATCATCATGTCATCTGTGAAAGAACGAAGACCTGCTTTCAACCGACAAGTCATTGCAGAAAGAATGACCATCTTGTGTCCGAATACTAAATGCACAGCGGTGAATAGTACACCCCGGTAGATCCTGTCAACAGCACTGACTCTGGGGACTATGAACCGTCGTAGCCACAATGAAAGAAAACCTACCAGAGTAGCCTCTCAAGACATATGTCTACCACATTGTCTTATTTAAGTCTCGATGGGAGTACCAGCCATAAACTCACACCAATCCTTCTTCAGCTCATTGTCAACATGCCTTGACCTTTCTATCAATTTCTAGATAGTACTGCGGTCAAGGGGTTCAAAAAAGCGAGGCACACAATCTAGGTGTTCCTGCACCTTGTCTTCCTAGATGTGACCCAAAAATAGATACAGCAACCATTTGGACAAATAATATGTCCCCTTTGTATTACTCTTGTATCGAAGGGTACAGATCATGAAGTGGCACAACAACTCGTCGAAAACTGCCACCATTTTTGAATTTTTCTAGGCTAAAGCGTCCAATTCTTCATTTGTTGGCACATACTCTTCATATGGGTTTTCACCCATTGGCAGATGAGAGATATATTGCATTTCGTGAAGGGTGAAGCCTATTTCTCCCCGAGGGGTTATAAAAGTGCTCGTCCTACTGTTGTATCTTTCTACCAAAGCCAAAAATAAATTGGAATTGGTGCGAATTCTGCAGGAAGTAGTCCAAATGGGTTCATAAAGCTCTAAATCAAGTAGCTCGTCTCTAAAGTTGTTCAAATCCAAGATAGAAAGCTGGTTCCAGCATTTGATATCTTGATTCATCAAACCCGTCAATCTCATATTCTGAGCCGGATACTTTCCTTCAGCCTTAGCAAACAGGTTCACAAAGAA
The DNA here is from genome assembly GCA_029216955.1 of Iris pallida. Taxonomy (NCBI): domain Eukaryota; kingdom Viridiplantae; phylum Streptophyta; class Magnoliopsida; order Asparagales; family Iridaceae; genus Iris; species Iris pallida. The sequence goes on from JANAVB010014648.1 coordinate 84,528, forward strand.
AGGTATCCTAACTGGAATCATCAGAAATGAATCCTCAGAAGGCACACAGCTTGGTTTTAGGCCTCTCAAGTAGGTGTTATTTCTCTCCGACGAACTGAAGAATATATCTCTATTTGAGGACCTAGTTTGTGGCATATCCTTCCAACTCTGGCCTATTGAAAAGGAGTCAGATCCCATGCCATATTTTGAGGATAGTTGGTATGGGCATAGTGGGATAGGGACAAATGTCTTGTCATATCAGTGAGATATATTAGTCTATTTTTGCTCTGATAGACTCACTTTTTAGCTTTGATTTAGGCTGAGAATCTCTCTTGATACCTTCGCCAAACAAGTAGGCTGGTTTCTTATGGGGAACCTAACCTAAGCTTATGAGGGGTTCACTATTCATCAGACAAAATAAAGTCTTATCATCTTGAGACTTTAGCACGCCTCTCCTGGTTTCAGGAAGATCGTATTGAGGAAAATTAACGTGAGATAGGTTTTCTTGATACTCAGACATCCGAAAGGCAGAAGCCAATTCCTCAGTAAAAGGGTCTTCTCTCAGATCAACTGCAAAAGAAAGTTTAGAGTTAAAATCTTGAAAATATTGTTTTCTTAAAGAAACACCCTGCGCCAATCATGGATGGCACAGGATATGAAGAACAGTCCTCAGTTAGCGTATACAGAGTGACAGTTCTCAAATTAAATGGTGCATCAGTCAGTTAGCACATGAGTTGCACATTACGACAGATGGCACAACATGCTTAAGTCATGATAATGGCACAGGGCATCATTTTTTATGATTGATTTTAGCCAACATTCTAAAAGAGGTGGCCTAGTTTGCAGATGGCGCAAAGCATTGACCGACACTCTGAAAGAGGCAGTCGATGTTGGCCCTTGATTGCACTATGCGCGAATGGCACGAGCGTTTTATTATCATCTTCTCCGATCAGTTTTCTCACCTTCGAGAGCGGGGTTCGCCTCCTCGGCTCTCGCCGACGGCATGACATGCTATGGCACCATCAACGGAGGCACGCGTAAAGTAGCTCCGGCTACTTTCTTCCCTTTCTCAGCTAAGATTCACTTTGGGGCCATTTTGATTTATCAAAAGCTTCGAAAGTTGAAGAAAATGAACAGCTCGAGAAGAAGAGAATTCGAGTAAAAGTGTTTCCTCTCTCTCCTATCGGCTATTTATAGCCAAAAATTACACGTAACAGTCGTGCGATCCACGCCCAAAACTCGGGGTCAGTTATGATGTTGTTATGCGCCAATCACACATAAATGCTTCTTATTCAAAGTATTCCAAATTTTGAAGCTTTTTAAATTTGAAAACTTTGAAGGGTGTCTTGTAGAAGCCTAAAAAGTATAATCATTATCATGCACTACTGATAAATGGTACTAGGGTACAAATCATCAAATGGCGATGGCCATCAGATGGCGTACGACATCAGTTAGCGCTGGACATAGGTGGCGTTGGCCGATACGTGGCAAGCTTCCTCGAGAAGCTGAAACAATTGTCATTATTACCGACACTACGTCAGTCGAGAAAAATTCATACGAATCCCGAATGCGCGGCGCTCAAGAAGATCATGTCAGATTTGTCATAATAAATGATAGCTGCCTCGCGCCATTTGCAGTTGGTGCAAGATAATCAAATATCGTTATATTAAGCAGAGAGTACTAAATAGAAGTAGCGCTTGGTGCTATTTAACAATTGGCGGTATTCGATTAAATCACCCAAAAGCAGTTAGATGACGTGGCGCACATGCCACTAATCTCGAAGAACGTGTACGTGATACTGCCACGACCAAGCGCATCTCTCTCACAAAATGCCATGCATCCAAGTAGTTAAACCAACTGTTCGCACGACTGGGTGAATGGCGCACCAATTGCAGTATTTGCCAATCAGGATAACTACTTAACAGTTATCTCTAAACTCTATAAATAGAGTTCCAAATCACTTTCAAAGCATCAGTAATGATCATATTCTCCTGAGCACTTGCTGCAGAGTAAAACCCCTTATAATTTAAAGGAATATTTAAATTATTTTTGGATTTTATCTAATTCTAATTTATTTTTATCTTATTTATATTATATAAAAGGACTATAGCCATGGTTGAGTTTGAATATGCAAGACGACTAGAAAGTATGGCATGCCTAGCGTAGTCGGGTGTTTTAACTAGTATGCTAGCCATGTTAGGAATGCCATGGTCATATTGTAATCTCTTACATGTTAACCATTCAAATTATGGCACAAGTTATATTTTTATTTAATTAATTAGTTAAGAAAGCCTTTATGACTTTTAGGAGACTCGGTTGCACCAAACCTTCCCAAACCTCTTCCAAGCCAAACCCAACCCTATGTAGGGATGTTGGGCATTAATAAATATTAATAATTATACTTATTTGTATTTAATTCAGATTTTGTAGTGTAATTACATAGATAGAATTAAATAGTTATATATTAGGAAACCCCTTTTTAAATCCTCAATCCAATCAACTTGCCAACTCACCAAACAACCAAATCATGCAAAGTGGACCCCCACCATGCTAATTTTGGCCAAGCAACCCCCCATGGCCGAATACATCAAATTAAATAGGATTTAAATCCTAGATTGCTTAAAATTCATTTAAGAATATGCTTAAATATACCAACTTATCCCAAACCTTAACCAAATCCTAATCTTTCTCTCCCTCACCTTTGGCCGACCAAAACCCCTCTCCCTCTCCATAACTTTGGCAGCAACAAACTCTCCATAGCCTCTATACATCATCTCCTCCATTATACATCTCTCCATCATTCACAAAAACCCATCTCCTCCACCATACATCCCCGAAACCCCTCAAAACAAACCCTAAAAACTCCATATCCCCCATCAAATCCTCTATAGCCATTATTAACTCTTCCATACTCACCAAGAGAGGATTAGCAAGCGATGATAGTGAAAAATATTGGAGCTTTAGTGAAGAGAAGTCATCATCACCCTTTCTAGCAAGGATCTTTGGTAAGAACCCAAATCTTTCCTTCTAAAAACCTTTGCTAAAATTCTGTAAAAAATATGTTAATAATTCTGTAGAAATCATATTTTGATGATTTTTGTTAGGTATAATCATCCATAAAGGTTTTATGAAATATATACGTAATATTCATGTGTCGGTAGGATCAAAATTAACTCTATTGTAAAGGAAGTATGAGTTATTGGTGCCTATTTTCGAAACTAAATTTTATGTGTTAATATACATAAATTAGGATTTTTAAGTATTTTTTCATGATTTTAGCAACTCAAATCTGGTCGAGAAAATTGTAGGTCAAAACTAGCTAATTTTGGGTAACCGGTTGACCTAGAATGTCCCAAACTTGCAGTATAACTCAACCCTTATACCTTTGATATTATTCGATGAAATAAATTATTTTATTGTTGTTGAAAATATATTTTTGGTTATTTTAGCAATTTTGAGTCATTAACTATGTTCTGGGCGAGTTTCGGGTAGATTAGCTGACTTATTAATCAACTAGTCATAAATGTCTTTAGAAATATTAATTCTGGAATTTCAGAGATAAATCTGTAGAAAATTAGTTTAAATATTATTTTTATGATTTTTAAGTATGTTATTGAAGTAGGGGCATAACCGACTAATTAAAAGTTAGAAACCCTAAAACTGTGTTTCGATGTCTCGTGGAACCTGTGTGTGATTGTATAGATCTAAATGGTTCTACGAGAGATTGAATATAATTTTAACACATTACTTTGACTAATTAAGCCGTATCGTAAGTTTTATAAGTAGTGACTTAATTTAGTTAATTAATTATCTAGAAGCGTCGGGTTCCGGAGGCGTGGACGCGGGAGCGACATTTCATATTTACAGCACGGAATCAGGCAAGATACCTTGCCATTATACTGTTTATTGTCAGTTTGCATTTTATTACATATCACTGTTCGTTTATTTCTAGTTCTGACAGTTCTTGATTTACTATCTGCTCTGTGATATTAGCTTATTTGTTATTATCCTTTGATTGCATATGTCCATAGAGTTAAGGGACTATCGTTTGTAGTGTATCGCATATACCTTGACACAGTTGTGCCACGAGGATGTGTGAGATGAGTGGCATGTAGAGGTCCTTGCATATTAGCTGATCCCTAGTGCGCATGCGTTAGGGCTAACTGCTAATAGAGGCATGTTAGGAGACTTAGCAGTTAGTAGAGGTATATGGTCATGGATGCGACTTAAATAAGAGCATCGGGTGGGAAGAACAATACCTGACATATGGGCTTTTTTGCACTTTCCTGCTTACCTGTGCGCTCCTCCGGAGACGCAGGCTCCAGGTGCCCTCTGATATTTTCTAGAGCGTTATGGATGTACCCCCTTGCACATGATGCCCTCTGACGATCTTCGGACGTTACGAACGTGGGCCCCTAGTGCCCTATATGGGGAGTATGCCGATCCCATTTACAGCCAGGGCTCATACGTCGAAAGGATTATTTCTCAACTGCATGAACACTTTAGTATGGTTAGGTTACCTATTTATGTCTTGTCACTTTCTTTAATTGTGGCATAATTTATATTCAGTATTTATATAGAATGTTTATTGTATCTAGTTACGTCCCTCTGAGGACCTGATTATCTCGCCAGGTGTGTGCTTTGTGACTTTTCGCAGGTGTCCTAGCCAAGGCCGTGATCTTCTCCATTCCTTCGAAGATGATTGCCCTTGGTTCGTCTTGTCATTTTTAGATATCAATTCCTTGTATATTTCTTTCTTTTAAAATAGTTGGTAGTGGATTTGTCTCCGCCCAACTACATGTATAAATGATAAATTCTTGAGTTGATTATAATATTATTCTTTATTGTTGCGGATGAGATTTAGTTCTCATGGTTTTACTACATTTTACAGCTTATGTATACATACGGGGATCCATACATTGGAGTATACTTCGTATGTATACAGCTGGCATAGATACGTACCTAGCCCTAAGTATTTTGGGACTGTGGCGTTACATGTAGCACTCTCCAAAGATTTTCTTCTTCGACATCACATCGTTCAAGGGATAAAGTGATCGTCTTTTGATCAAATTCTTACAGTTGTACTTCCCCAGAAATTAAATTGTACTCTTGTTCTCTTCTCAATTTGTAATCAAACACTTTTTGTCTTTGCAAACAGTGGCTAGTATGGCAGCTGTATCCCTTCAGATACAGTCACATCTGGTTTGTTCATATAGTTGTATCTCCTCAAGATACAATCGTATCTCTTCAGATGCAATCACATCTAGTTGGTTCAAACAGTTGTATCTCCTCGGGATACAATCAAATTCAGTTTGTTTAAATGACCTATCTCTTCAGATACAATCAAATTTGGTTTTTTAAACTGTCGCTCCTGAGATAAGAGCAGAATTCAGTTTGTTTAAGCTATTATTCTTTCGAAAGGAGCAAAATCTATTCAGTTTTACCCAAGCAATAGTCACACGCCACGTGTCAATTACTTGGTCATGTTGATGAAGGATGCTAACTGTCCAAAATTTCGATGATGGAGAATCTTAACGACTACCACATGTCAACTCAACATCAGCCCCTACAGAGCGATTACAACAGATCCTCCAGAGATCTCGTGCGCGCAGCACTCGTGCACGCCAAATATCCCTTCGCACATCGTATATCTCCGGCCTATAAATAGAAGGAGTCTTCCTTCATTCAAGAGGCTGTGACGTCTTCTTGATTGGCAACCCAAATTACCTCTTACAGGTATCAGAAAGTCAGAGCAAGTTCAGTTCATCGTCAGATCGTCAACGGAGTAAAGGAGCCGCTGCAGTAGTCCATCTCCACCGTCACACTTTTCCAAAACAATTTGTTCCTAGATCTCCTATTTAGGACTTTTCTGTACTCTTTTATATATTTGAAATACAAAAAGTTCTTCAACTTTTGTTCATGGCAAAAAATGAAATGGTCCCGAAACCGTGGTCCCAACCTCATATAGTGTCATCCTACTATATCATGAGGTCAACGGCCTCTTTATAGCACTGCCTACCACTCAATTATTTAACATTAGGCTACATGCCTGTGTGCAATGCTATGCCACTATGACATGGCCCGAAGACTAGGCTTTACCTCATCTGGGTGTCACCCCACTATTGCATGGAGTTTTAATCCTTTATAGTATTTAGTTACTCATGCCTCTTGTAAAGCATGTTGGACACACAGATGCCCATAACTCATTAAGGCGTCAAAGCCATCCTCTCACAGGACTTGTTCCAAGAACAACTAGTAGACCATAGTAGCTTCGGAATAATATCCCCACACAATGTCCGAAGGACAACCTACTGTACTTGATATTTTTCTAGTTAATGGTCCACCCTTGAAACAAAATCTAGATGCTTAGTAGATTTTTTTTTTGAACTAATAACATAAGGCTTAATGGTAGGATTGTAGATACACAATATTATTAGTCCTTCAAGCATATTTTTCTTTTTGTGTCCTCGACCAGCTAGCACTTGAGGCCTTTATTGAATGAATATCAACCACTACAATGACTTTATGCTTGATACGCACATTAAATGACATGTAACAAAGTCCCACAATCCTCTTCTAACTATTGGAGAGACCATTTGATGATACAGTTACAGCCGCCTAGTTTGTCACAATACACCGGTATTGTCTGGATCTGCACACCAATTATAGAAAAATCATACTTGAGCTAATGAAGCTATTCCATTTCATCTACTGTGGCTGATGTGTATAAAACTGGGACTCCAGTGATGTGTGAGAAAGCAAAGTCTACTTTTTTGACCTACACGATATAGCAGCACTTCAAATGGAAAAGATCCTCTTGTGAATATTTTGCTCTCTTCTTCTTAGCACGAACTGGCATTACTGATGCCTTCCACTACGATCGAGAACACTCCTCCCTCCCATATAGTACAAACCAAACCTATGAGTCATCTTAAGATATCCCATGACTTTTTTTACAGCTTTATAATAGTCAACACCTGGATTACTCATGAATCGACTCAGCATCCCTATGACAAATGCTACGTCAGGTTTTTTATCGTTGCATATATCAGGCTTCCAATGACACTAGAGTACATCAACGTCTCATGCTTTACCCTGGATTTGGCTATAGTTTAATATCATAACTAAGAGTATCGATTCCTGGAAGATTATGATATCTATAGTATGTAAGAATCTTTTTCACGTAGTGAGCTTGTGATAGAGCATGCCCACCTTCCGTCACTATCATCTAATCCTAGGATGACATATACATCTCCCATGTCCTTCATACATCATTTGGACTAGAGGAACATCTTCTTCTTTGTGACACATTCTAAATCCATAACAATTATTAGCATGTCGTCCACATAGAGACATACGATGACTCATCTATTACCAATAAACTTAGTGTCAACACACTAGTTTGTTTCTTTGGCCATGTAGCTTGATTACATTGTCAATTTTTTTATGACACAGCTTAGGAGCTTGCTTTAGGTCGTATAAAGATTTTACTAACCTACATACTTTGTCTTCAAGACCATGAATGACAAATCCTTCCGGGTGTTGCATGTAAATCACTTCTATTTGTACTCCATTCAAAAATCTAATGTTTTGACATTCATCAGGTGAATAATCAGCTTATGAATAGCGCTCATGGCAATCAGCATCTTGATAGATGACATTTGCACTACTTGGAGATACATGTCATAGTAATCAATCCACTGATTCTACGAAAATCTCGTGGCTACTAGCCTAGCCTTGAACTTATCGACAGTTCCATCGACTTATCTTGTTTTTGAAGATCCACTTGCATCCGATGGGTTTAGCTTATTTAGACAAATTTACCAATACCCAAGTGTTAATGAATGTTAAGGAGTGAACGTTGTTATGGACTGCCTCCTCCTAGAATACTACATCTTTGGTCTTTACCGCCTTATCATCGGTAAGCGGCACAACTTTCATATGATAGGGTGATATTATCATCTCAAAGTCGTTCAGCCTCCTCATTCGCTTTATTGACTACTCAACGAGTACTAATTCAAGAGTTGTCTATTCAATGACACCCACTACCTAAACTATATCTTCTTTAGAAATTCTAGCTTTTCGTCACTAACAACATTCTCCGAAATATCTACAAGAATATTTTTCTTGTCCTTAGCAAACTTGACTTCAAAGAACTTTGTACCGCTACTCAATGATATGATTTAATTCAACATCATGGAACCTCCGAGCATCGCATTTATCAGCAAATCCCAAAAATATGGTCTTCTTAGTACTTGTCTCCAGCTTCTGAATCTTGATGTCTGGATACTTTACATATGCAGACACTCGCACACTCGAATGACATTAAAGTTGAGTCTGTCCTTGAACTAGGCTTCACGGGAAGTAGTATTAGAAGTTGCATATGACACTCTCTTGGGAAGCCGTTAGCGCCGCTTCTCCCCATAAATATTTTAGAAGACCTGCAGTAAGTAGCATAGGGTTCATCATCCCTGTCAATATTCGGTTCTTCCCTTTTGCAGCTCTATTAGATTGGAAAGAATACGAAGCAATTGTTTCATTGACAATTATATGTTCTTTCCAAAATGATGCAAATTCAATCGAATGATACTCTCCGCCACAACCACTTCTAAGTCTCTTGAGTTGTTTGACTGGTTTGATACTCAACTTTAGCCTTGAAGTCTTTAAACTTCTCGAACTCTTCATCCTTTGATATATGTATGTGTCACACCCCAGTCCCAAAACTCATGGGACCAGCACGTGACTCGGCGAGCTGGTACATACTCGAGGGTAAACCCATTCTATGGACTTCCTCAAGTAATATACTTAAGATGCCTATACAATCAAATATATATGTCTAAAAGGTCAAGTCAACTATATCTCAATCCAAGATAGTAATAACAAGAGAACCAAGTGCACTAAAGTTGATCAGACCGTAATACACTAATTCTAGAGTAGATAAATGTATTAGTGTGAATTTCCAATAATACATATATTAAGAACAAGCTAGAGGAAAGATGAAGCTTATAAAATACTAGGCTATAATAGCAACATGAGTCAATATAGGACAAAAATATAAATAAGAATTTGATGATAGTATCTGTAGTGCCCCGATCCGCATGATGCATTACGATGGATGGTTAGTCCGAAGAAGCCTTGTTGGACTTAGAAATATACGAAGGATCGCTCGGAAGGCTATACGATCGTGGCAGAAATCGTCTTATAAAATGTAAGTAGTGTTGAGTCATTCAAATATCCTTTAGCTTCACGCTTAATAAAAGGACTATATGCTATATTTTTTGTTGAGTTGCTAATGTTATCTTGCAAGAAACCCAGAAAGATAATGAAAGATAATTAATCACATGACCCAAAAATTATTGTGAATTATTTCATGAATTATATGCTTGCATGCTTTGCAATGAAATACATGACAGGTGAAATAAATACTTGGGCGGTAAGTATATCGAGGCTCAGCTCGATGAGTAGTTGGTAACACAGATAACAAGATCCAAGAACTGGGTAGTAAGTATGCTTGAATTATAATCGAGAGAGTATTGGTATCAAAGATGTGGGAAAAAGCTTGCGTAGACACATTCTATTAACTGGTGTTATTGTAGAATGCTGATTACACTATGACCCTGGATTGGGCAGATGGTAATGCGAGCGTCGGCTCAAGGCATATATGGCAATACGAATGAGGATGGTGGCTTATTTACTTAGTTTTCCTTATCATGAGTTATATGTTTTCTTCATAGATAAGTTGCATATACTTGTATGGTCATGGACAACTTGTGCAGAAAGGTAGTTCCTCGAACGGTACTCCGAGGCCACAGAACAGATTCGTCCTAGGGGTAAAAAGGACGGGTAACGACGTATTGGCACTACAATGGGCGTCGTTATACCAGTAACAATTATAAGTCCAAGGTGGCGTGTCGCCATGACCTTCGTATAGATAGGTCACGTGCTAATGATGTCTTATGTAGGAAGATTAAGTTATAACTTAATTACAGTGAAGGTTGTCGGTTGTTGGTAAGAATCACCTGAACGGTGACGAATATTATAAATATGATATTGTTCCTAACAATGTATTATGCAGGCAGAGTAAGTATTATAGGTATATAGGGATGGCTACATAACCGTGGGTAAGAATTACCAAAAGGGGTAAAATAATATTGCTTTACATTATGCTAGCTATGAATAATATGCATACTTTACTTCTGTCGGATATGAATTGGAATTGACACTAAGGCAACGAGAAAGACCACATTAATAATGTTACTATCACATGATTACTTAGTGTTGTCTTCTTAGGTGAGTCGGGCCAGTACCGCTCGTCAGTGTGTAGCTGAATATACTGGCCCAAGTTTGTGGACATCATTACAGGTGCTCATGCATGGGGGAAACCGTTTGACAGTGCTTAGCATCGATGAATCAGATGGGTATTCAGAAGTTCTTCTCGCATAACGATGTCTTCTGCTATATGGGACATAATGTACGGAACAGTATAACTCAGTTGTATAAGTGAGATTGTAAGCCAAATCAGTAAGTTCATTGCAAGCCAAGTCGGCACGTTCGGCTGTAAGCCTAAATGGCAAGTAAATTTAGTTGGCTATTCAAAAGTCTGGAATCTGTTGTAAACTCTGTATTCAACTGCAAGTCTTGCAATATATTGCAATTATCAATAAAGTGACATATTTCTTCACAACTTGTTGTGACTTCAATTTATCAACTTGGTTTGTTGCGATGTCGTTGTTTTCTGAGATATACCTAGAATAATGGTTTTATCTTGCACAAGTGCAATCTAGACCTGTACGGCATCACACCCAGTAGCTTGTTTTCGGCCTCCCGAGATCGGGGCGTGCCAATATCAAATAAATATACCTGAATCCTGGAGAAACAACCACCAACTACTCTTTTATTCTAGCAGCTTAGCAAAACCTGGAGAGATCACCAGGTCCTTAAGAGACATAGCAAGATACATAATAACATACCAGATGTATAATAAATAAACATGCAACTGAAAGGAAAGGAAATAAACACAACGAAGTGACGACATCTAAGAGGGTGGCATACCGTCGAAAATAACAGTATTAGTCGTAGCTACAAGAAAATATCAGGTAAAGTTGTAGTGCAATACGAGCTACCGGTCCTATAGAAAGCAACACGGTGCGTGCTAACCATTTGTATAAAGTATCTATCGTAGCACGGTACGTACTAACGATCGAGATTGGTCAATAGCCATGTACTAATAACGATATCCTCGCCTAGAGGATCAAGCTAATCAAGTCCATCTCAGGTCAATTACTCAAGTCCAAGTAAAATGAATATGGGATCAAGTCAAGTCATACACACAACTAATGCGGAAAACTAAACAAGTAAAGTACATCAAGAAACGAATAGAAAATATGTGTGATCATATGACACAAATAGATGAAGCAATAAAAGTAATGTAGGTGCAATGTGAACCGTGTACAAGCAACATGGGACAACGAATGACAAGAATATGACAATTATGTGACATATACAAGGAATAATTACAGGAAACAAGCATGTATAAAAATAATGTACAAGTCGGCAAGGTATACTTGCATGTCGTCTAAGTCCACATTGACTTTGCAATATCGAAACCTATCAAAGTTCACACATAATTTAAAAATTCTTTTAGCCTTCTAATGACAGATGGGACAAAGGTTTCCTAAATGATCAGTCTACATGCTTCTAGGATTTCTAGACCTAGTTCCATAGTTTTGACTTCCAAAATTCAAGGTTAAGTCCCAAAATAAAGGACAAACATATAAATCACATAAAATGATAAAATCATGATTTAAACATGATTTATATGGAATTTAACCTCTGAATTCTAGATTTAGAATTTTGTGTATAACTTATCTATTTAATACTAACTAGTCTTATCCAAAATATTACCAAATCGTTGTTATGACCTATATCTATGAAATATCATACAAAAAAATATTTACTTCTGATACCTCAGAAAATAATACCTTATTTATTTATGAAATCAGCCCCTATTTATGAGCCATTCTATGTCAGTAATTTAGCCAAAAACCTAGTATGTCGGCCCATATTTTTTGGGTTCAGATTTGGGATGATAAAATCATGAAAAATAATTTTTAAATACTTATTTTACATTAATAAAATACCATTAAATTTATTTTTAAGAAATTTTGACAACGCTAAAAAATTTGTACCGAAAAAGCTCAAGCTAGTTCTCATGTAAGCCAATCTATCAACCACCTATCATGCAATCTATATGGACTATAATATAGTGAAAATGATGGAAAGATATTAGTTCTAAAACAAGAATTCTAATGGAATTATGCCATGGGGGTTTGAGAAGGAAAGTTAAAATCTTTACTGAAAGCCTTCGAAAGATTGGATGTCGGTGTTGCTTCTTGTCCTAGAACACAATTTCTAGCTTTTGCTTGGCTTCTTCCTCCTTACTTGACGAGTTGAAGGAAATGGTAATGAATTTTGGATGGGTTCGATGGCAAAGGTTGAGTTTTTATGGAGTTTTGGTGGAGACCGGGTAAAAGGATGATACAAAGGTTGCTTTTGGGTTAGAGGAGAAGCTTTTTGGTGATGGAGATGATGGTGGATAGTGTTTGGATGTAAGGGTGCTGCTATTTACAGAAATTTAGAGGGAGATGGTTGTTCAGTCTAGTTAGGGAGAGAAAATAGGGGGTTAGTGTTTTCGGTTATATATATATATATTTTTTTTTATTTATTTTTTATTTGGTTATATATATATATATATATATATATATATATATATATATATATATATATATACATATGTCCCCGTGACCGTAGTCCGTTGGGAACGGTGGAGTACCCCGGCGCAGTGGCGCGGGTTCGAGCCCCCTTGGAGGCATGCCTCCAAGCACCATTAAGAAGTGGACACCCTCAAAAAAAAAAAAAATATATATATATATATATATATATATATATATATATATATATATATATTTTATATATATATATATATATATATATATATATTTATATATATATATATTATATATATATATATATATATATATATATATATATATATATATATATATATATATATATATATATATATATATATATATATATTTATATATATATATATATATATTTTATATAAAAAAATATATATATATATATATATATATATATTTTATATAAAAAAAAATATATATATATATATTTTATATATATATATATATATATATATATATATATATATATATATATATTATATATATATATATATATATTTTTATATATATATATATATTTTATATATATATATATATATATATATTTTATATATATATATATATATATATATATATATATATTTTATATATATATATATATATATATATATATATATATATATGTGAATTATAAAAAAATATATATATATATGAATTATATATATATATATATATATATATATATATATATATATATATATATATATATATATATATATATATATATATATATATATATATATATATATATATATTGAAAAGGGAAATATTATAAACCAAGAACTGGGGGCAAACCCCAGCTCCGGTGGCAAAGGAGAACAAAAAATACCATATTGCCTAAAATAGTTACAAAATGACTAACACAGGTGCACCAAAAAATAGACCCCCCTATAACTCACAACCAATCAGCTATGGAGCCAAAAAATATGCCGCCATGGCCGATAAGAGACCCTTAAAGAACCTGTTATCCGTTAGAAGCTTACCAACCTGTCGACGAGTCTCAACGATGAGTTGATCAATCCTGAATGTGAATGTTTTTCCCTTGTACCGGTATTTGTTTTTGTTTTTCCACAGCACCCAAATCTCTGCTTCGAACATAATGATCTGAGTAGTAGCATTGAAGCTAACCTTCCATACCCTGAAAATGTCTGTAATCCCACCCAATGCGTCGCCCAGACCGCAAACACATCTCACGTGCTCCAAAAGATGGTCCGGCAGCGTGCCATCCCCGAAAATATGCTCTACCGACTCCTCCTTCGGTGAGAGGCAGCAATAGCAACGAGACGGCAGTTTATACCCCAATTTTTCTAGAATATCGTCGGTCGGGAGTTTAAAAGTAAAAACATGCCAACATAGAATCGACCACTTAAGTTGGCATTGAGGCAACAATAACTTGCTAAGGGCATGTGCCAGTGGGTTTAGGATCTTGATGGAGGACCAGGCAGACTTGATCGATAACCTACCGTCAACTCATGGACTCCACGAGAACTTGTCATCGTCCTCAGTGATAGGCGGGTGGTCTCCATGACCGCTGCTTCGGCGGTAGGGCCGTATAGACGTCTGATAAGGGGAAAGTTCTGTCATAAATCGCTCTCGAATATTTGGGCACGAGTATGTGGGCTACGCCTAGCCTACGCTGCAATATCGGTGGTAGAATGCTGTCAAGTACCCAGTAAAATATTTTAACAGTTCTATGATCCAGTAAAATAACATGTACTCAAATCACATACAACTAATGAAGATATGAAGGAAATACAACAAAAGAATCTATAAAATGATCATACATATCAAGAAACGTATCGGAGACATATCCGATGAACAAGACATAAATTTAGAAAAGAATATAGCCTAGAGCTCTCCAAAGGTCAACTCAAGATCAAAGGTACATCGAGATCTGTCATCATAAAGTTCAGGATGTGGGACATAACATTACATAAAAAATAGTTATCCAATCAGGATTGGAACGAAGTCCATAACTCTAAAAGCAGTTTCATTACATGGTAGGAAATATATAACTTGTAATAGAAAAACATACATGATGTACCAGATGAAATACAGAAAAACAGCATCACGAAAGTATAGGGAATAAGTACATGATAAGATAGGGAATATATCATAACTAAAATAAACACTAAGTGATTTAGAGCATAAGATAGTTATATAATTGGTTTAGGTTACACGTGATTATTTTACGGTAACTCGATTATACATGAAGGGTATAATCGACAAACACACGATTATACTAGGGTTTTAATCACATAACTACTTCTACTTCCCTGCCCCAATTAATATACATGGATCTGATCAGGACACGTTACGTACATGATTGTTATTTACACATGAAGTACATGAAGCACATGAAAGAATAATATGAATACGAGGAGCACATAATGCACATGATAAAGTACATGAACATAAAATACATACCCGATGTACCGATAAGGGGATAACATCTCCTGACAAGATCCATTTAGTATTAATCCATGTAACATCGTGTCAACAGCAAGTAAATTAGTCTAGAGTAAGTAATATAAATACTATCATGAAGAAAACAATCAGAGGTAGGTACTCGCCTCAATTTGGTTGGAGTCGACGTGCACGACACGAACGTGTTGATGCAAAATAGGCACGATGCTATGCTCCATAAGATGGTCCCAACCAATGGCATAGGCAGTTCCATTGGGTCCAAAATAGTCTAGATAGCCTAGTTTGGTATATAGAAGCCCATAATCAGAGTTTGGCATGATAATCGAATCAAGAAATAGGAAACGACTATTATAGTCATGATTTATGATTTAGGGAAAAAAGGCATAACTAAATACGTTTATCTAATTCTGGAAATCATTTATAATATTTAGAAAATATATTTCATTAATCAAAATATTTTTAGATATTTGTTTTGAAAATATAAAAAATATTTTATTGCTAAATCTCTAATTTTGTCAAATAGGAATTTTAGGTCAAAACTTATTAATAAATTTTAGAAACACACACACACACACACACACACACACACACGCACATATACATATATATATATATATATATATATATATATATATATTATATATATATATATATAATATATATATATATATATATATATATATATTTTATATATATTATATATATATATATATATATATATATATATATATATATATATATATAATACAATAATATATATATATATAAAAAAAAAAATATATATATATATATATATATATATATATATATATATATATATATATATTTAATACAATAATATTGATAAGGATGATGATAATAATAATACAATGTGTATAATCAAAAATCCCAACTCACTATTATTAGTATTAATGGTAAAAATTAGAAACTCTATTTGTTCATACAGCAAAGCGGGAAGAAGTGAGTTGTTGTCTCATATTCTGACATTCCTCATTCCTCAAAATGAAATGAAGGGAGGGGGTCATCTGTTGACCCAAAATCGAAGGGAGCTGTCCCCTTCCTAATCAATAAAACTTAATCCACAGTGAGTGAGAGTGAGAGAGAAAATAAAAAGAAGCTGCCCTAATGTCCCAAGCAATGTTCGAAAAGAGAGGGAAGAGAAAAGCTCACAGGGGGTCTCGTCCAGGGGCTTCGGCGGTGGCGGAGCGACCTGGCGCACGGAGGCGGGGCACGCAGCGACGTACAGCTCCCAACGGGCCGAGTCTGTAGCTTTGGCGGGGACCGGGGTCAGATCCATGATGGGCGGTGGCTCTGGAGGAACGGCGTCGAGCGGTGGGAGCGCAGGGTGGAAGAGATCGATGCAGATCCGTCAGTCGTCGGGCGGCGGACGACAACGGCGACAAGAGCGGGTAAGGTTCTCACTCGCTCTCTCCCTCTCTGGTGGTGTGGTCAAATTTTGGTGGGGACAGAAGATGTCGATGGTGGCGGTTGATGAATGTGGTGGTGGTGGTGTTTTGTGCTGCTTGGTAAGGCAGTTGGGGGCGGCGTGGTGGATGTGGTGGAGTTCTTGTTGGTGGATCTAGTTTAGTGTAGGGGTGGCCGCGGTCAAGGTGGTTGGCCGGAGGGAATGGGGGCGGTTATAGTGGTGGCTTGCTCGATGGAAATAGTGACAGCAGCGGTGGTCGGGTGTACTAGTATAGACAGTTGGTGGAGGTATGGCAGTAATGGGGGTGGCCGTTGCGGTCGGTTGCCGGGGATTGGCCGGGGTGCTGTTGAGAGGAGGTGGTCGAGATTTTGTCGGGGATAAATGGGGTACAGGTGGTGGAGGCTAGTCAGGGGGTGGTCGATTGTGAGTAGGAGCCGGGGCAGAACAAATTTGTTGCAGATGATGAAAGGCATAAATCATGGCTGCTACAGAGATTTAGGGGTGTGTGGGTTTAGGGTTTAGGAAATGTCTTTTAAATTATTGGAAAATGTCCAATATTTATAGGGAAGGGTAGAAACCCTAATGGCAGAATTATAAAATGTAATAGAATTAGAAAAAAAATAATGTTATACTAACTACTAACACTAATTGCAAACCACTAACATTATTGTTATCCATTTAATTCAATTAGTCAAAAATATATTAATTTACAAAATTATATTTTGGTAAATATTTTATTTACTTAAAAGAAATATTCATAATATATGTATATATTCAAGAAAATGAGCAAAAAAATAATTTATGATAAATCTCGCAAATAATAGTTTTTTTCAAAACTAATGCCCCAGAATCATGAACTATACCAGCATATTATGAGCGAAAATATATTTTCTATTAAATTTCATGACTCCAAAGATTTAGAAAAATTTAGAAAATAGGAATTTAAAAATATTCTAAAAAATTCAAATTTGGGTTATCAGATGTTACAAATCTACCTACCTTAAAGAAATTATGTCCTCGAAATTTAAGGTTGATAGAAAGTTTAGTCAATACCTTAGGCATGATCAAAGAACGACGACCTTGGCATGATCAAGATAATCAATTCAAACCACTTAGGCACGACTAATGATTTTGGCACGGTAGAATCGTAATATGAACACAATTTTATAGGTGTGATTTAGAGTAAACTCCAGTCATTTAGGCACGATTAGAAAATATAAAATTATTTTAGGCACGATCTTAGTCATGGCTAGCAGACTCGAAGGTAGAATCGAAATTCAAGTATAGAATGATTTAATAGGGTCTGGATTGATAAAAATCAGATTCAAAATCGCACAGGCACGATCAATAATTTAATGAACAAGATTAATTAAGTCATGAATAATGATTAGAGCTCGGACGTGATTAAAAGTTTTAGAAATGATTTAAATTCACTTGGCATGATCAAGGATGAGATTACGAAAATCAAAATCTAATCATGACTAGGAAAAATCTAAGCACGAGTGACTGTAGGATCGAAATTTAGGTGCGATGTAAAGGTTTATTCAGACATGATCAAAATCCAGATTCTGACATGACTAAATTTGTAATCAAATTCGATAATCGTGACCAGAAATTAGAAATTTTAGGCACGATTCAGGAATAAAAATTAATATGTAGAGTCATAATCTTTAAAATAACGATCGTGGGAATCAAAGTCGTCTAGTCATGCTAGGTCATCTAGGCACGACTAAACATAAAATTTTTAGGTATAATTAGGAAACCAAATCATGGGCAGAAAAGAGTTTAGGCACTATTGAGAATTAGATCGAAGTTTTTTTTCGCACGAGTAATAATGACATTGAAATCTAACACAATCAGATTTTTTACGATCAAAGATAAGGTCAATCTAATTTTGATCAAAACAGTATTCAGATAAAATGAAGAATATATTCGTAGTCTAGGCATGAGCAGTAAAGGATTGAAATCCAAGTCACGATCTTTAATAATCATTGAGTATAGTCAATGATCAAGAACCTTTGCACAATAAAGAAGATGATCAAAATTGGTTGGTAACAGTTAAGGAGGATCAAAATTTAAGCGATATTGAATTTAAGGAATGATTTAAGGATAGAGAGATCAACCTCTTCTACTAGGATAGAAAAAAAATCAAAAGATAGGATTTCATAAGGAAGTCAAGGTAATCATCTTACTCCCCTTCGACTACTACCAGATTACCTAAAGTCCAGATATACTACTACCAAAAAAAATTATAATCTTCAGTCATAAAGCTTGAACCCTTTTATAAATACTATAGGCTCGACCTTTATTCCAAAAGTACTACCCACGAAGTATACTCTTGTTAGAACTCCTTAATCAAAATATTTTTTTGAAATCCTTTATCAACTCAGTCCAAATTCCTCCACTTTGTCTTTACTTATATCCGAAATTCCTGAATTAAGGTTTATAAAGTCCTTGAACTTGTTCAAATCGTACTGCTCGTATTACTCAAATCTTATGCAACCTTACCATAAAAATTTATTCTCCATTATTTAAATATCCACCCTAACTTAAGAATTTCCATAAAAGTCTCTAGATTTTCCTATAAGTCAAAAATTTTGTGTTCTTCCGGTTCCTAATCAATCTCGTACCAGTATTTGCTCAATTTCATGTCATCACCGCATGTAGTCATAAGCTTCCTTCCATGTATTTGGATTCCTAATTTTAGTATCTAGTCTATAATGTAATATCCCAAGAATCAGTAACAGCAACAAAATATCTAAATTCTCAAAAATCAAATTGCCCTCGAATATCCTCACATGTTCTAAAAATACAACTACAAAATATTGCAGTTCTCACCATTCATATATATTCTACTATTCTTCTTACTCGCAATCCTCCTATGTTCTTTCCAAAATAATCTGTATTCAAAATATTCCTCTAAGTGTAATTGTTTCCAATCTGTTACTACCGGTCTCTTGAATTTGTTTCCATTTCCAGTCATATTCTTTTCCACTAATTATATCTCAATGTCCAATGCTCTATATTCCTATAGGATCACCACTTAATAACAATTATGTCCTTTCCGAGTTAGATGATTATAATACTTCCTCGGCCTTTCCCAAGTAGAGAGATACGAGAATTCAAAAGTTTTCAAAATATAACTAATAGATTTAGATATAAGATAGCTTGATGGATGTAAGTAGAACAGAGTAACCAAGACAAAGAAAGTAACGATAGAAATTTATCTTGCTCATCTGGTCATAATGGAGTGAACCAATTTAAGATATGATCTAATAACCATACACGTCTACCTGAAATCATGTTACCCAGAATTTTGGACATGCTAGTAAGCATAGCTGCAATAAACGATAGAGTCCATAACTAAGGTATATATCATATAATCATGTTATATAGAATTCTCACCACACCAACCGGTATGGCTGCGAGAAACTCTAAAATCCAAAACTACGATAAGTATACACCAAATCTGGCTCTATGTTTTCATCATACCAGCTAGTATGGCTGCGATAAATTCTAGAGTCCAACTAAAGCAGACATTTATCTTTCACACTGTCCTCATCAAATATATCATCAGAATATACCTTAATTTAGTCTATATAATTCATCTCATTACCAAATAAAAGTTAACAACGAACACTAAGATTCAATCAACGAACAAGAAAGAGTAGACGAAAACAAGCGAAAACAGATTTTGAGGTAGGGTTTAGAGTAAGATTCTCAGGGGTCGTCCCAAAGGTACTATCTTGGTCAAAATTCAAAATTCCTTTAATATGGCCTAATAGAATTCTCGACCTTCATATATAAGATTGACTAATCATCTTCTCTTAATAATCCAAATTGTTATAAATTCAGTCTTCACTATCTTGTTCCTTCTAGAGTCTATAAAACTTATCTCAATGCAATAATTGGGTTCGACAATGGATAAGTATTCAAAAATCAGGATGAGCAATAACAAGTGAAAATAGACTCAATAGAGTTTCAAAGTAAGTTCTTAGGGGTCATCCATGGAATCTATCAAAAGATTCTAATATGTTATTGAATACCAAAACTCTTAGAATATTCTATGATTCAAATCCAAACCCTAGGACAGGCTCGCAGTAGTACGGCTAAGCCTAAGTACTACCACGACTTCGCTTTTTGTTGCAAAGACTGACCTACATGGGCCACCATAAAAATGTATCACGACCCGTACCCGGATATTTAAGCACGAGTACGTGGGCCACGCACAGCCTACCCCGTAGTATTGGCGGTAGAACGATGTCATGTACCCAGTAAAATATCTCAATAGTTCTATAATCCACTAAAATAACATGTACTCAAATCACATACAGCTAATGAATATATGAAGGAAATACAACAAAAGAATCTATATGATGATCATACATATCAAAAAATGTATCGAAGACATATCCGATGAATAAGACATAAATCTAGAAAAGAATATGACCTAGAGCTCTCCATATGTCAACTCAAAGGTACATCGAGATCTGTCATCATAAAGTCCAGGGTGTAGGACATAACATTACCTAAAAATAGTTATCCAATCAGGATTGGAACGAAGTACGTAACTATGAAAGCAGTTTCATTGCATGGTAGAAAATATATAACTTGTAATAGAAAAACATACATGAGATACCAGATGAAATACAAAGAAACGGCATCACGAAAGTATAGGAAATAAGTACATGATAAGATAGGGAATATACCATAACTTAAATAAACACTAAGTGATCTAGAGCACAAGATAGTTATGTGATTGGTTTAGGTTGCACATGATTATTCTACGGTAATGTGATTATACATGAAGGGTATAATCGACATGCACATGATTATACTAGGGTTTTAATCACATAACTACTTCTACTCCCCCGCCCCAATCAATAAACATGGATCTGATCACGACACGTTAGGTACATGATTGTTATTTGCACATGAAGCACATGAAGCACATGACGTACATGAAGCATATAAGAGAATAATAGGAATACAAGGAGCATACGATGCATATGATAAAGTACATGCACATGAAATACCCGATGTACTCGATAAGGGGATAACATCTCCTGACAAGATCCATTTAGCATAAATTTGTGTAACAGCGTGTCAACATCGAGTAAATTAGTCTAGAGCAGGTAATATAGATACGATCATGAAGAAAACAATCAGAGGAGGTACTCGCCTCAATTTGGTTGGAGTCGACATGTACGATACGAACGTGTTGACACGGAATAGATACGATGCTAAGCTCCACAAGATGGTCCCAACCGACGGCATAGACAGTTCCATTGGGTGAAGAATAGTCCAAATAGCCTAGTTGGTATATAGAAGCCCAAAATCAGAGTTCGGCACGATAATCGAATCAAGAAATAGGAAATAACTATTATAGTCACGATTTATAAATTAGTGGGAAAATGCATAACTAAATACGTATATCTAATTCTGGAAATTATTTATAATATTTAGAAATATATTTCATTAATCAAAATATTTTTAAATATTTGTTTTGAAAATATAGAAAACATTTTTGTGCTAAATCTCTAATTTTGTCAAATATGAGTTTTAGGTCAAAACTTATTAATAAATTTTAGAATCACAAATATATATATTTTTATATAATTTCCAAAAAATAATACTACTAAAACAATAATATCGATAAGGATGATAATAATAATAATACACTATATATATAACAAAAAAAATCCGTAATCACTATTATTAGTATTAATGGTAAAAATTAGAAACTCTAATTGTTCATACAGCAAAGGGGGAAGAAGTGAGTTGTTGTCTCACATTCCTCATTCCTTAAAATAAAAGAAAATGAGGGGGTCATCTATTGACCCAAAATCGAAGGGAGCTGCCCCCTTCCTATTCAATTAAAATCAATCCCACATTGAGTGTGAGAGAGAAAATAAAAAGAGGCTACCCTATTGTCCCAAGCAAAGTTCGAAAGGAGGAGGAAGAGAAAAGCTTACAGGGGGTCTCATACAGGGGCTTCGGCATTGGCGGAGCGGCCTGGCACAAGGAGGCGGGGAGCACGATGACGTACGGCTCCCAGCGATCCGGGTCTATAGCTGTGGCGATGACCGCGGTCAGATCCACGTCGGGCGTCGGCTCTAGAGGAGCGGCGTCGGGTGATAGGAGCACAAGGTGGACGCGGTCGGTGCAGATCCATCGGTCGTCGGGCGACGGACGATGGCGGCGAGGAGAGCGGGTATGGTTCTCACTCACTATCTCCCTCTTTGGTGGTATGGTCGTATTTTGGTGGCAACGAGAGATGCTGGTGGTGGAAGTTGATGAATGTGGTGGTGGTGGTGGTTTGTGGTGGTGGGTGAGGCGGTTGGGGGCGGCATGGTGGATGTGGTGGAGTTCTTAGTGTTAGATCTGGTTTGGTGTAGAGGTGGCCACGATCAAGGTAGTTTTCACGACCCGCACCCGGTGTAGGGGCACGAGTGCGTGACATCACCCAGACTACACCGTAACATCGACGGTAGAACACTATCTTGGTCTAACTAACTGACTAACAATTATAAATATCATAACATGTCGAGATAGTCAATTCCAAATGGAGGATAAGTAATGACAATATATCATACTTAATCGCAATACCCTAAGAAAGATAAATGACACGAAAAGATAAAGACAACATGGTATAAAATATTCAGAAAAGTCTAACATAAAAATATTACAAGTCCAGAAAGTCTAAGAGCAAACAATCTTAAAATACAAGTCTTTAAATAATAAACAAGCCAAGGGTCGTCAACTGGGGACAAAGTCCAGTACAAATCTAGTCTACTGAATCGCTAAGTAAGTCTCCTCGGCCGGGACTAGACCCTCCTGAACCAGAGTATCCCGATCTTTGCCTACTACATTCGAAGGACCATAATAGGAAGGGCACTCGTCCTCTGCGTCGTCTGAAAAATATATCCAGTTAGGATTGGAGCAAATTACATTTCCAATAACAGTTCTGGTAATATGATAAAGACTATGTAGCAATAAATAAAAGAATATACAAGGGAAAGTGACATGTACATGAGCATGGTAAGGCATAAGTAAAACTGTAAATGAGTGTAAGAGCATAACAACAAGGTATATCATGTGCAAGAATCAAGAAATATACTCTCTATGTGAGTGAGTACAAGTTTCAATATGTGATCTACTTAGAAACTTGATATAAGAGTTTATGGCCTGGTCAATCATACATGTGGTGTATGATTAACACTATTCAAGGTTCAAGACTTGATGCAAGGAGGGTATTGATCACATATCTACGCTAATAATCTCTGCCCCCCCCCGACTAGTATAGTGGATCCAACTATGGCACGTTACGACACAAGATTATCTAAGATGGTCGCTAGCCTTCGCAGGAATCGGTGTCAATACAATGCACAAGAACAACAATAAGGCTTGCATAAGATACCCCAAGATATACAAGAAAAAACATCTCATGATGGGATCCAGAAATATCAATCCGTGTAACCAATGTGTCAAAAAATCAAGAATATCTAAACTAAATATCAGAAACATAGAAGATATCATAAAACAAGAAATTATCAGAGAATATACTCGTCTGAGATCTAGTATGGAATATCAACAGTGTCCGATACGGTGCCTCAAAGACCTAAGTATGCACTATCAATATTAATTTGTGTTTTGGAATCATAGACATGCTATACTAGGTCAATTCTAGGTCTCCAAGTCATTTCTAGGTCAATTAAGTCAACTTGGTTAAACTAGTTATTTCTAAGTTGTATGGGTCTATTTCTAGGATATTGGGTCCATATACTATGTTCCTAGGCTTTACTAGCTATAATAGGATGCTAGAGCAACAATACTATACCATATCATAATATACGCAAAATGCTATATATGAAGGTACTATATAATACGTACAATTATAATATATTAATATCTTAGCTAAATTACCCTAAGTGGATACCTTGGCTTGAGCCAACATGGTATCACACTAGCTAATAATACCAAGGCATCTATATATTGATTAACATAATATCCTAATCATTACCTAGTCACATCTAGGTAAACCCTTATACTAGGCAGTTATCCCTCAACTATGGGTTCCCATTACTGTCATAGGTAACAAAGAGCCTATCTATATTACCTACATATACTTGTACCCATATGCCCCTATATACAACCTTTCCAATCATATAGGCATTTGATTAGGATATATATTATGTTCATACATTTCTTACCTAACAGTACCTATATTTTAGCTACAAAGACCAACCTATTGACATATCCTCACACAACTATTTCCCCAAACTGATGCATATGACCTAGCACTCACACATTTCCAAACTTGCACACACTTGTGCAATTGGACTGCACAGTATTTTCTTCCAATATTCCTGTGCACTTATTTTCTGCTACTACCTAGGATGGCTAACCCCCAATTCTAATATTGTTGCTATTCTCATGTCAAATATTCGGTGCACTATATGCACAGGGCTTGGCTTCCCCTGCCCCTACCTATCCATTCAACTCCTAACCACTAATCCTATCTATCTAACTAACTACTAATCCTATACCTTACTGTCATGACCCGCAGCCAGTGTAGGGGCACGAGAAGTGGGTATGTCCAGCCTATGCCGCAGTATCGGCAGTAGAACGCTGTCCTAGGTCACATACATCTAACACAGCATAAGTGTAACTACACAAGATATACTCTCCAATCGAAGGACAATATAGATGGTACATCTCAATCACAATTCTAAGATAGAAGTAGACGATATGATAGATATGAAATCTCAAATAGAGAACATACAAACAAAAGAAAATAAGTCTAAGTGTCTATACGACACAACATCAAAATCATCCAAAAATAATACATCTCAAATGTCAATTTAAAGACAAGACAACAAATAAAGTAGACAGTCTAGCTAACTAGTCTAAGCAGTAGGGGTGATATCCTCAGCTAAAGCTAGGTCCTCCTGAGAGTCCAGCTCGCAAGTGTCATCTAAGGCTGCTCCATAATACGTAGGGCCGAACTCCTCGGTGTCATCTGTAATATTTTCAACGGGTCCAGTCAGGACAAGAATGAGCATAATACATCTCACGCAGTTCATATCATGACATGAAATGTAAAGCATACAAAAGAGTAAGATACATGAACTGTAAGAAAGTACATGAAAGGTAAGAAAGATATGGTAAACTGAAAATATCTGTATGATAAGTAAGAACTGTAAGTGACTAGTGATTCAGAGCACAAGATGGTTATATAAACGACACGATGTTATACACGAGTAATCTACAGAGGTTATACACGAGTAACTACAAGAATGATCACATAACCACTTCTACTCCCCATCCCCAATCAATACACAAGGATCCATTCAAGTTATGTTAATGTACATGAAGTTTAGTTTGTCCACGAAGATCATATGAGCACATGAGAGTACACGAGGGCACACGATTTGTACATGAATAACACGAATATAAGGAGTACACGATGCTCATGATAAAATACACGAACATGAAATACCCGATGTATCCAATGAGGGGATAACATCTCATGAAAGATCCATATAGTACTAATCCGTGATAACAAGTGTCAGCATCAAGTAAAGTAATCTAGAGCATGAATATAAGTCCTAGCAAGTATGAAACGATCAAAGAATGTACTCGCCCGATATCCTGAGTGTCCGATGAGAATAGATGTCCAAATCAGAGTAACTGAGTCCTAATTAGAGCAATACAGGTTACAATGTATCCAAGAAAGTAATATTGAAGTTTACAATGCATTCTTTATGATTCTAGGTCATTCTAGGCCAAAGTCAACTCTTGGTCAACACCAAGTCAAACTATTGTCAACTATAGTTAACTGTGGTCAAACTATCTAGGGTTTGGTCAACAATGGTCAAACTAGTCTAGGTTAGTCAAATCTAGGCTAGCAAAGCCAAAGCATATGTATACAAGTATAATATAAAGCTAACATAAATATAGCCTATAAATCACATTGCCTCTATAGCACAAGCTAAACCACATCATGAATATAGTATACCCTTACATAATAATACACTTATATTCACATTCACAAATATAAACTTATATAAAATGGTAGCTATATATATATAGGCATACACATATATATAGAGAGAGAGGAGAGGGAAGATGTGAAAGGGGGATGTGAGTGTGTGCATGAATGTGATGAAGGGGAGGGGGTACTGCTGTCAAGGGGACAGCCATACAAACAAGCAATTAAGGTATACAATATATGTCATATATATATATATCAATCTCAGGTTTTAGTTTTGAACATTAAGTTACAACCTCATTTATCAACCTAATTCACAGTTTTAACATTCAAAGTTTAACACATTCCTTGTAATCTTAGTTTAACATTTCAGTAAGCATATATGTATATCAATTAAATTCTCAGTTTAAGCATTCAATATTCAGTTATAGGTAATCCCATTCTCAGTTATCATGTACAGTAACATATATATCAAAGCCCTAAACTCAGGTTTCATAGTTTACATCTCAGGTTTTATAGTTCAAATCATGCTCAGGTAACTAAACATGTATTAGTAACTTAGTTCAATATTTGAATTCAAAACTCAAATCCATACGAAACCCAAAACCAATGCATCAACAACACCCAAATCAATATATCAACTAAAATAACCTACTGAAATTTCCAGGAAATTAAATAACATAAAAAAATAATTCAAACCGATAGATAAATCCCAAGCTTTAGCAAATATCAGCGAACACCAAGTTCACATCGATTTGAAAATCAAAAACTCAAACGAAACCCAAATCAGACATGGAGAAGTGTCATACACATGTTCATGTGTCAGGGGGTATACGTATCCAGGAAACTGGACACGAGGGGTCCAAAATATTTAAACTGTTGAGCATCAGTAAACTGTGCAGTGCAGTGACTCGTACGGCGTGTTCGAGCCTTCGTGGACACGACACACGCCACATGGAGGCCTGTACTCGTGTCCACACCTAGACCGGGTATAGGGTTACCCACTCAATACTTTGCCACGCGTCCACGACGTGTCTGGACGTGACACGAAGTGCGTATCAGCGATCGAAACACGCTGTAGACCGAACATTACAAATCCAATACACGTTCGAATTTGTGTCTGACATGACACTATAGGTCACGAGACTTGGGGGTGACATGTCAGTCACTACCCCCACGTCCATGCCAAGTGGCATGCGCCCACGTGGCCTGTGCTGCGAGCAATCAACGTGCAGAGCAAGACACGCGCGCGAGGCCTCGTGTAGTGCGTTCGTGTCCATTTTGGACACGAACACGAATCCAAATCGAGCTCAAATAGGGATCTGTGATCAACATGCCAAGGGCTATCCAAACATGTAATTTATTTCAGAAAACATAATGAAAAGTTTCACACAAATATTTCAACAAACACTTTAAATAGGACACTGATACGTGTCCAATACGCATATCAAATGGACTCCAATTACTACCAAACTTGGTTTACAGCTAGGGTATACCTAAATAATGCATCTATGGAAAGAAAATAGGAATTTGAATGAATTTGAAGGGTTTTACCTATTGAGAGTAAATCTCAATGAACAAGCCTAGAATGAGGCCTCCCTTCCAATTTGCTATGGTCCAAAGCTCCCAAAACCTTGCTAGCAAGCCTCCACTAGCCTTCACTACTATTGTGGATGATGATGCAAGAGTCTAGGCTCAATTTGGGATCAATTTGGATAAAGGATGAGAAATTGGGGAAGAACTAATTTAGGGTTTGATGTAGGTATTAAAAAGAGGCAAGATGAACAAGTGTTGATACTTATAGGAAGGGGGGACTATGGTGGCCGGCCAAGATAGTTAGGTTAGGGTTAGGGCATTATGGAATGGTGGCTATGGGCTTCTAACAATGAAAACAAAGCTTAATTCAAAGGCCCAACCAATTTCTAGGGTTTCCTTCTAAAATATCTCTCTAAAATATCTCACTAGCAAATATCTAGATATTAGAAATCTTGGCACTTAGTAGGAATGTTCTAATCAAATATCCAACCCCATGGTCATATCTAGATTAGGTTAACTTCTAGGTTAAGTCTCAATTAAATAATTAGCACATATTTAATGAATAAAAATTTAATTCCACAAAAAGTTAAAAATGACCAAAATACCCTCAAGCTAAAAATGTTGTAGTGACACTTACGTCTATGGTGATACAATTTGTGCACACATGAAGTTGTTAAGTTGCCTGCACAAACCTATTGACAGCAGCTACTCCCACCATCTCTCAAGTGCACAAAGTGCACAGATGTGCACCTGACCAAGACAGCCTGATTTCCTAGTACATACCCTTGTCGTTCCTTAAACCACCAACCAGTGAGCTGTTGCACAACAAGGGGCTACCAAAGTCCCTTGCACTCAGACCTGCTGCCATTGGGTCCTCATATACCTGTTTAACCATTTACCTAGCTACTAGATACATATACACCCCTTACATATACAATACTTCACCAATTCAGTCATGGATATCCAACTTACATGACCACACTCTATAATTGCACCCAAATATACAATATTGTTCTCTGGCACAAGCCTGTTCTCACTACACAATTCTGATACACCCGCACATAAGATACTTGTACATGAATGCATCTAGATACGCTATAGCATTGCTTAAGTTTGACTGATACCTAATCTTTATATTCCCAAATCTGCTATTGCTGCTATTACATGCTCTCTCTTCTCTACACACTCAAAGTATTTGCACCATTAGATAATACTTGCACTTTTTAAACACAAGACATACAGACCTGCATTACACTCCCTTTATATCCTCGAATAGGCACACAAATGTATTCAATAGACACACCCATAACATGGCCACCCCTACTGCAACCACTATACAGGTGAATGCACACCCATTCCCTTCCCCTCTCCTTACTTATTTTAACATGTATCATGTGCACTTCCTATATCCACACACGCACACAGATTCATATGCCTAACTACTGCTGCCTAATCTTCTTCTTATATTACACTGCTATACTCTTTGCAACACTCTGTAGCACATGATACTATATAGATTCCTAAGTGTACCCAGAACAATACTACTACAGATGCGTTTCTTGCACACTCACCTTCCCTGCTACTGCTGTAGCTACTTGTCACTACATGTAGCCTCTTATCCCTTCACTGCACAACAGTACAACCCCTAAACATTCCTACACAAATTTAGTTTCCCATCTCCCCTATCACTCCTCACCAATTTGCCATACCCAAAAATATAGGGAACATTAACTCATTTGTTCACATATATGGTGCTGGGCACCCCTCTCTCATTTATCTCTATTGCTGCTAACCTACATCATCTAACTATCTACCTATATAACTATCTAATATCATTCATTCTACCTACATATCCATATATACTCAAGATACAAGTGTATCTAATAACACTTTTCCCCTACTCAATCCATCTAGCAATCCATCTACTACCATTTCCCAAATCTACATATTTAAATAACTAGGTACATACATATCTATATGAATATTTACCCACACGTTCTCATAATCTATATACACATATATATACATACCTAGACACCCATATAGGCCACACACACATACATTCAAATCTACCCGTACTATTCATGAGATATCATGACACCACACCACGTATCCTAATATATATATATATATATATATATATATATATATATATATATATATATATATATATATTAGAACATAATTAGGACATTTCTAAGCTAGTGTCAAGTGTCATATATAATAAAGCATGTGCACCACATGTGTCGGAGTCCAAAACCCCTAAAATTGATCTCGTGTCTTACCATATCGAATTGTGGACACGTAGCTAGCCTCACAACACCCTAACAAACCTAATTAGCTTGGTGACCTAATGACAAACACTTGGTGTACCATTCTCAGATTTTTTCGAGAATGGTACAATAACTTATTGTAAAAGTCTCCAAATGGGTCAAATAAAGCTCAAGCTTCTCCCCATGGGTATCCCTAAAGAATGGGTGATTTCTAAATGACTAATGACACTAATTAGAATCAATTACAAGGGTTAAATTCAAATTTTATCTATTAGAAGATGGATTTCCAATGCAATGGCACTAGTGGACACAAATGGACACAACCTTCAAGAGTGTACACCTCCTTCAAGCTTTACTCCTTCCAAAGCTTCTGACTTGCTAGTCCAAGCTCTAGTCTCTTGGGATGACAATTTGAAAGGGTTGGGAAGCAATTTGGGAATGGTGGAGTCAGATCTCATTCTTAAATGAAGAGAAAATAGAGAGGAGGAAAATAGGGTTTGTGGAGGCTAATAAATGAACTCAAAGAGGGGTTTTCTAGGGTATATAATCAGACACTATTCCTAACCCTAAATGCAATGCAAAGTGTCTAATAAGCTGTCTAATTAAATGGGTATAACATAACCAACTAATGGGTTCATGTCATGACAAGTCTAGTTGGGTCCATCTGGGTTCACTAACAACTAGTCTAACTAGTAGCTAACAATCAACAACTAACTACAACTTATATTTAATTATACGAAACAATACCTATTGTAGAAAAATAAAATAAATACCATCATTACAATTAATAAAAAATAAATTTTTAAATTGGTACAAAATAGAAAAGATAAAAATACCCCTATTCTAGAAATGTAGCAGTTACAATCCTACCCCCCTTAGAAAAATTTTGTCATCGAAATTCAAGTTGGTTGCATTCTTCTCTAGGTCTGGCCCCCATCAATCAAAGTCTAGCAAAATCCTATCTAAAGTTATACAACATGCAGTTCTATGGAATGGAAACAAACATGCATGGTTATAGCCTCTATAGTGTCATGTTATTGTAGTCTCCATTAGGGTTCACAATTAATCTAGCATGAAAATCATATATGCAAGCTAAAGGTACTAAGAGATCAATCAAGCAATCAACATATGAAAAGGAATCAAGAAGAAGGAAAGAACATGACCTAACCTCCTAGCGCATCACCTGCAGTGTTGGTCTCCTCGACCGCTATCGCAAATGCC
This sequence comes from Iris pallida, assembly GCA_029216955.1. Classification (NCBI taxonomy): domain Eukaryota; kingdom Viridiplantae; phylum Streptophyta; class Magnoliopsida; order Asparagales; family Iridaceae; genus Iris; species Iris pallida. Next base: position 116,148 of record JANAVB010014648.1, read on the forward strand.
CTACTATGACGGGGTATCTCCCGCTGCTGGTGCGGGGCATGTTGCAGTGCCACAGATGGCCTAGTCGGTGCTCCCTAATCTATACATGCTCCCTGAGCTGCATGATGAGCGTTCAAAGGACATTCCATCAACTAGTGCCCCTCGTGCCATAATATAGGCATGTTTCCAGTCGCCTCCTGTAAACCTTCCAGAGGTGACCAGGCTTCTTGCAGTAGTGGCAAAGAGGAGCCTTCTATACCGGTTTCTGTTGTTGCTGTGGCACATGCTGAATGGGCACCTGGCCGGAGCCTGAAACTGCTACCGTGGAGACTGGAAAGAACGGTGCTGGATATGGGGACGCTTAGCAGGCCATGCGCTGCTAGTAGCCCCCGAGAAGATATTATGGTCTCTATTGGGCTTCAGGCCTAATTCTCTTCCTACATTGCGTGCCTCCGTAAGGATCTCCTTATACGTATCGTAGAAGAAAGGAATGGGGATCTTCTCATCCCAAGTCAAACCCTCCCTGAAATGGCTCACCCTAATCTCTTGATCTCGTACCACTCTACGTATCGGCTCAGCGTGCCGAATTCTGTAGCGTACTCCTCGACCGACATGCCTCCCTGCTAGAGGTTCTAGAACTGCCTAGCCAAGTCCAGCCTGTCAGTGGACGAGAAGAACTTCTTCTTGAATAAGTCATTGAATTCAGCCCAGGTGTGGCCGTCTCCAGCAAGAGCTGGCTAATTTCATAACCATGTGCATGCTATGTCAAGCAGGTGCAGTCCTACTGCCTCAACCTTCAAGTCCCTAATAAGGCGGGACACCCTCAAGAGTCGCTCGATATCCTCGAGCCAGTCATCCACGTAAATGATGCCCTTCATCCCACTGAAATCTTGGGGTCCCAACTTCTTGAAGTCCTGGATGTTGTCCGGCCTAAGCTGGGCATCTTACTGCTGGGCCGGAGCTCCTCTCTCTACTGCAGCTAGAGAGAGTTGATGGTCATTCTCCATGTCCTGTCGCATCGCGTCCGACTGCCTCTGGTATGCTTCGGACTGTGCCCTCTGCACCTCTAGCATTTCCCAAAATAGGGCAAACATCTGGCCCATATTAGTAGGTACTGGTGGCGGAGGAGGAAGATCTCCTGGAACAGATGGTGGAGTCCACTGCATAGGAGGAGAAGGAACGATAATGACAACCCCGGTCGCAGCCCCCTATACTGAAGTAGAAGCACCTACAACGACCTCGGGAACGGTCCTCGTCACTGGAGAAGGAGCACCCCCGAAGGCAGCTGTTGTCACTCCAATCCCGAGAAAAGTAACTGGGGTAGGTTCATAGGACATCGCAGACCTCTTTGAAGCTGCCTATCCCGAACGCTGCGCTCAGGTCTTAGGAGGCATCCTAAAGACAGATCGAAAGAAATAGGTTAATATGGCACAAGATAGAATATATTCAAAGGAGGATAGTTAGAGGGGAAATAATCAGCATCAAAGAAAGGAAAGTTGTATAGAAGCAAATTAGAAGTTTTTTCATAATTGTGATAGAGTATCCTTAGCCTATAGCCTATATCCTCTATACCTATAGTAGAGGCTTGTAACAGCACTCTAAGTCGAGCATCACTACGACATCGCACTAATTGTGACTTCTAACCTACTTAGGCCACCACTAAAAATATGTCACGATCCGCACCCGGTGTAGGGGTACGAGTGCATGACAGTGCCCAGCCTACGCCACAGCATCGGCGGTAGAACGCTGTCCAGGTCTAACTAACTGACTAACAATTATAAATATCATAAACTGTCGAGATAGTCAACTCCAAACGGAGGACAAGTATTGACAATATATCATACTCAATCATAATACTCTAAGAAAGATAAATGACACAAAAAGATACAGACAACATGGTATAAAATATCCAGAAAAGTCTAACATAAAAATAATACAAGTCCAGAAAGTCTAAGAGCCAACAATCTTAAAATACACGTCTCTAAATAACAAACATGCCAAGTGTCGTCAACTGGGGACAAAGTCCAGTACAAATCTAGTCTACTAAATCGCTAAGTCTCCTCGGCCGGGACTAGACCCTCTTGAATCAGAGTCTCTCGATCTATGCCTACTACATCCGAAGGGCCGTAATAGGCAGGGCACTCGTCCTCTGCATCGTCTGAGAAATATATCCAGTTAGAATTGAAGCGAAGTACATTTCCAATAACAGTTCCAATAATATGATAAAGACTATGTAGCAGTAAATAGAGAGAATATATAAGATAAACTGACATGTACATGAGCATAGTAAGGCATAAGTAAAACTGTAAATTAGCGTAAGAGCATAAGAACAGGCTATATCATGTACAAGAATCAAGAAATATACTATCTATGTGAGTGAGTACTAGTTTCAACATGTGATCGGCTTAGAAATTTATTACGAGAGTTTATGGCCTGGTTAATCATACGTGTGGTTTATGATTAATACTATTCAAGGTTCAAGACTTGATGCAAGGAGCGTATTGATCACATAACTATGCTAATACTCTCCGCCCTGACTAGTATAGTGGATCCAACCATGGCACGTTACGACACAGGATTCTCTGAAAAGGTCGCGAGCTTTCACAGGAATCGGTGTCAATACAATGCACAAGAACAACAAGGCTTGTACAAGATACCCCAAGATATACAAGGAGTAACATCTCATGACGGGATCCAAAAATACCAATCTGTGTAACCAATGTGTCAAGAAATGAAGAATATCTACACTAAATACAAGAAACATAGAGGATAAAAAAATAGAAAATTATCAGAGAATGTACTCGTCTCAAATCTGATATAGAATATCAACAGTGTCCGATACGGTGCCTTGAAGACCTAAAAATGGAATATTAATTTGTATTTTGGAATCATGGACATGCTATACTAGGTCAATTCTAGGTCTCCAAGTCATTTCTAGGTCAATACTAGGTCAACTAAGTAAACTTGGTTGAACTTGCTATTTCTAAGTAGTATGGGTTTATCTCTAGGATATTGGGTCCATATACTATGTGCCTAGGCTTTACTAGCTATAATAGGATGCGAGAGCAATACTACCATACCATATCATAAGATACGCAAAGTGTTGTATATGAAGGTACTATATAATACGTACAATTATAATATATTAATATCTTAGCTAAACTATACTAAGTGGACACCTAGGCTTGAGCCAACATGGTATCACACTAGCTAAAAATACCAAGGCATCTATGTACTAGTTAACAAAATATCCTAATCATTACCTAGTCACCTCTAGGTAAACCCATTTACTAGGAAGTTACCCCTCACCTATGGGTTCCCTATACATTACCCTCATAGGTAACCAAGGCCTATCTCTATATTACCTATATATACTTGTACCCATATGCCCCTATATACACCATTTCCAATCATATGGGCATTTGATCAGGATATACTATGTCTATACATTTTTTACCTCACAGTACCTATATTTTAGCTACAAAGACTAACCTATTAAAATATCCTCACACAACTATTTCCCCAAACTGATGCACATGACCTACACATGTACTAAAACATTCCCAAAATTGCACACGCTTGTGCGACAGGACTGCACAGTATTTTCTTCCCCCATTCCTGTGCACCTATTTTCTGCTACTGCCTAGGATGGCTCAATCCCAATTCTAATGTTGTTGTTGTTCTCATGAATAATATCCGGTGCACTTGTGTGCAAAAGGCTTGGCTTCCCGTGCCCCTACCAATCTATTCACCTATCAATTCAACTCCTAACCACTAATCCTATCTAACTAACTACCAATCCTATAACTTATGTCTATAGGGATACAATTTGTGCACACAGGATGCGGTTAAGTTGCCTGCACAAAGCTATTGACAACAACTACTCCTGCCAACTCTCAAGTGCACAGATGTGCACCTGACCAAGACAGCCCTTTCCTAGTACAGACCCTTGTCATTCATTAAACCCTACTGCCACGACCCGTACCGCTTTTCGGGTACGAGACGTGTCCAAGCCAGCCTACGCCGCAGAGTCGGCGGTAGAACACTGTCAAGGCCAATATGCTCAAAATCACAAAATAATAATTTTATTGCTCATTCACATTTTCTAATTTTATTACAACAATTACATTTAAAAAAATACAAAGTTCTCACAATCTATAAAAATGATACAGCTGTTATCTATTTCTAGGTTGACCTCAGCATACCCAAGCCTTTCCCATGCTAAGAGTGATTGCGGCTAAACCTGAAAAATATTGGTTTACAGTCAGGAACAAGTACACAAACCGACGGCAATGCAAAAACAATAGAATTAACAAGACATGAAAATAGCATATGAGATATGAAAACTGGAAAGTACTGAAGACATGGCATGGTGGAGAAGAAAAGGAAAATATAAAAAAGACAACTACCTATGTGGTGTGAAATATCTGTTTCGACATGTGAACGGCTAGGGGGTAAATTCGGCACCCTGCACGTGTCGTGTGCAGCTGCTATTCTCCACGAAAGACACGGGGATAGTTCTGGGTAGTCCACATGTCTACTAAGATATTTTCCCTCCCGACTACTCCGTGTGACGAGCGTGTCAATAAGCAGCAAGACATATGTATAAACATGAAATGAAAAGACTACTATGAATCGAAAAGCAATCAGAAAGTGCACTTGCATGTGGTCCTTAGCTGGTGAAACCGACAATTCCTTTGAGTTCAGATTCATCCAATTAGCCTAGGGTCGATATAAAGTAGTCAGAATTTGCAAGAAATGCGATCGTACGACCTAGCACTCATCAAGATGGAAATTGAAAGAAATTTGTTTTAAGAAAATATATAGTTATATAGAAAATACTTATAGCCTAGAAATTATTTTTAAGGCTAAAATCGAAATACAATCTTAAATGAAAACTATATTGTTAGTCGAAATAATGTATAGCTTCAAAAAGTGTTTATAAAATCAAACTAAAAATCCTTATTATAAACTATATTTATGTGTCCACAAAATATTTATCTTAACAGCCCAAGATACTAAGCTGAATAAATAAGCTTATTATGTTTAATAATATACATATATAACTTAATAAATTTAGAAACTTAAATAAGTTATATGAATATTTGCAATGGGCTCAGGCCCATTATCATTTAAAAAATAACTATTTATAAACCATTTCTCAATTCATTGTAAGGCCCGGACCAAATATTACAAAGAAAATATAAATAAATATAAATTACCTTAACTATATTATCAGTTTTTATAACCATTAAAATACTAATTAATCACTAATACTCGATTATACTAGTTAATCAAAATAATCCATTAACAAAAACTAGTAAACTAAATAAACTATCTACAGAGAAGACTTTATACAGAGAGAGAGAGAGAGAGAGAAAGTGAGTGAGTGAGAAAATGAGTGAGAAAGAAACGGGTGAGGGATCGAGATGGAGAGGGGAGAGGGCTCACCGAGGAGAGGGAAAGGGTGTTCCCACCGCGTGCGGCGGAAGCGGAGCTGGGAGCAGCGGCGGCGACCGATGCTTGGGCGCTCCTCGGCTGGCGGCCGATCTGGGAGAGGGGACAGTCCGGAAAGGTGGGCGACGTCCAGATCTGCGGAGGTCGGACGGAGGTGGCAAATTTGGGGGCGGTATCCCGATCTGGATAGGGTCGGGCACGGCGGGGCAAACTGTCATCGGCGAAGAGGCCCGTCCAGCGCTGGAGGCGGACGGGCGGCTCGCTCGGGAACTCGGAGGCGACAACGGCGGGGAGGACAGAGGACGGGGTCGCCATGCTCGGCGGGGCCGAGCGGCTGCGCTGGCAGATCCGAGGCGCGGTTGGTGACCTCGATGCGGAGGTACGGTCTTTGCGAGGCTGGACGCGGCGCACGGGGGGTCACGCGGAGGGCACCGGGCGTCTAGATCAGGTGGAGGTCGCACGCTGGGGCCTTCCGCGGGGGCGGCTAAAGCTCGGGCGGAGCGCTTCTCCGGCACGGTACGGCGGTGGAATCGATCTCGCCGGCCAGGCTGCGGTGCAGGGTCTCGTGGAGGGCTGGGCGGCTCGGCGACAGGAGGAAGAAGGCGGCACCACCCAGACGGCGGATCTTCTCCCGGCTGCTTTAGAAAACGGTGAGGAGCGAGCACGACGCTAAGCCGGTCGAGGGTAGTGGGGTGGCAGCGTCGTGAGGAGGAGGGAGGGCGACGCTGACGAAAAGGGTCGGTTCGAGGCTGGGCGGAGGCTAGGTTAGGTTTATCTTGTACTTGGTTTTGGTTGTATCCTGTGTCGGACACAGAATTTTATGTACTGGAAATCAGCGGAATATGATGGGGACACGGGACAATCGGGGTCGGACCCGACTGACACGGCACCTATTCTGTGGTATTATTGTTGGAGGAGGAATTCGTGGGTGGCTGGTGTGAACGTGGTGGCACTTCGAGATATTAGGGAAGATGGTGTTGGCTACTTCGGTGACTCGTTGTCGAGGGGGATGATGGTATTGGCTAATGCAGTGACTCGGTGTCGAGGGATGATGGCCAGGAGGGGGATGATGGTATTGGCGTTGGTGTCGGGTGGCTGAATAGAAGTTTGGTAGTATAGCAATGGGCAACTCTTAAGTAGGGAATTAATCTCCTACTCGGATAAGGAGCAAGTTTCTAACAGATGGGACCTCCCCCTTTAGATTAAGTCAAATAAATATTTAAACCAATCTAGTTTAATCATACTACGCTAGGAGATAGAAATACTAATTTTAAATTACTATTTGACCTAACCAAATAATTAAATTTTATAAATTAAATATGAAATTAAATAATTGATTATCATAAAATATTTTATATAAATTTGAGATTATCAATAATTTATTAGATTCAAATTAAATAATTAACTACTATAATAATTTAAATGTCATTTAGTATTTAGCAAAAGTTTAAATCTTAAATCTTATAGGTTCAAATCCAAATCAAATAACAACAAGGATCTATTCACAACCTACCAAAGATTGCAATAATTAATATAAAATTTTAAAGGCATAACTTCAAAGCTCTTTTGCAATGGATTACTAATAATAAATATTTTCGAACCTAAGAATATCAATCCAAATATTCAAAACCAAAAATCGAATAATTTTGTTTTATCCTGATAATAAAGAATTATATTTTTTTACTATAAATCTAAAAATACTTCGATAAAATCTTTTTATTAAACAAAGCAGTATTCTCAAAAACATTTAAATTTATAAAATTAGTTTTTAATAAAAGAAAATATCATTCACGAAGTCTCGACGAAAATTACCTTGAAGCACAATAAATAAAATAATGATAATAAAATAATATTCGGGAAGAGGAAGAAAGGGATGGTAAGATTATGATAAGGAAATGGATGGTAAGATTATGATAAGGAAAATACTGATAAGATAGATGAAAAAAAAAAAAGAAAGAAGGAACTGCTCATAATAAAAATAAAAATAAAAATTCTATTGGAAATGGAAGGGGTAATAGGAACTTTTGGCTATGGCCTTGAATTCTAAAATGCTCTAAAAGTTTTCAAAAAGAATTTGACAAAAGTTCAACAATCGAAGACTCGACCCACCTTAGAAATATTTCTTCCTCGAAATTTTGAAGGGCACGGTTAGTCATGATTAAGAGTATAATCAATAAATGATATGGTCGAAAATCGAAATGGGTTAGGTCGTGTATAGTGTCTAAATCTAAAAATTATCCATGGCATGATTAAAATATAGTCAGAAGAGTCTAGTCACGATGGTCAAGGATCTAATCGAAATAGGATTAGCTATACTATAATAAATCGTTAGGCACGATTAACTGCTATTAGGATTATAGGTACGGTCAACGATCAAAACTTAGACAAAGTCTAAACATGGTTAAAATCGCTTAGATACAACTAAGATGTAGTCATGATCAAGGTTAGTCATGCAAGTCCTCCAAGCATGATAAGATTAGAAAGTTGGCACGAGCATGAACAAGGTCAAAATAGCCATGATCAAAATGGGATGAAAATACAACATTAGCAATAATTGATATATGCACCATTATGATTATAGTCAAGAGTGTTTAGTCGTGATCAAATTTGTTTAGGAACGTCCAATTAGTTAAGCAAAACTGTTCAGGCATGATGATAGAATCAAACTAGGAAAGGATACGAATTGACTCGATCAAAGTATAATAAAAGAAGTATAGCCATGATCGAAATTGTTCCAGGATGATCAAATCCAAAAATCATTTCGATAAGCTTAAAGTATTTATCCACAATTAGGCACGAGTTTTAGAATCAAAATCTAGGTAAGTTTAGGAATTTAGTCGAAATTACATTAAAAGTGACAATCTGAAAATTAGAAGGATAAGAAAGGAAGGGAGAATTACCGGTTTATTGAGAAGATTTGTGACTAGGAATAAGCACAAATTAATTTGAAAACTTAGTAGTTATATGCCAATCAGGCGTAGTCTTTGGTATTCGAAACTCGTAAACATGATCGAAGTCATTTTATCGAGAATTTTTGCCTCGCCAGTGTATAGCTGGCTGCAATAAACTCTTGATTCCACGACTCAAGCAAGGGTACGGTAACTAATACCGTATCAACTCTATCCAATCTGGACATGACAACTTAAAGACGAAGATAGGACGACCAAGATATAGCTTTGACAACATTCGATAACTTATACTTACTCGAGATTACTTCAACTTAGGGATCATGCCTAGCCAGTGCGCTGCTAGCTGCAGTGAACCCACAGTCTCCATAAGTCAAATAAGTAGCGACAGTGTGCGGCTGTCTGCCATCATAAGTCATCAAAATTATTCCAACTATATCTTCCAAGAATATCAAAGGATTAAAAAATATCATACAAATTGATAAAGATAGAAAAAGTGCAATTATCTGTTCTTCAAGTATAAGATTCAGCTTCTTGAAAAGAAAACAATTGATTAGAGAGGATGATGATCGAAGTTGAAATAAGTAAAAAATATTTTAATCCTTATTTCACGGTGTTCAATACTCAACGATTGAGAGGAAACTTTTGAATCTAAAAAAAAACTTAACTCGGGATTAGTAGACAAATAAGCGAAAAGTTATTTTGAAAATAATTCCTTAGGTCCAAGTAAAAGAATATAAGTGATACAAACTTGTGATATGGCGGTGTTTAGAAAAGACATAAAATAAAGTTGTACAAATGATCATTATTAGGGAGAGAATGACCGAAGGCAAAAAGGAATATAAACTTAAATTTATCGATCTAATATTCAAGATCGAGGGAAAGGTATGTATACAGCACTATGTCTACCTATTACGAATATATTTATACACAAATGTATAGGTATAGCCTAAGTAAATCCCAAAAACCTCACAATATCATTCTAAGATAAAGTTATCTTATTTCCAAGAAAATATAGATTTAAATGGCAATAATATATATTATATTCAATATATAATTTATAAATTATTAACAATACTAGAATTGGACTACAAAACACATATATACACATCCTACATGGACGACGTAGGTCGCATTACCTGATCACCAGGACTTGGGTCGGGTTCGGGTTAATTTGGGACAACCGGGTCTTCTAAAAGCCAATAATCTTAATACTAAGTAATTAAATTATTCTTAGGATTGTGTCACGATTTGGCCTGGTTTTTTAGTTAGTACACACCTATGACTTGGCCTTCTCTACTATAGCTAATGCGCTAGTCAAAGCATGCTATTGCATTATCCGTGCCATCACTTCTAGTCATATGGCGCTCCAAAATTTAACCAAGACTAAGGCATTCTATAATAATAATTAATTAAATTAAATAATTATAGAATTCTAAAATCACATCTTAATTCAAATAAAAGGAATAAATGCTATTTTCAAAATTTCGGGAAGATGTTACGAATCAGCCTTCTTCAGAAATACTATCGATTCAGAATACAATAGTGTATCCTTTTATGAAAATCATCTAACAGGATTTAGAATTCAATGAGGCCTATGTAGTAACCTTAGCTACCCAACTGTCAGATTAAACTAGGGACTCCTAGTCCTAACCATTCTCCTAAAATTGATTTACTCCTAGTTGTGAATGAACATTTCCTAATCGCAGGCTCGCAGTAGTACGACTAATATGGTACTACCACGAGTTCGCACAATTTTGCAAAAACAGACCTGCATGGGCTACCACAAAAACTTGTCACGACCCGTACCCGCTTTTCGGGTACGAGACGTGTCCAAGCCAGCCTACGTCGCAGAGTCGGCGGTAGAATGCTGTCACGGCTAATATGCTCAAAATCACAAAATAACAATTTTATTGCTCATTCACATTTTCTAATTTATTACAACAATTAAATTTAAAGAAAATACAAAGTTCTCACAATCTTTGAAGTAGGCCTCAAAAATGAAGTCACGCTGAGTTGATCAGAACAAGTCACGCAGAGTGATCCGAGAAGCAGCACAAAAGATACGCTAAGTTCTGCCTGGCCATCTCCTTTAGAAGTCACGCAGAGACAGCTCAGCCGTACGTCAGAATCATAATGACTGACAACACAACAATCGAGAAACGTCTCCTCGTATGCCACGTATGCACAGAACTCGAGAGATCACAGCCATCTTTTGCATGATTTTCGAAATCTTCCTTAGCAAGACTCATTCTTCAGCAAGTTGGCGTGACTTTGGGTCTTATCTTCATTTAATGCGGCTGACAATATAATCAATATCATAGATTTTGTGTCAGACGAAGCGTGCCAAATCAAGACAGCTGGCGGTTTGCGTGGATTCTGAACCTTCTCCTTTCTCAAAATATTGCGTGACTTTTGAGTTATTCTTCTCAAAGCCTGCGTGAATTCTGAAGTATTCTTCTTCAAAGCTTGCGTGGATTTCGCCTTCAACGAGTCTGCGTCAACGAATCTGCGTGGATTTTTGCCTTCAGCAAGTCAGCGTGGATTTCATTTCAACTGGAGTACGTGGCAGCCATGCCACCGATCTCTCTCGCGCGTGCCCAGTAACTTGCACACGACCCATGCACTGATGCCATGTGTCCAACAATTACGGGCCACGTCCATACTCACTAACCCTGCATGTATTTAGAGTCTGCGTGACTTTTCAAGTGCATCAGTGGTGAGGTAGTTATCTTTTCAGTTACTGTTTTGACTCTATAAATAGAGTTCTTTTTCTCATTCATTGTACAGATACATTGATATCTACTGTCAAAATTTTGAGAGCTTTTCTTCTTCGCATAGTCCAAGGGATAAAGCGATCGTCTTCTAGATCGGATTCCCACAGTTGTAATTTTCCCAGAAACACAACAAATAAAGAGAATTTCTTTATGGAAAACAAATTGGCGACTCTGCTGGGGAAAACTATCTCCTCTTCTGAGATGGTAACAACTCATACACACTTCGTCAATCGGCTCGACGAAGAA
>JANAVB010014649.1:0-38741 GCA_029216955.1 Iris pallida
TAAGGTAAAGATACTGTCCGAGGAGAGGTGTCTGGCTCCTAATTAGAACAGAACAAGTCACAACATGTCCAGAAGGGTAATATAAAGTACTACAATGCATTATACATGAATCTAGGTCAAACTAGGCCAAAGTCAACCCATGGTCAACTCTGGTCAACTGCACTAGTCAAACTAGGTCATGTCCTAACCTAGCAAGTCTTACTAGGCCTAACCAAGACTATCCTAGCAAGCACACATCAATACAAGGCTATACAAAGCCATACACCCAACTCTATATAGCATGCAATTATTCAATACTCAAATAAGCAAGTTCATATTGGATATACACTAGTAATCTATTACTTTAAGCTATATATGTCTACACATATATACACATGCATATATTGGTATTCAACATTAGGTCTATAATCATGGCATTTCAAATGCTTCTATAAACTTATATATTACAACACAATATGCTAACATATATATAACATACATAGCTAAGTTAACTATATTCATAAATACTTATTTAAGAGGCTATGTGTGTGTATGTGAACATGACAAAGGGGCAAGTGAGGGTTAAATGGGCATACATAGTGTATACATATCAAAGAGTGTCAAAGTGTAAGTGAACAAAGTGTCAAGTGTGATAGTGTCAACATAGTGTAAGGGGTACATGAGGTAATATAGGATTTGTATTAACATAGAATATTACATCTCATTAACTTGTATATTGCATATATTACATCTATTATTACATTACATTCATGCTTGCATTCATTCATCATTCATTTATTCTTTTGTACTACTATATGCACCATACATTACATACTATGGAACCTACATATTCATTACAAGCCATACTTATACATGCTTACATTAGACAGGATACTTACACCTCATACATTATTTATTTAACCATTTACTCATGCTTGCATTCTCTATTTAATTACATAATGTATATACATTAACATGGGTTAAAATCAAATAGAACATTATATTACACACAAGGGTCCACAAATGCATATGCCGAATAGTAACTCCTACTAATAATCAATACTATACCATCTCAGCATGAATTAAAATCTGGGATTAAATTATGTTATAGATCTATGTGTTAGCTTTCCGAAACTTCAAACGGATCGCATTTTCGTTTCCGAAAACTCCCGGAATCGCGAAAACACCGAGAACGCGTTTGTCTTTCGTATAGCTAACACTCAAATAATTCTCCAAAAAATTACAGAAAGAATTAGGCCTGTTAATACATGTTTTTGGAAAGCTAACTTCAATACGCTTCTTTTAAAAAAAACGGGAGATTAAACCGAGCTTTGAGCTAGAAGTTATGACATTTCTAAGTTAGGGCTGAAATTAAAAACGTGGATAAAAATTATGACGGATTTGGGTAGTTTGAGACAAAAGAACACAAGTATATAACATAATATATCAAGAACTCACTCTTTACACTAATATATATATATATGAGACACTATAGAACACATCTCCAATACAAAAATATGAGATTAAACATGTAATAATTCATTCATACATAACAACAACACATAGTGTGTCCAAATTTTGGATTTTCCCACATGGACACAACCACAACACAAAGGACACTCCTATGACCTCCAAATGGACACGAAATAGACACAAATGGAGATACAACCATGGGGGTCATTCCTATGGGTTCAAAATAGACCTATATGTATGAGGAAATGAAAAGGAGAAGGGATTTATACCTCCCGGTATATCGAATCGAAGAAAAGCCTTTCCGGAGCGACACCGACACGTAGAGATTCCAAAAGGACACGAACGAGCTCCGAATCCTCCCAAACTTGGGTAACTTCCTCCTTGGCTAGAATGGAGAAGGAAAGAAGAAGATTTGGTGGTGAAATAGAAGGATTTGGTGGAGAAATTGCTAGGGATTGCTCTCTAGGAATTTGGGGAAGAACAAGAGAGAGAGAGAGTGTGGATGAGAATAATGAAATAAACTTGAGCCTATCCTCTCCCAAAGTGGCTGGCCATATGGGGCAATTTGTCCTATTATGGTAAGGTCCAAAATGCCCCCACTAACCTATTCTATGAGTATTAGGAAAGGGCTAATTGGTTGGGGCTAAATTAGTCATTCTAAAGTCTCTAATCACACTAACCTTATCCATAATAATTAGTCTAACCTCTAACTAAAATATTTCTATCATGTGGACTAAAATTAATATCATGTGGGCCATGCCTAACTAGTGTGTGGGTCCCACTAGAGTCAAACTACCCCCGGGTCCCTGTTTCAAGTCGGATTGAGTTGAAATTCGAACCGGACTCAAATAACCCCAAAACAATATCATAAATAATAAAATAATATCAAAATAATTCAAAGAGGTCAAATGCAAAAAATATCCTTAGGCCAAAAATTATATTAAAATATCATAATCACATGGTTAGGCTCTAGGTCAAACAGTCTCTAGGGTTTCACTAGCAAAACGTCAAAACCAAAAGTCATTGATTTAAATAATTTTAAAAATGGTTTAAAATCACCAAAAATCATATCATGAATTAAATATCATTATTAAATTAATAATAAACACGAAATTTCAAAATTACCCTTATTTGAAAAACTGGGTGCTACATTGTAACTTTTGTACTGGTATATTAGGCAAATATTCATAATTTTTAAATTTTAAATCATGTAGATTGAGAATTCAAATCAACGGTTATGATTAAACATTATGAAACAAATATATTCGGCGGTTGGTTTTTAAAATTTCTAGACTATAAATTCTAACAAGATGTAATTATAAATTAATCATTACGTGGTGACTTGACTGTATACATTCTAAATGATGTAAATCGTGATAGACGGCATGGGTGTGTTATCTGATTTGGACATGTAATTTTTTACTTATAGGAACTGGATCAAATTATTCTAATAGCTTGATAATTTCCTTTAATATACTTTCTAATAGCATTTTATATTTGTTTGCATGTTGTGCTGATACGTTCTTAATATTTAGATATGGAGGACCTTACAAATCACATTTTTTGGGCACTTGTGAAAATGGAGGGATATATTGCTATATGGAGAAAGCCTCCAAACAACACGTGCTATGTTAATCGTGCTACTGGAACCAAGCCACCACTGTGTGATGTGGATGATGACCCAAATAAAGTTTGGTAATTCAACACCTTTCTCTTACTATGCTGCTTAAGGAGATAGTCAATAGCAATATCGTAGATTTTTTTTTGATAGGCTGCCCTTTGTTTTTTAATTGAATGTTTACAAAAAGAGCACTCTCTATTTTGTCATAGAAGCTTTTGAGAAAGTTTTTATCACGTATACAACGGAGCAAACACCCCATTTCGATGTTCTGCACTCATTTCATTATCCTTGTAAAATAATAGTATGCTGCTCTTTCTTGTACGAGTTTAAATTACATGAACAAGAAGATAGTTCCATTTGCACACTATATCTGCCTTAAAATTTTCTTTCCTTTGGAAACTAAAACATAAGCTCACTAACATATAGAAGAGAGACCAAGCACAATGTGCTTTAAGAGAGAAATTAGGATTTAGGTTAGATGATTATTATGAGATCCTACCAGTCATCTATTTAATCAAATCCCATATAGGTTATATGTAACTTCGTCAAGGTTGGGTTTGGATGTGACATGTTGTGTATTTAATCAAATGTTATATAGGGTTATATGTGAATCATTAAGGTTGGGTTTTGGATTAAGGGTTAAGAATGTCTATGCTGCATAATTTGAATAGGAATCGGTGAGTCAGAGTGTCAAACACCAATGCTGCTTCGTTTCCAGAATCTATTAATTGTTTGTATAGGTATCAAATTGTAAACATTTCCATAGGAGACTTGATTAAGGAGATGATGAAGGTTCCTTGTTCTCATGGACTTCACTCGTATGCTTTTCAAAGTTTGAACCTAGTGCTAGAACAATCTACCTAGCCACTGAGGCTCAAAGCACTAGTAAATCCCAGCAGCAAGAACTTGCTGCAGCTTGAGCTTCTCTGATCTAAGATCATGGCCAAAGTTATTTATTAAACAATAACTAGTTTAATTGCAATAAATTAGGAGAACAAACATAAATTACTGAATTATGCATGTACACTTAGTTCTATGTTTTACGTTCATCTATTTCAGCATCTATCTTATCTATTGGCTTGAATTCAAATAAATACGAGATTATGCCTTTACAAATTTATTTTGCCTGTAGGTTGCATTACCTGTTGCCCTTGCTTTGTAACTGCATACTGCAGATAGACTGCAAATATGCTGCTGCCTGCATATCTAGACTGCTGAACACTCCCTCTCACATAGGCATAGGTAAATATCATATATACATTTTTAGGGATATATACATATATGTAAATAGGGGCTACATTTTATATTTGTACCATGTTTCCAGGTTTAAAAAGCCTTGGGCAAATGAGAGACCTACCATGTACAAAACTAAAGAATATATTTTTGTCCACTTGTTCTACAGAATCTATCAGATCTTTGTAACTTACTATTGGAATCTAGATTGTTGGCATTGTTCGATACCCTAAAATCCATATGCTCATCTGCAAATCCATATGCTCATCTGAAATGTCATCTTCCAATCCCAAGTTTTTGGGAAGTACCTATTATTTATTCGTTGTTTCTATTACTCAGAAGCTCTAAAGAGGGTTTTATATGATCAAAGTAAAAACATGAGGGGTGACTGGAGATATTCAATTGTCCTTGTTTCTACATAATGGCAAAAGCTTTAAGTTCCGGTAAATTGATAAAAATCCCCTTAAAGTGTCACATGAAGTAGGAAATCATTATACAATAGAGAGGTTTTACTAGATAAAAGGTAAATGGTGTGTTTGTACCACATGATGATCTATAAAGTGGACCTTGGCAAAACAATCCTACATGTACTCTTTCGGATCCTCACTAGAAAGATCTAAGTTTCTAAAGACTCACCAGAACTCTTTTATAGTCCTTAAGTGCAATAAAATTAGACTACCATATATAACAAGGGATTTACTCCAACAGCCTTCATTGTAATGGAATATTGATCTAATCATACATTTGACAGTAATGTTTGATGGCAATGAGATGTCTTGAAGTGTCAATGTGTCATGAACTGCACAGGTGACTAAGGGTAATATTTTAACTTGAACTGACCAGTATTAGATGACTTGTGAACATAGAAACCATACTTTGCGGTACCGACCGATACCGATCTGATACGGCCGATACGATTTGATACCAACCAATACTCTGATCCATAACCGTCGACCCTGATAACGATAGTGCAAACCATGTTAACCTTTCGTTTTGGATTTCTGTAATTTATCTTGGTGACAATGAAGATAGAAGAAACCTTTAGTTCAAGACTTCTATCTATGTGACGCACATGTTATAGTTATTTAGCATTCATAGGTTTGTACAGTATATAAGCTTCCTGTTTTTGCAACTCCTATAGTCCTTCTATAATCAAAGCTACAACACTCGTCTTTATTGCTAATATCGAATAGTGTCATCATGCATTATAACATACCACTGTAAACCTCTACGAGATGCCACCTTAAGTGCTCTCATCACCACTTCAAATGTGCTTAGCATATTAACAAGCATCATCTGAAGCCTATTGGCAGATAAAGTTTTCAGTATCAGCCAATACATTAAGCAAAACATCATCATCTAAATTAAGCATTTACCAAGCATTTCTTCGTCTTTTTCTTCTTCTTCAAATATAAATTAAGCAAAACATCACTAGCAGTTACATTATTGAGAAGAGCCTCTGAAATGATCAAATTGAAGCAATATAGTGAATCACTTGGACTTCTAAATGCTGTAATAGAGGCATATAAAGTCCTAATATATAACTGCAATAGTGCAACCAGATTCTGCAATTGTCTTACTTATGCTTGTAAGTAAATACTCAACCTAGACTCAAGTCTGAGATTGTCTTCCATTTAAATGATATTTTCACTAATATGTAACTGTAATAGTGCAACCAGATTCTGTAATTGTCTTCCATTTTTGACCTCCTTTGGAAGCGAGTGCTTAAGGAAGTATACATGCCACTAATTGACAAACTTTTCTCCCTGCAGAGAATTGCAATAGCCTACCTCTTGGCTGCTGCAGTATGTGAAATTTGGCTTAAAAGTGACGATGAGGTTTATTTTGGATGGTCCTTACTGAGAAAACATCGGTTTCAACTATAAGTCTTATTCGTTTCTTCCAGAAGAACTGTGTTGGATGTAAATTTACTGTAGTGGTTTCCTTAAGAAGAATAAGTAAATACTCAACCTAGACTCACGTCTGAGGTTTGTAATATCTTCCTAGAGGCATTACAAGAGCAGAAATCTAACTAAACACTACACACTCTTGATTGCGTAAGCTGAAATTTCAACTTCAATATTTTTATAGATTCACTAATTATAGCATGCTAATTCAACATTTTGATTAATTCCTCCTTTCTCAGGTTGGTTGGATGTATATTGTCGGTAATCTATATGGCTCTCTTGCATGGCTTGTACGTTCTTGTATGCATATTAATTCAAGAATTCTCTTTTAAGTATTCCATTATGCCCCATATCAATATGTGTGCTTTCTTTTTTCTATAAACCCAAAAATCTTATAAAAGTTTTTAGCTAATATAGTTTACGTCACGTGTCTTGTGTATTTCTTCCCTTGCAAATATGATATAACCAAGAAGTTTAATGTTAGTTATCTTCAGGAACTATATATATATATAAATATATATATATAAATATATATATATAAATATATATATATAAAATATATATATATATATATATCTATATATATATATATATATATATATATATATCTATATATATATATATATATATATATACGAAAAAGGTGAGAGACCCCCTGGGAGTTTGACAAATGTGATGAATGAATAAATTTACCTTCGTTTTCATGAGTAGAATTTGGGTGCAGGTAACACCTATGTAATTGTGTTGAGATATTGTTTTCGAGTTAATAATCTTATATTTGGTCTGGGACAAAAGAGGAGTGATTTAAGAGTCCATTATTTGCTTCATATTTATCTAAAATGAATGGTCTGTAGGACGTATATACTTGACAGTGCCATAACTATCATCCCATATTCCAGTTTCATGACTATACTGCTATTGTATTGCCAGACTATACGCATATACTATCCAGGTCTGCCAAGTCATCCGGAGCTTCACATTGTCAAGCGCCAAATGACTTGTTTTGGTGGTGTGGTCAGTTTTGAGGTGAGCCATGTTATGCAATCGTTATCATTTACTTCCATTGTCATCCATTACTGCCTTTGTTGATACACAATATTTTAAAGCTTATTGCAATTTGTTATGCAGCTAAACGGAGGCTTGAGCTCTATTGTGAAGTTTATCGATTAGTTGAAGAGACAAATTTGTGAGGTTTTAAATTTATTTTTTTTTGTATTGCACTTGAGATTGTAAGCTAGCAATAACATTATCTTCTTTTTGTTCATCATGAGAATGAAACCGTTGTGAGCTAACAACATTGGAGTTGCTTTTTGTTTTTGATGGAATATTGCTATGTAAACTTGATATATTTATTAGTTAATACAATTTTGGTTGAATTTTTTCGTTGTTGATGATTGTTGATGTTTATACAAAATTATATTTAGATGTATTTCTGTCACGACCCGCACCCACCGTGAGGGTACGAGAACGTAACAACGCCCAGCCTACGCCGCAGTATCGGCGGTAGAACGCTGTCCTAGGTCAATCATCTAACAATATAAAGGTACCTGTACAGTATATACACTCCGAATGGAGGTGACATAACGATATACAGTCTCAATCACATCTAAAGCAGGATGATGAAAATAAAAGATAGATAGATACTGGAATAAAAGATCCACAGGATACAATCAGAGAGAAAGAGTCTAAGTGTCTACTGCCATACAAACAGAACATCCAACCCAATACAAGTCTCTAAAACTGGAATGAAAGAATATACAATCAGATCTCAAATGACAGTAAATGTAAATCTAGACTAGGGAGCCACAGTCTCTAAGCTAGTGGATCAGGCTGGAAATCTGGGTCACACAAGTCATCTACAGCTGTCCCATAGTAAGTGTCTATACCGGCCTCCTCCTCATCCTCTGTAAAATTTTCAACAGGTCCAGTCAGGACGGGAGCGAGCACAAAACATCTCACGCAGTTCATATCGAGTTAGGAAATACAAAGCATGCAATAGAGTAAAGTACATGAAACGCTGAAGAAGAAGATATATGAAAACAGTAGAGATTTGATAACAGGAAATATCTAAATATGATAAGTAAGAACTGTAAGGAACATATGATTTTAGAGTACAATCTGGTTATGTAAACGGGCTAGGAAAATGCAATGGTAACTCCATTGTACGTGGGTGTACAATAGACATATACAATAGTTATACAATGTTGTACAATAGGATTTGAGTACATAACCAATTCTACTCCCCCTCTCCAATCAATACACAAGGATCTTCTCCAGTTACGTTATCTTATACAATAGTGTACAATGTTATACAATGGATGTACAATGTTATACAATAGTATACAATGGTCTATCCCTGGGCTCATGTGATAATGAGAGTACAATATGCACAATGAGTATACAAGGATATAGGTATTCAATAAATACAATATGGAAGTGAAACACACGTCACAATATGTATCTAGTGAATACAAGGAGATAACATCTCAAAAGGAGATCCATATAGTACCAATCCGTGATAACAATCGTGTCAGCATCAAGTACAGTAATCTAGAGCAAGAATGTAAATCCAAACAAGTATGAAACGGTCAGAGAATGTACTCGCCTGATAGCCTGAGTGTCTGAAGAGAATATACTGTCCGAGGAGTGGTATCTGTCTCCTATAGAACAGCACAAGTCACAACAAGTCTAAAAATGGTAAACTGAAGTTCTACTATGCATTCTACATGAATCTAGGTCAATCTAGGCCAAAGTCAACTCTTGGTCAACTCTGGTCAACCCTAGAAGTCAACTCTAACAGTCAAACTAGGTCAATCTAGTCCAAGTTAGTCAAATCTAGGTTTAACAAGTCATTCTAGGCCCTAACTAGTCAATCAAGTCTAGCTAAGTCTATAATAGGCCTACCAAGTCTAACTAGTCTATTTCAACCACCACACAACATTACAAGTCTAAATAAGGCTATACAAGCTAGTCAAGCCATCAATCTCACATATCACATATTTATATATATATATACACATTGCATTCATACACAAAATGCATAGATACTTGCCTACATACATATATATCTACATAGGCACATCACAATATATCTATACATATATGTATAGTGGTAGGAAATCAAGTGTGTGTCAAGGGTGAAGGGTTATGTGTGGGTGCCATAGCAAGTTCAGGTTAGTGTAATGCATTAATGAGAGTAGGTTAGCTATCAAGGCTATATATATACATGCAATGTAGCTAATGATGTAGGCTAATAGGTTAATACAATGGTGTGTCAATGTGAGCATGCAAGGGTGTGTGTGTGACACATGAAATGTGTGTGGACAGGAAATGTGTATAATGTCAAGGTGCAGGAAGTTAATAGCAGGTTTAGGGGGCTGTCCCATAGGCTAATATGGCCTGAACATGGGCTGTCATATATATAGGGACTGATATGGGTATTCAATGGGGATTAGATGGCTAATATTGGACAGCCATGTAGTGGTCATTTGACTGATATTGGACTGTCATTAGGACAGTCCAATAGGGCTGCTTGTACTGGGGTTGTGGGGGTGTGACAGTGTGCAACATCATATAAAACAGTACAACATTTCCACAGGATACAAATACTAATGTGCAGGAGCATTGCAGGAAATCAAAGGCAGTGTGGAGAAGGTTGTGTATACAAATGAGAACAGGGAAAAAGAAAACTAATCTTAGTTTGAAATATCAAACATAACCAAATCATAGTACTCATGCTCTGACACAACCCAAACCACATTACCTATATACAACACATCAAATTTCAGGTTTGCAATGAGGACCAAATATCAGTTTTGAATATTGCCTAAATCAGAATTACATGCTTGAGTTGAACCCCAAACTCAGTTTTCAGTTAACCCCAAACCCAGGTTCAAAGATCAACTGAACAACATACATTAAAAGGAAGAAAAGAAATCATTCCAAATTCCATTCTCAGTTTCAGTCCCAAAATAGTTCAGGTTTTTCCCTCCCCATTCATTCTCAGGTTGAACAACAAACTCAGTTAACACATTGAATCATTAAAAACTTTAAGAAATCAGTTAGGGACAACTACTCTACACTAAAACTCAGATTTACATAAAAGGACAGTGAACACATTAGTGAAGAATCCATTCCCAGGTTTTGAATTTACTGGAACACCACATTCAGATAATATAAACCATGTGACAGTCCTAATCTCAGTAAACAGGAATCACAGTCTAATCCAGTCCAAAATAGTGTCAAATCAACCAAAATTTAGCATATCCTTAGATAACAACTAGGTGAACATGTTAGGGATTTAAACTACACAAATTAACAGTGTTAAAGGATTTAATAGGATGACAAAACTCAAATTGCAAAAACTGGAAAAAACAGAAATGGGTATTGGCACTCAGTTTCAGAAAAATGGAAAAAGGCACATTAACCAATGAAATTTAGATTACATACAATTACAAAGGTAGGTAATGATTAAACTTAATGTACACAAGCTATACAAGTGGTTTGTGTCCACAAAAGTGGACACAAACGTGTCCAACCAATTTAAATACACAAATCAGTAAAACTGTGCACACAGGGAACAATTGTCGTGCACGTGTTCCTAGAGTTCGTGCACATGACACGACACGACACAGACACTGTGCTCTTGTCCCAGTGTCGAGTAGGACTAGGGTAGCCTGAATCGTATCCTCGACGTGTCCAGAGGAGATACGAACAGCGTATCAGTGGCTAAATGCACACTGTGTGCAGAACAGTGTATAACCAATGCACTGGGGATTTCTCCCTCGACACGCCACGTGGGCACCTGAAACTTGACACGTGGCGTGTCAGTCAGTGCCCCGTGGTGTGTTTCGAGTTTCGTGTCCTCTAGACGCGTGTCGTGTCCGGAACAAGCCCCGCACAGCAGGGCATGCAGCCCCGAGCGCGCGCGAGCGTGTCCCCGTGTCCAAAACGACTCGACACCACCACGAAATCACCTCAGAGACACAAAAATGGGTAAGCGACACCACAATACAAATTTCCATTCAAATCAAATTCGAAAATAAACACAAACTGTTCTCTGTGGCATTTACACAAACACATTGCATAGCCCACTGATACGTGTCCTGTTAGGACACGAATCGACACTGAAACTTAGGGATTCCTATTCCTATAGTTAGGTTAGGTCTAGGGCTCCCTATACATGCAATAATTTCAGGATTCCATGGTGAAAGTAGAGAGTTACCTCTATGTATCAAAATCTCCAAAAAGCTCTAAAGAGAGGGGTTCCTCTTGAGAGTCAAACTCCTCCAAATTGATTTGAATCTGAGAATAATTTATCAAAAAAGCAAGAATACTCAGATTAAAACCCATTGCAATTTGTTTGGGGGAAAAAGGAGCAAAAATGGATTTTCTAGAGATTTTTGAAGTAGGGACATTACCTCTTCCTAAAGCTTGTTCTTCCTTAGAGGTTAGCCCTAATTCCAAGAGAATATTTATAAGGGGGGAAATTCCAATGAGGGTTAAGTGGCTGGACAAAATGGTTAGGGTTAGGGTTGGGCACTTGGTTAATGGGCTTTGGGCCTAGCCTTTAAACAAATGACTTAAAAATCAAATGTCATGACTTGTGGTCAAAACTTTCTATTCAAAACTCAAAACTCTTAATTGTTTCACTAACTAGAGTATGGTTGACCTAACTTAACCTAGGATCTCATATCTAGTCAAGTCCAACTTAACTAGGGTTAGGTTACAAAGTCAAAGCTAGTCAAAGTCAACCCAGTCAACCTTCAATCAAACAATTCCAAAATAAATTCTAAAAATTCCTAAAAATTCCAATAAATTCTAAAATGACCCAAATATCCTCTAGGCTAAAATATACTAATCAAATATCCTAATCACAATGACTAGGCTCTAGGTCAACAGTCTAAGGCTACACTAGTCAATGCACCAAAATCACAAGTCATGATTTAAATGGTTTAAAAATGATTAAAAATTACCAAAAATCATATTATTAAATAAATATCATAATTAAATAAATTAAAATACAAAATTTCAAAATTACCCTCATTTTAGAAAACTGGGTGTTACAATTTCAGTTTTAGATAGAAGATAAACATGTTTAAAAAGATTTGAAATAAACGAATTGAGTATTTTTTTCACAAAAATGACAGACCTTACCTGTTACAAAAGTAAAAATATGGCCAGACCAATTTACAGGTTATATGACAGTTTTAGTCCGTCATTTTTATTTGACAGATAATAACTGTCGTTTTATTCAGCTGTAAAATGACAGTTCAAAACTGTCGTTTAAATTTTGAGACACGCTATTAATGACGGATGTTCTGACGGGTCAAAACTGTCGTTTAATGTGATTTACGACAATTTTTGTCTGTCGAAAAATGTTTGTTTTAGCGTAGTGTATGTCTAGGGGTTGAGATGACACAGTGTGACTCAACGTACACATTCTTCTAGACTCAATAAATTAAAAAATATAGACTTAGAACAAATAGAAAAACCAAGAGCCCTTTGATGACGCCTTTCTTCTGATATTTGAGCAGACCTGAAGACGTCTTTTTCCTTGACAGCATTCGTCCAAAGATATACAGATATAAAAATATGAATACCTTTCGGGGGCTTCTCCCATGAAACCCTACGGGGGACACTGCCACCTCGACCCCTGTCCGCTAACCGGGCAGCGGAACCACCGATGCGAGGCCCCGGAGGGGTCGCTAGGTGGTTCAAAGAAATCTTCTTCTATGACGTCGTTTTTGGTCCATCATTAATTCTCTATTGCATATGTCCTCGTTTGATCATGTTTGATCATGCTTATTGCATATCTACAAATACATGTTAGACGAGCAAAATAATATGTTGCAATACGATACAATCAAAGCAATATGATATAGAACAGTTAGGGTAATGCTAAGTTTAAGTAGCAACATAATAGTGAGTATATGAATATTAGTGACATCATTATGTTAAACTTAACTGATTAGCCATATTAAAAAATATGATGTAATCATTGGGCTAACAATCTCCCTTTTTGATTATGGCAAATTGGTTGAGTTTAAGACAGATACAAAAAGAGACCGTCATTCTCAAAGTACCAATTCTCCCTTGTCTCTAGGAGGTCGATCTCTTTCAAAAGCAATTGATCACCAAAAAGGAACTAAGGTTTTAGCATCTCAACGGTGTCAGAAGGGAGAGATAACTTGCCTCGATCCATCATACGACGAAAGTATACATGTTGATTTCGTATCATATCCAGTCGCTCTTTCGATTGACCTTGGATGGTCAACTTCTTGGCAGGATTAAAGAGCTCCTCATCGACGTTTATGCCTAGGGCACAGACTGCCAAATCAAAAAGGATATCCCTAAAAAGTGGCATGGCCATGAAAACTACACATGAACTAAATGTGTCAGAAAAATACAAGTATTTT
This sequence comes from Iris pallida, assembly GCA_029216955.1. Lineage (NCBI taxonomy): Eukaryota > Viridiplantae > Streptophyta > Magnoliopsida > Asparagales > Iridaceae > Iris > Iris pallida. The sequence goes on from JANAVB010014649.1 coordinate 13,632, forward strand.
CTGAAAGGAATAAAGTACGCAGGCTCTGCCTAGTAGCACTGTACCTCAGTGAGAAAGCGTCCACACAGGCACTTTGAAAGTTGTATTGAGTGTCAGCGCAAGCATCTGCATAGGCACTCTAAAAGTTGCACTGCGTGTCAGCAAGCAAGCTTCCACGCAGGCACTTCCAAAAATATACTATGCAGACACTACTAATGACTCTGCGCGTTAGCAGAAACCTCAACACATCTTACAGTCATTATTTCATAAAAGTAATGACCACGTGCATGAGCTTTAGCACATCTTCGGGACCCCACTCCGAGGAATGGTGCCCATGTGCATCAGTGGAAAGAACTTTAGCACATATTTGAGATGCTACTCCGAGGAGTGAACGCTATGTGCATCAACAAACTAGGGTTTCGATGTTCATCGGATACCTACTTATAACAGGCAGCCGCACGTCTCTATGCACTTCAATGCTAACGGCCGGAGCGTCATCGACGCCGATAGTTTTCATGGCCGACCGTTTCCCTCTGGTCTGTCTCGTGCACGTCCAGCCCTTTTGGCCTTTCTCGTGTTTGCTGCAGCCACTCTGGGAGCTCTAGGGGATCTCATTCTTTGGGGAGCCAAGGCGGGAGGACTATGGTTTTGAAGAAGAAGAAGGTTGAAAAGAAAGGCTTAGTTGAAAAAGAGCACAGATGGCAGAAAGGCTCTCTCTCTCTCTCCCCCCGAGAAAAACTCTACTTAGAGAGCGGATGAAGACAAAACCCTTTGTATTTGAAGAAACTCTTCGAACATCGTGGAAGATAAAGCAAAATCATTATGGGCTTTAAATCCCAATAGTTACGGAACAGAAGCGCAAGAGACATAAATTTTTGTGCACTTCAAAAAGTCGTGCTATAAAAAGAAGGAAAGTTCTTTATTATAATCTTGTTTACAAAAGATCTATTACAGACTCTTCATGGTTACATATAAAGACTAAAACCTAAATGCATAGCTTACAAGTACGCATTTTTCAAGATCATACAGTCCAAAAAAGCGCAGCATCATCAGAGCGAATTACTTTTTGTCAGAGCGAGCCACTTCCAGTCAAACATGGAGGAACTCCAATATGGCTGATAAAGTTGCTATTGGCCCGAGCAAAAATGTAACTCCTGCGTGAAGCTTGTAGTACTACCTGTGGCTCTTCCAGCCTAACAGGACGTGCAGTACTCTACTCCAATATGGCTAATGAAGTCATTATTGAGCGGGGTAGAACACAACATGTAGCTCTTCGGGTTGGCAATTAATCCAGACCCGGTAGCTTGGACCTCGAAGACCTCTAAGATATTGTTCAGGTCCGAACCCCTTATGCCAAACGCCCAAGTGCATTTCGAAACTCCGTAATTGTTCTTCTGCAAAGGCACAGCTTCTTTGAACGAAGAGATTTACAACCAAAAATCGACTTATGCAAGGCCCACGGCTGTCTAAAGACTCTAAACCTAAGTCAGGGTCGAGCATGACAGGGAAATGAATGGAAACTGTGAGCAAGGTCTCACCCAAAAGCTTATTTTTATATAGGCTGTGTTGTCTAACCCATATGATATGTGGTAGTCGGTCAAAGGACTCCGGAGTAATAGGATGAACCTAGGACTCAGTACAATGAATCTCATTTAATAGATTCATTTGACTAAGCTTTTTTAGTTACCGTTTCTCGAGCCCCTAAAGTGGTAGCAATTAAATGGGTGTTGACTCTGCCACTCAAAGAAAGTCATTTCCTTAGGAGCACATCGACTTAGATGCTTCGTAAAAATATAGCTCTCTCATAACTGTCCAGAAGTGCAGTGCCTTCAACGGCTTTGTCAGCAACTTCAATGCTTCGTAAAAGCGCAGCTCTCATAGCTGCCCAAAAGCGCAGCCCCTTCAACGGCTCCATCAGCAACTTCGATGCTTCGTAAAAGCGCAACTCTCTCATAGCTGCCCAGAAGTGCAGCCCCTTCAACGGCTCCGTCAGCAACATCGATGCTTCGTAAAAGTACAGCTATCACATAGCTGCCTAGAAGGCAGCCCTTCAACGGCTCCATCAGCAACTTCGACACTTCGTAAAAGCGTAGCTCTCATAGCTGCCCACAAGTGCAGCCCTTTCAACGGCTCCTTCATTTGACCCCTCAAAGCTTCTCAAGAGCACAGTCTCCTCATCGTCCGAAAGCGTAGTGACCTCGTCGTCTAAAGAGCACAGCCTCCTCGTCGCCAAAATGTGCAGTGACTTCGTTGTCCCAAGAGCACAGTCTCATTATCTTCCAAAAGCATAGTGACTTCATCGCCTGAAGACCACAGTCTCCTCTTCGCTCAAAAGTGTTGGGAAAGAAGCGCGGAAACCTTTCCCCTAAACCGGAGAGTACCTGCGAGAGGACCGAGCAATACAACGTAAGAACCCAAAAACAAACACATAAAACAATCCACGCAGACACAGAGAATTTTTGACGTGGAAAACCCTTGCGGAAAAAACCACGGGACGATCGGAGTCCAACCCTGAGAAGCCTCCACTAATGGAATAGAAGAATTACACCCTCTACAAACTCCTCCCGATCCAAATCGGATCCCCATAACACTCAGAAGTAAGAACAATGATTACAAGGCTACGAAGAGCGAGAACGACGAGTAGAGATTACCCGAAACACTATCTCCTTCGAAAACGACCTTCAATCCTCCGTCTTCTCTTCCGAAGTTGTAATGGCACTCTTGCCTCCTTCCTCTCTCCAAGTTGTGTTCCGTTGCAATATTGCGTAATAAATTAGGGTTGGAAAATCCCAATTTAACTCCCCAATCCCGTAACCAACCTGGACCGTTAGATTAGATCCAATGGTGAAAACTCACCCGAAATCCTGCTTCAGCCCCGACGACACAGAGTTCGGCCAGAACTCTGTATCGGGCAAACAGCACTGGACGGTCAACTTCTGGAAGAGCCAGACCGAGTTCGGCCAGAACTCGGCCTGGGACCGAGTTCGGGCCGAACTCAGTAGCCTCAGTCCAGAACCCCCTTAGGGTTTTCAACAGCAGCAGCGACTCCGCGTCGCCTACTTCCCGAGCTTCTTCGACACACGAATGGCGCTCGTCGCACTCCGGGGTCTTCTCCATATAGGTTGGGAACCCCACCCACTCCAACAAAAAGTACAGTAAGTTTGTCGCCTCTATGGTAGCCTCCTCGTCACCAAAAAGTGCAGTAGCTCGGTCACTCTCTAAGGAGCAGCTTGTATAGCATAGTCCCCCTACAACATAGTATCATGGCACATGGACAATGTAGCAGTTGTATCTTTTCAGATACAATCGAATTCGGTTTGTTTAAACCGCTGCCCCTGAGATAGAGTCGTATTCAGTTTGTTTAAACTAGTGTATCTTTTCAGATATGATCAAATCTGATTTTGTTTAATCCCTTCGTTCCTAAGATGAGATCGAACTTTAGTTTATTTGAACAATCGTTCTCTCAATAGGAGCAAAATCTAATCGGTTTCATCTGAGCTAAGTCATCGAGCAATAGGCACATGCCATATGTCAATCAATTGATCATATTGATGAAAGATGATAACTGTCCAAGATCATGATCACAAAAAATTCCAACCGACTGCCACTTGTCAACTCGGTAGCAGCCTTCACACAGCAGTTACAAACGAATATTCTTTGAAATCTCGCGTAGTGCTCCTACGCGCCAGAACCCTTATGCATATTGTATATGTGCTTGCCTATAAATAGAAGGAGTTTTCCTTCGTTCAAGAGATCTTCGATGTCTTCTTGATTGGCAACCTCGAGTTCCACTCACAAGTATCAAAAAGTCAGAGCATGTTTAATTCGTTGTCAGATCGTAAACGAAGAAAAGGAGCCACTATAGTGCTCGATCTCCATCGTCATTTTTTCTCAGAAACTTTTGTGCTTAGATTTTCTGTTTAGGAATCTTTTGTACTCTTTCCACGTTTAATATACAAAAAGATCATATGACTTTTATCATGGCAAACATTACCTACCATATTGAGTTATGGAGTGTCACGTACCGATTCCGCATAATCGATTGTCCTCACATGGGTGTGATCCTATACGAGCCTAGTTTGTGCTCGTGCAAGACGAATACCATAACGGTCGATTTTGTAACTTAGTAATGGGGTCGTCACATGGAAGTCCCAAGCAGAGAAGTTGAATAACAGAAGAGGTATAAAAAACAAGTCATCTTTATTGATATTAAAAACATAACATTACAATGGCTCAAGGCCAAGATTATAATTCACTCAAGCTCACACACTCTCTGATTACAATCACACAGCTCTCTCACATCTCCCAATACAAATGATTACATCCTTCGCCATGGTTCAGAAGGCGATGTCCATACATTATGTCCCGTATAGGTGATGACTCCAACATGGCAGCACGTCTCAAAATGCTATGGAACTCCATGCCTTAACGCGTCCAAGAAAGCTCCACCCCGAACAAGCAAGTACCTGAACCTACGCATAAAAACTGGTGGGGTGTCAGTATAACACCCCTGTCCCAAAATACATAGGACTAAGAATGCGTAAGCATGCCAGCTATGCATCAAGTAGACTCCAGTATAGCTCGAATGTGTATAAGCTGTCTAGAGGTCAAATCTAACTATATCTAACAAGTCCAACTATATTTAAAACCATAGAATATCATCTTAAGTGAGATCCAAGTGTACCAATGCCGATCAAATAGTATTAGACTTGATTCCACAAGAATAAAATACCAAGAAAGATAATATGTAATAAAATTGGCTAGACCTTAATAAAATTAAAAAGACAAGCTCATGACAAATAAATAAAGCTTGTGAAACTAGGCTATAACAGCACCGTAAAGTCAGGAAAAACTAAATGTTATGCTGGAGTAATATAATAAAAACATCAACTAATACATATATACCTAAAATCTTGAAGATGTAACTGTCAATCACCAATATTCTAGAAGCCAGCTCAGCAACAACCTGGAAGGATCACCAGGTCTTCAGGGAACATAGAAAGGTACATAATATACATGTCATGTAATAGTAAAAATAATATCTATATAATAAAAGGTAACTACAATGACCACCTAAGTGAAAAATACAATTGCGAACAATCCTAATACCAGGTCCAGCCATACAGGCAATCACCCATAACACCGTATTGTCACACCGATGGAAGAACGAGTAAACAACTCCAAGGCTCTGTAACATAGATCGAGGCACACAAAATTAATCAAGTCCGAAATATGGAAGCATGATCATGAGTCTAGACTACCGAATATTTTTTCTTTACCCCATGCTCTTGAACTATCTAGTCACGTCAAGTATGAATCATCTACCAGTAACAAGACACGAGAGCTAGTACTACATGCTATTATAGAGTCTATAGCCATGAATATCTTATGTCAAACTCCGTATCATATCATCATCATCCATCGTGTCTCTGTCCTATGGTCTATAGTATCAATGGATACGAATTTAATATATTGTCATGCCTAGTGTCGATACTTGATATCTATAAATAGACATCGACATCCGAATACTAATTAGAAGCTAAGTAACAACTATTCCTACATTATTCTATATACGAAGATAGAAATAAGATAACAAATCAAAGAAAGGAACATGTACTGAAAACTTGGTAAGGTACACTTGCATGTCTCCTGCAACTATGCGTACTGCAGTCCGACTCCGATATCCTTTGTCACTCCATCATGTTCTTCTAGAATATACAACCACCAATCAATGACACATCTATGACATACCATATGTGGACTTACCATATATATACACTATGTTAGACACATTAACTACCCGACTTAATCTAACATATAAGCAATAAATCCACCCAATAAAGTAATATTTTTATATCATAAAATATGTTATTTATTTTTGGAAAAATGTTAAAAATAATTTCTAATAATATTTAGTTTATTTTATTTACATAAAAATAGGTATATAAGTCTCATGTTGATTGGACGTCAATAGTCACCAACTTATGTAATAGTTTCGTACCCGAAACAAATATTTTTAAACAAACAATATCTAGAAAATTCTATAATACATTAGAATAGGATTTTCATGATAAAATAAACACAATAATTATTTTAGAGTATTTCCATAGGATTCTGAGTCCAAAAAGACACAGAGGTAGGTTTTTTTGTGATCCGACAATAATATAACGAACAAATTTTTTGTTTAAATATAAATTCTACACCAAGTGGCACAAAAGTATATGGGATAGAAAGATTAGGATGTTTAAAGCACTACCAAAAATATTTCAAAGGTCGAAGTGCTCCACAAATTGCTGAAAACTCGCCCGCAATAGAATTTGTTCAGTCTGGACACTTTGTAGCAAAACGGACACTACGGACAAATCAGGCAGAAATACGTAAAATAGACACGTAGGGCTCTGCATTAGTTTTGGTTTTGCAAAAAATGTAAATCGAAAGTATATGAAACCTCGTGTACAATTCAGCCTACCTGCTGTGACGAATTCATCGCAAGTTCGGTCGACTCCGGGTGCCATCAACGCCTTATCCAACCAAACGGTGCTTCATGGCTCCTCGGAAAGGTGCTGGTGTGTTAGGGGAGTGAATTAGGGTCTAGATGAAGGTGGTAGAAAGGTTGGAGGTGGTCAGAAAGTTGGGTTTCTGTCAGGTGGAAAGGAAAGTGCAAAAATAGAAAAGAAAATAGGAGGGGCGCTCGGTTTGGATGGGTTTCGGGATGTGGGAGGGGCTGGCCCATTAATTTAAAATATAAAGAATTAAATTTTTAAGGGTTGGGATTTGATAAGAATTTGTTTAATAGAATTTGGTTGACATTTCAAATGATATGCAAGATTATCCATCAAAAGATTTAAATTGTTTCTAGAAATGGAAACGAAAGATTTGGTTTTTAAGCCTATTTGGCTACACAAAATCTAAATAAAATCTATCTAATTAATCCTAATAGGTTATGAAAACCTAGTATATGCTCTACCAAGGCAATTTGGGCGAGTTTTGGACCGGTATAATTTATTAAACCGAAATAGGCTCTAAAAGTCTAATAATTGGGTCTTGTGTGCCATTTGAAAATAAATATTACATGGAAACTTGATTGAGTGGGACACTATTAGCATGTGTGTAGTAGGCTTAAAATAGGTCAAAATGGTATATTGAGTCAAAATGTTTGGATCGGGTTTGGACCTCAAATCGAAATTCGAATATATATTAAATTTTACGGTAAAAGCTAAAATGACTATTTTTACCCTAAAGTTGTGTAAGAAAATATATTGCAAGAGAACACATTTGAGTAGGACATAATATTCCTAACGAAGGTGGACTCATCTAAAACCCGAATATGAAATTTGTTTCAAAAAATTAGCTAATTCAACGTTTCAAAAAATAAAGCTACGACAAACTAATTTTATAACCAAAATTTTAATATAAAATATACTTGAATAAATAAAAAAAATCACATTAAATAGAATAAAAATCCAAAAATTAGGGTCCTTACAATCTACCCATCATAATTTTCGTCCTTGAAATTAAAAAATAATGATCATTAAGAAAGAACCATTCTATCGTAACTAGGAATAGTTCAAAGGGGGTATACTATGTCATTACAGTCTCTTCTTAATAGTATGATTAAAAATCCATCATTTTCAGTCTATAGAAGCTATGTAATACTTACCGGTAACTCATATATACCTGGAATTTTAGAGAGCAGACTCCAAAAGTTAAATGGATAATCGAATCATGTTAGGCTCAAAGGTCAAAGGATGGAAATAAAGTATAGATTCTTAGGAAAATAATTATTTATGGTCAATGATAAGGTGCTACAGATCCTATGACATGACGAGGATATTTAGAAAGAGCAGACAACAAAATTTACACAAATGATAAAGATTGAAGTTGAATCATAGAAAGTCCTAATCTACCTAGCAAATAGTCTACGTACCTTGGATCCTACCATCATGTCAAATACAATAGTATATCACTCTAGGAAAATTCCCCACGTTACCTAATAGGATTTTAGAATTCAATAAATCATTGGCCAAATCACACGGCCTACATAGTAACCTTAACTACCCAACAGTCAATTTAAATAGGGTTTTCCTAGTCCTAGCCATTCTCAAATTAACCCAAACTTGTGAATGAGCATTTTCTAGTCGTAGGCTCACAATAGTACGACTAACTTAAGTATTACCACGAGTTCACAATTTTTGCAAAAACTGACCTGCTTGGGCCACCACAAAAACATGTCACGATCCGCACCCACTTTTCGGGATTCGAGTGCGTGTCCAAGCGAGCCTATGCCACAGTATCGGCGGTAGAACGCTGTCTAGCCACAATGCTCAAAATCACATAAAATAAATACTTTATTTGCTCATTCACAAAACTAAACTGATTGTAATATTCACAAGTTTATATTTAGATACAAGGTATAATGTCTCACAAAATTATAAGAACAACTAAATAAATACTCAACTATCTAACTAGTCTCTAGGTTTGGTCTCCGCATATACCCATGTCTCCGCAGTGGTCTAAGCATAGCAAAGCGGCGACTATTTAAAAAATATTAGTTTCTAGTCAGGAATGGAATGGGTATAATTCATTGAGTGCAGTTCCAATATATGATAACGACTACAATACAGAGGTTTGATGAAATAATCAGGATAATGGTAACAAAAGACATGAAAAAAAGAGACATAAAACTATATGACAACAGTAAATGAGTAATACCAAATGAAATACTATCTATGTGTTTGAAGTACCATTTCAATATGTGATCGATCAAGGAACAGTTACACCACGATGTCTACGATGTCTAAATAGCAGTAAAATAAGTACTATCTACGATGTTTATATTATAATAAAATAAATAATGTCTACGATGTCTACTTTGTAAGAAACAAATAGTGTCTACGACGTCTACTTTGCAAGAACTAAACAATGTCTAGGATGTCGATTTTGAAAAAAATAAATAATGTCTATGATGTCTACAATGTCTACGGTCAGATCACACATCTATTAGTACTTCCCCTTCCCGACACTATAGGTAAGAACATGACAAGGTATGAAAGAGAGACAAGATATGGTACCATATGACGAGCATGTCAAGAATCAAATATAAAATGACTAACAATAAACTATAGTAATTAACAATATCAAAAACAAACAACAAATGTATTCGCCTGGGATCTTTTTCTGGGGAAACTGATAATACCAACCGCTTAGTATGCCACACAAACCCAAACTCACGCAACAGTCTCCAGATGCTAAAATAGACATCACCAATACTCTTGGTATAAAAGAAATGTCTAAGAATGCCTACCCAAAAGTCTAATTCTAGATACAGTGTCAAAATGATGTCCGTCGTTGGACCCGCTTTGTACCGAAAAGTGCGCCAGTACCTACAATCTCTAAAGTCATCAAATTATATGTCTACGGGTTCGGTTTGATGATACGAACCTAACTGTATGTCTAAAGTTGGATTTCGGTGGGCCGTGCACAAATTTGCTCGTTGGATCGGGTCGCGGGCTCGCTAAAAGGACGTTCCAGTCGACCTTCTCAGAATCTGACCAAACTTGACATACAGGACCATAAAAATTACACGGTCCTGTTGGCCTAAGTTTATTCTCATAATAATGAACGTGCACAAAGTTATGGGCTAGTAAGTAAAAGGGCCGATACGAGGTATCTCGACCGATATGCCTCGATTTTGTCGCGCACACACAACGAAATCGGGTTTCGTCGAATCCCATACGTTCGTAACATCCATATGCGTCTCTCGATGCCTATGGGTTCTGACCATGTCACCAAGTTTGTCGGGGCACACGTCGTATCAGTAAATTTTGTAAAATTTTAAATGTTTTGAAAACAGTGTTTTGTTAATTTTTGGAGATCGTTTTCTCGACGCTCAGTTGACAAAATTTGAATCTACAAAAAGGCTTGTGAATCCCAACAGGTTGTCTAGTCATTATTTGGTATGTAATTTTTTTACATACCTAGCTCTAATTCTGCCTTCCAAAATAGGGGCTTGGGCCTGTTCGCAAACTATTTTTAGAACAATTTTCTTATCGAGTTTACGTCAATTTTGTGGACATATAGGTTTGATTCATCCAAACTTATTTTCTAGGGTTTCGAGAGGGTTATGGGGTCTCTTGATAATAGTTTATAGAACTAGATTTAGTCGAACCTATAAGGCAAAAATGGTTTACAAAGTGTGGTACCTTGCAGTCGGTCTGATAGCATCCCCTACTATTGCTGCCTCTGTCTGGCAGCGGGCGACCAGGCTTGGCGACGGTACAGGCATCGCGGCGGTACGAGCGCATGTCAAGGAAGGTCGGGGTCGTGTGGGAAGGGTTGCATCGAGGAATTTTGGTTTTTTATAGCGCTTTCTCTCTATCTCTCGTTATATAGTGCTAGCCGCTCGGTTGGTAAACTACGGGTCTGGGGGGTCTTTACTATTGCGTGGGTTGGGCTCGAGTGAAAAAGGATTTTAGGTCTCACGAGAAATTCCAAGGAATTTCTTGTGAGAAACTGATAGAATCGTTTTTTTTCTTTTTTTTTCTTTATTCTTATTAATACATATACCTAGGATTATATGAAAATCCAATAAGAAGAATATTAAACAATAATAACATATTTAATAACAATAAAATAATAATTCTACTATATAAAATTTTACAATAAAAAGAATATTTGAGTTAAATATATATTTTCATAATTATACTATTATGATAATTTATAGATATCAAAATTATATATATTTTTAAAACTATTATATAATACAATATTGCATTAAATACCTAAAAATTTATTTTCTACTATAAGGCAGATGCATCTATATAAAACATTTTGTTTGTACTTGTTAAATTCTACAATTAAAATAAATAAAAATATTCTTTAAATCCCAAGCATATTTATAACTTGAATATATATGCCAATCTAACTTATACTCATTTTGCATAATAACTATTAATAAAAAAAATATGATAAAACAATTAGTAAGGAGATTAGGGGCTTACATCCTACCCAATTTATAAAAAATTTCGTCATCGAAATTAAAATAATCTTAATACATAAAATATAAAATAACGAGATTTAATACAAGGGATGGCTGCTACGTCAAATCGTAACTCGGTTTCCAAATGATTGGGGAGGTGGTTACCACAGGTACCCATTTGACGTTATATTCTACACGATGTGGTATTCTCCATTCAAGACTCTACCCAACTTATAAAAATTGGCTACCCGTGAAAATTTTCATTACAAAACTTCTGAGCAGGACAATGTCTAAGGAGAGGCATGAGAATATTGGATACTTTCTGACTACAGTCATGGTTCTAAGTGAGCCTAGTTATTGCCATGGCGTTCTTGGTCAATAACTTCTTTAAAAGGATTATTATGATGTAATATCGTTCCTATCGGCCATACTTTCAACAAAATGGTAGAAAAATCTTATTCGAATATAATTAGAACTTGTCGGTTCATAGGAATTCAGTCTTCATTTAACATAGATAACAAAGAGGTGAGAGTTCATAATAGTGCAGATTTAAAATAGATAAGTGTTTGAACCTTAAAGTCATAACGACTAACCTGTGCGGGTTGGTGTTTGGTGTTGTGTATGAGGCATATTCTTGCTTGGGTAGAATACATACATCATAGGTGTGATACGTCTCGCATGGATCACGGGTATTTAGTTTAATTAAGTGAATGGGTCGATATTCGCATAGCTAAAATCAAATGGGACAAAAATAGACATCTATGGTATATTCTAAAGAAAAATATGTCATACATGTGGTATAATTGAAATGGAGTATAGGAAGGTGTGTTTGTGTAGGACATGTATGTCATGTGTATAGCTTGACTAGTCGAGTTCATGGGTGTAAAATTTGTTGGAGGAAAAAAGTTTATGTTGTCCTCCAAATATCAAGGTCACGGTCGAAGGTATTGACGAATACAGATAGGAGTGGACGTTAACCGTTGTTTTATTAGTTTAATTGGAACCAATCTATCCCAATCCTTTGCTAATTCAAAGGAACCCTACGTTCTTAGAGAGGCTTGTCTATACACTTCAATCATTTTTGTTCTTGAAATTAAATCCAAGACACAATTTTATGATAGAAATGATTTGAAGAACCAAGGTGGCGATCCTTTAATATGGTTATCTAAACGCACGAGCAAGGGATATAAAATGTAATATGAAGGTCATATCATAACTTCCAATAGATAGAAAGGATGGTTACAGATGGCATCCCATTCTAAGAGATAGAGTACATCAAGTTCAAGGTTCTACCAACTTACAGAAATTAGTTAATCAAGGAAAGCACAGTAATAGGACTTCTAAGAAGATCAGAATTCAAGGAGATGTATGACGACATGAGGTACTTCTGATCATAATCCACTACCAAAATAAGTAATATCAGCGACGAAATTAGCGACGCAGACTTAAAACGTCGCTAATTTTGTTGGATTTAGTGACTCCAAAAGTATGCGTCACAATACGTCGCTGATAGCGACCAACAGCGACATATTGCGACCACCTTTAGTGTAATAAAAATCAACGTCGTTGATTTGTCGAAAAATGTCGCTAGTTTTTATTAGTTCAGCGACGTTTAGCGTCGCAAAGTCTAAGACGTCGCCGAATATTAAAGGAAGGCCGACGCTTTGCGACGTATTTACGGACGTCGCTAACTTTCGCTAAATAGGGTTTCCTCGGTTCGACTTTTTATTTCTCCCTCTCTCTAATTTTTTTGTTCCCGCCCCTCTTCTCCGACCTCGACGACAGCCCGACCCCCCTTCCCTCCGGCGCCGCTCATCCTCCTCCTCCACCGCGAGCCCCTTCTCCTCCCTCCAGTGAGCCCCTTCTCCTCCTCCTCCTCTACCGCGAGCCCCTTCTCCTCCTCCACCGCGAGATCCTCCTCCTCCTCCTCCACCACCGCGAGGAGACTGAAGGTAAACCCTAACACTAAATGAGGTGTTTTTCGAGTCCAAAATGGACACGGAGACACATTACGACCATGTGTTCACTGATACAGTGTGTTCGTGAGGTTTTGGACACTTTGTGTCCATTTATTGCACACGTGGACACCCCCAAGCTTATATATATATGTATTTTACCTCTGTACACTTAATCCCCTCCTCCTCCACCACCGAACTTGTCCTCCTCCTCCTCCTCCACCACCGCGAGGAGACTGAAGGTAAACCCCAACCCTAATTGAGGTGTTTTTCGTGTCCAAAATGGACACGGAGACACATTACGACCATGTGTTCACTGATATAGTATGTTCGTGAGGTTTTGGACACTTTGTGTCCATTTGTTGGACACGTGGACACCCCCAAGCATGCATATATATGTATTTCACCTTTGTACACTTAATCCCCTACATACACTTGTGTATTTTCGTATTAATTTGGATTTGTATATTGGGTTTGGGTTTCGATATAGTGTTTGATACATTGTTTCACCTTGCAACATTCCTACACTTATTTTAGACAACAAGTATATGAACCAATTAGTCAACATCTATTTGTTGAAGTATGGTACTCCATTCTTCGTAAGTTCTAGCTATATATGTCTCAAGATCCAATACTCGAAAATCCCAAGAAGAAGAAGAAGAAAAGAATAAAATGACATCGCTCAACACCCTATGACAACTCTTTGTAGAATTGTGTTAAAGTGTGAGTTCTACAGTATGAGTTCTACAGTATGGTTCTCTTTGTAGAATAAAATGACATCGCTCAACCGTATCGATCCTCCATACAAGTCTTCCTTCATCTATTGTCTTAAAGTGTGAGTTCTACAGTATGGTTCTCTTTGTAGAATTGTGTCTTATTTTAGACAACAAGGGTTTTCTATTTTTATAGGTAACATGGCAATATGTGTAAGGGAACATATAGGTGTGTGTTTGTGTTTGAAAGGGAGTGTCACAAGAGTAAGGCGTGAGCATGTGTTAGTATTTTGAGCTGTGAGAGTGTTTGTTCTATTGAGGTTAGTACCAACTGAAAAGTTAGGTTAAAAGAACCTGGGAACTATGGTGTGGTTGTATACATCATGTATATGTATGTGTGTGTCTAGTGGGAGAAAGGGGGAGGGTTAACTAGTACCAGGTATTTGGAGAGGAGGAAGAGTTTATACTAGTAAATATAGACTAATAGCCTAAAACTTGACTTATACAACTTAGAAATGGCTAGTTTGACCAAGTTGGACTAGTTTAGCTTAGAGTTGACTCGGTTGGACTATACATAATATATAGACTAATATCCTAAAACTTGACTTCTACAACTCAGCCTATATGAAATATTGTAGACACGGGTGATATACCGCCGCCATAATCTCTGACCACCGTACGCACAAACATGCGAAAGAAAAGTTAGCAATGCGAAAAGAAGATGACAGATAATCTCTGACCATTTAACGTAAAATATCATGTGTACATATACTGCGGAAAGTGTAGACCGCATGAACTGACAATTGCATATCATTCACTACCTTGATGTATCTATCTTACAGAATTATAGAGCTGAATTACTATCTGCGGAATCGTACTTGGATGTACAACCGTCATCCTGATGACATGTACGATGTACGGGATGAATTCATAGTGGGTGTACACCAGTTCCTGCAGTTTGCCAAGGCGTTCCCTCAGTACATGGACGGTACCAAAATTAAGTGTCCGTGTGTGAGATGTCGCAACTTGAAATATCATCCAGAAGTGGATGTCACGTATCATTTATACTCGAAAGGTTTCATGCCGAATTACTATCAGTGGAGCGAGCACGGAGAGCTTGTGTCTTTAGCATCGGAGTACGAGCCTTATATGGATGTCCACAACAATGCTCCTTACGACGATGGGTTGGTGAAAATGGTTTTCGACGCGGCCGGGCCTAGTTTCGATTCGGATGATCATGATGCACCTGAGGAGGCACCTAACCCCGATGCTGCACAGTTCATGGAGTTGCTGGAGAATGCAAGGACTCCATTATATCCTGGTTGTGAGGATCATTCACCGTTGGAGGTGGTTACAAGATTGTTGAGCATCAAGTCCGATTTTAACATGTCGCAAGATTGCTACAACCGTTTTATGGAGTTGCTTATAGAAATATTGCCTGAGGGTGCGAAGTTTCCTAAAGACTTCTACCGGTCTAAGAGGATGGTTAGATCGCTCTAGATGGGATACGAAAAAATCGATGTCTGTCGCAACGGGTGCATGTTGTACTACAAAGACGACAAGGATGTAGACGCCTGCAGATTTTGTGGTGCCGATCGCTACAAGGCATGTGGTAAAGGAAAGTCTGTCGGTGCCAGGAAGCCTTCCTCTTCGATGCACTACTTGCCGTTGACGCCGCGGTTGCAGCGGTTGTTTATGGTGAAGGAAACTGCAGAAAATATGAGTTGGCATAAGCGGGAACATACCGAAGGAGTGTTGGATCACCCATTTGAGGGAGAATCATGGAAGCACTTTGATCGAGAGTATCCAGATTTTGCTTCTGATCTGCGTAATATCAGATTGGGTCTCTGCTCCGACGGTTTTACCCCATTTAGACTTTCGGGATCCCAGTATTCGTGTTGGCCTGTGATCGTCACCCCGTACAATCTACCGCCTTGGATGTGCATGAAGACTCCGTATATGTTTCTCACCGTTATTATCCCAGGTCTGAACAATCCAAAAAGGAACATCGATGTGTATTTACAGCCGTTGATTGTTGAATCAGCTGTGGGAAGTAGGTTCCAACACGTACGATGTATCTAGAAAACAAAATTTTCGGATGCGGGCAACACTTATGTGGACCATCAACGACTTTCCGGCCTATGGAATGTTATCTGGATGGAGCACGCATGGTCGTCTTTTATGTCCGTATTGCATGGACAACACTAAGGCTTTCCGTTTGAAACACGGAGGCAAACCGTACTTCTTCGATTGTCATCGATAATTCCTGCCGAAGGATCATCCGTACCGGAGGAACAGGAATGCTTTTCGTGCTGGCGTTGTGAAGAAGGCTAATCCTCCGCCAAGGTGGACCGGATACACGATATGGAAAGAGGTAAAAGATTTACCAAGAGCTATTGAGCAGCCTGCTACGGGCTACAAGTGTGACGGATTTGGTCGTACTCATAACTGGACGAAGAGGAGTATATTCTGGGATCTTCCATATTGGAGCACCAATCTGATTAGACATAACCTTGATGTCATGCATATCGAGAAGAATGTGTTTGGCAACATAATTAATACTGTAATGGACGTAAAGGGAAAGACGAAAGACAATCCAAAGGCTAGATTGGACTTGGAAGAAATATGTAGATGTCCTGTATTGCATTTGATAGAGGACGGGAATGGAAAGTTGAAGCAGCCTAAGGCAATTTTCTCACTGGAGAAGGAGGATAAAGTGAGGCTTTGTAGGTGGATTCAAGGTCTGAAATTTCCAGATGGGTATGTTTCGAACTTGAGAAGATGCGTCGACCTCAAGGAGAACAAACTGACAGGTATGAAGAGCCATGATTGTCACGTATTCATGGAGCATTTAATTTCAATTGCATTTCGGGAATTCTTACGACATGTAGTTTGGGATCCATTGACGGAGCTTAGTATATTCTTCAGGGACCTTTGTTCTAAGAAATTGCTCGTTGATCGTCTAGAAAAGCAAGAGAAGGAAATTACGGTAACACTGTGCAAGCTAGAGAGGGAGTTCCCTTCTGGATTCTTTGACTCTATGGAGCATTTGTCGATTCATCTTTCCTACGAGGCACGTGTTGGTGGACCCGTCGAATATCGATGGATGTACCCGTTCAAGCGACATTTGAATCACCTAAAAAGAAAGGTGAAAAATAAGGCTCGGGTCGAGGGTTCTATTTATGAAGCCTATATTCTCGAGGAGATTACAAATTTCTGCTCCTCCTATTTCAAACCTCATATTGCTACGAATAGAACGAGGGCTCCGAGAAACGACGACGGATATGAAAAATTTAATGATGGAATACTGAAAGTATTCAATGCATCCGAAAAGCCTTCGGGGAAAATGAAGAAGAGATATTTGAATGACGAAGAGCTAAGGGCTGCTCAGTTGTATGTATTACCCAATTGCGACGAGGATGAAGTTGAGAAGCTAGAGGGGTAAGTAACTCAGGATAATGAGTTTACGTCATCTCAATGTAATAGTATAAGCTAATATTATTGTACTAATCGGCGGTTGCTTCGTTGTTTTCCAGCACATATAATGATGAGTTGAGGCTGGTTAGACCCTACCTAACAGACGAAGCATTAGAACAAGAAATGAGACGTCATTTTCCTTCTTGGTTGAGCCAATATGTAAGTAGCTCGGTAATTACTGGCCTCTTCTAATGCAACTGCGTAATAATAACTTATTATTGCTTCTTTGATATTCAGGTCGATCGTCTAATTTCACCCGAGATTGAATTAATTAGAACTCTTGCCAAGGGACCAATTACTTTTGTTAAAATATGGCCAAGTTACTATGTCAATGGCTTTCGGTTCAAGTCGACAAATGCTCCGATCAGAGACAGCTTTCTGGATCTTGATTCCACGAAAAACAATTGTTTGTGTATCAAGTCTTCGAACTACAAAGACGTCGATCCAGGAAATGATTTCTTTGGCATCTTTCGAGAGATTATGGAGTTTTCATATAATAATGGCAGAGAACCTGCAAAGATCGTGTTGTTCAAGTGTGAATGGTTCGATCCGATTGAAAATCAAGGTTGGAAAATTGACAAGCATGGTCTTGTGGATATAAACTACAAGCATAGATATCAAGGCTACGAACCGTTTGTCCTAGCAACTCAGGCTCAGCTCGTGTACTTCACAGCTTATCCGAGACGGGGAGCAACGAAGTCTGACTGGTGGGCAGTAAGCAAGACTAAAGCCAGAGATACTTTTGATATTGACAAAAAAGCTTACCAGGAGGACGGGCTACCTCTTGTAACCAATATTGTCGATGTGGACTCCATGGAAGTTACGCATTACACGACACATAATGTAGAAGATGTAGAATTATCCGAAGAGGAAGACGAAACCGACGAAGGCGAAGATAAAAGTGAAGATGAGGAGGAAGAGGAAGATGAGGTCGAGGAATACGAACAAGATGATTATTCTGAAGATGATTGAGAGAGATATACTTATCTGAACTTAGATGTTTCTTCTAGAATATATTATCTGGACTTAGATGTTTATTGTAGAATGTATCATTATATGTTGTCTTGGTTATTATCTTGTCTTTGTTGTACTTTCATATTTTTAGTCTCTATTATTTGTTGTACTTTCATATTTCTAGTCTCTATTATTTGTTGTACTTTCATATTTTTAGTCTCTATTATTTGTTGTATTATCATATGCTGTTATCAGGTATGGCAGGTCGTCGCGGAGCGTTCCGAGGGAGACAACGAGGTCACTCTCCTCCGGTACTTCCTACAGGTACCGCTAGAGGACGGAGTTTTCCTTCAGTACCTCATTCTGGTACCGGCTCTGGATCCTCGTCGCCGATTACTCCTCCATATCGAACAGTAGGTGGGCCTACTGGGACGATGTCACGTGGCATATCTCCTAGGACGAGTAGTTCTAGGCCTGTTGAGAGTGCTCGTCCGTCCAGCGTTCCTACTGTTGATACGACGATGGAGACGGATGAGCAGATGGCGGAGGCTGCGGCGACGGCCGACCAGCATCATGCAGATGATGCGTGTGCACCTCCGGAGGAGAGGAGGACGGAGATCTGGGCCGACGGTACAAAGTAGGTGTTTTGGTTTATAATTTTTTTCTTTCTATTTTTATCATAAATTAACTTTTTTCATGAATATAATATATTTGTATAGATATCGTCCCCCAGAGGTACAGAGACGTCTAGGCCACATGCTGAGGCATAATTATGGTGGTGCTTGGATTAACTACTCTGATGCTCCGGACGAGAGGAAGGCCTTCTGGTTTGCGCGCTTCAAGGTTAAAATATATTTGCTTTTAACATGAATCATATAATTTTTGTATATTATATATAACTGATAAATATTTGGTTTGCACTCTTCTAGGATATGTTTTTCTATCCACCGCACCGGGCTGAGCAGATCGAGGGGATGTTTCCTGCCGTCGCTGCCAAGCTGATCCGCGACTCTATCAATGATCAGAAGGATCGTGATCGTGCCGGAAAGCCGATCCAAGGTTGGATCACCCCTGATCAGCGGAATGCGATGAAGGCTCGATTCGAGGAGCCAAGGTACAAGGAGAAGTCGGAGAAGGCCAAGGCGGCTAGGCAACATGCCTCGAAGTGGTGCGGTGGGTCGATTCCGATGACAGAATATTTCTATCGTCTGGTATGTCTTCCTCTTTTAAAAATATTATTTTAATGCAAAATCGATAAATTATTACTAAGATAATATATTTAATTACAGGTAAGGAAGGTCGGTAACGCCGACATGGTGACCGTCTTCCTGGCAACCCATCGTCGCGACGGTGACCTTATTGATGAGAGGGCCGAGCAGACTTATGTAAGTATTACAATACGTTATCTTAATTTAATATTTCGTGTCAATTTTAATATAACTTAGTAAATATGATGCAAATAAATATTCATGTAGTTAGTAATAATAAGTACATTAATTAGAAATTAGAAATAATAAGTACATTAATTAGAAATTAGTAATAATAAGTACATTAATTAGAAATTAGAAGTTAGTAATAATAAGTACTTTCTAGGGCCGAGTATCAGAGGCTGCGGGAACGGGCGGCTGCTAGTGCACCTGATGCAGGAGAGGTCGGTACTTCCTCGCAGCCCACTCAAGCTCCGTCGGCGGACGAGCTGTGGATAGCCGCCGCTGGTGGACTCCGTAGGGGTACGTACTACGGTACGGGATCCTATGGCGCCCTAGTTGCGACCCAGTCCTCTAGGACATCTCCTGCTAGTGTGCATGGTCCACAGCCGTCCCAGGAGTCTGTCTGAGTCCACCAGATGATGGAGTCTCTCCGTGACGACCTGCTACGACGGATCGAGGAGCAGTCTCAGCAGCCTACGGAGGATCCTGCGCTGCTAGCACGATTGGATGCACTCGACCGCGGCATTATGGACCTCAGGGAGACGACTGAGAGGACAGAGCGCACCATTGGAGGGTTAGAGCGTACGGTGACGGAGCTGCAGACAGGACAGGTGACCATGGCCGAGAGGATGAGATTGGCGCAGGAGTCGATGGTCCAGAGCAGTGATAGAATGTTATCTATCATGGATTCATACCACCAGCGACTTACAGCGTTGGAGCATGCTGGTCCTTCGGGTGCACCTTCATCGTCGTCGACTCCGCCGCCTCCACCGCCTTCTTCTTCGACACCGACTCTACCGACGTCACTTGCCTCCTCTATCGGTATCGATTTCACTTGAGGAGTATGAGTTGTTCTTATCCTTTCGTCGCGGCGGTGCCCCTCCTGCACCAGATTCCTAGTAGTCCTAGTTTGGACTATTTCTTTGTGTTTGTTTCATTCTTTATTTGTGACTTGGATATTTGTTGGTTGTGTAGATTTGGATGTTTGGATCATATTCTATTTGTTGGTGTGTGTAGACTTTGGTTATTTGGTTGTAGACTTTGTTATTTGGTGTAGAATTGGTTATTTGGATACTTGGTTATTTGAATATTTAGTTATTTTGTTAGTTGTTGTGTGATTGTTGTAAACTTGCTTATAGGGACTGAAATCTATGTACAGTGAGAAATGGATATTGTGTGATTGTTGTAGACTTGGTTATAGGGACTGAAACCTGTGTACAGTGAGAAATGGACATTCTGTGATTGTTTGGATCCTATTCTACAGTGAGAAATGGTTAGCTTTTTAAACTGCAGGAAGAAATGGACATTCTGTATTTTATTTTTTAATTTTTTTTGCAGATTTAGCAACGTTTACCGACGTCCTCCGACGTAATTTTGCGTCGGTAAACGTCGGTAGATAAGCGATATTATCCAGTTTACCGACGTTTAGCGACGTCATTATATGTCGGAGGACGTCGGTAAACGTCGGTAATCAGCCCCAAAATTCCTAGGATTTACCGACGTTTTGCGACTTTGATCATGTCACTAAACTACCGACGAGTCGACGGTAATTCGTCGATAAATTTACCGACGCGTAGCGACACCATATTTTACGTCGCAGAGCCACCGACGACACGACGGTAGACGTCGACATTATACCGACGTATATTTACGCCGGCAAACGTCGGTAATTGCGACGATTGGCGACGTTTAGATGATCAGCGACTAACATTTCCGCGACCAGCCAGAAACGTCGGTAATTTCGTCGCTAAATATTGTTAGCGACGAATATTGTCGTTTTAGCGACGTCTTTTGGCGTCGCTAAAACGACTTATTCTGGTAGTGATCATGGACTCTATGGGAAGCCTAGGTATTGCTCATTTAACATTGTCATATATTGACCATGTTTCATCAAAACAGTAGAAAAGGTCTTGGTTAAGCATAACCAGAAATAAGTTGGTACATCGAGATTTCATTCATCGCATAACATGGGCTACGAAGGAATACAGTTAAAGAATTTGCGAAAGGGGGGTAAGTGGAACATGAGATGGGGACTACATAATAGGTGTAAGGACCTATTTCATCAAGTTTGGTTTTTATAGCCCAAATGGCGATATACATGGATGGGTTTAACTGGGTTTTAATGGATTCTAATTGGACATCAATCTTTGATTGAATAAACTTGGTTTTTAATCTATATTGGCTGGACAAGATTCCACAAAATCAACCTGAACTATTCCTATTAGGTTAGGGTAACCTAAAATAGGTTCCAACTCAAGCGGTTGGGCTAATTGTCAGTCGGGTTGGTTAACTAGGTTCCTAAAGCCCAAAAATGTGTCTTCTATGATTTTTGTGTTTAAGTAGCACAAAAGACTCAATTGAGTGGCACATAGTGGCATGTGTGTAGTGGACTTCGAGTAGGTCACAACCATATATTAGGTCGAAAGGGTTGAGTCAAAATTGAGACTCTAATTGGAGTCATGAAGTACATTGGTATTACGATAAGGGTTCTAGTTAGTCTTATTGACTTAAAATTCGCATCATGAAAATAGAGCACAAGAAGATATGTTTAAGTGGGACACGATATTCCTAAGTGAATGTGGACTCGTCTTGGTCTTGCATATGCAATTTTTGGGAGGTAATAGCTAGTATTACGCTCCGAATATCAATGTCAGGGTAAGGGGCACCAAAGGATCTAAATAGAAAGTGGGTGTTCATGAGGCACTAATTTGTCATCCTAGTGGGAACCAACTCATCCTGATCATTCATAATCTCAGAAATTCTAAAATTTAGAAAGGCTTACAATCTATTCACCCCAGAAACTAAGAAACAGTTTTTTGATTAATGAGGTTAGAAAATTCCAAGGTATTGATATTGTACCTCGACTCTTGATTATAAAAAGAATATTACACGACATAATGGATAATATGATATGGTAGGTGAATCAAGTTGAAGATTGTTCTTCGATTTTGAATAGATGGAAAATGATTGTGTATATAACTTCATGGTCATAGGTCGTATGGCGAACTAAGGGGGACATTCCGTATCTATCTTCCCTTAATTACGAGTATTAGTTTGTTTGTTTTTTGAAATAAGTAAAGGCAAAAAACAATAAAGAGTTCAAGAGAGGGGAAATCGAATGCAAATACGGCTTCCAAATGCGATTGAATAATTCAAAGAGAGTTGTCAAACAGTTGCAGATGAGATTCTAGAGGGAACTATTTCTCAATCCATGTGTACTATTATATGAAGAGTGAACCAAGTGTACTAAGGTTGATCAGACCATACACCAATTCTAATTAGATAATATGTAAGTGGGGCCTCAATAAACATATGTCCTGAATAAGCTCGATAAAGGATAAGCTTGCAAAAACTAGGCTATAACAGCAGCGTTAGTCAAGATAGTCCAAAATATAAGTTCGCAAGATTTATGATTGAAAGAAGGCACAAGTAGTTCAAGTTCATCAAATTAAAGACTCGTCTAGTGTTGGTACTTCTATAGTTCCTGCTTATCTTTTGTCTAAGGCCTTGGTCGACCAATAGGTTAGGGACATCTAATCATTATAGTCTAGGTAAACTTACTAGTGTCAGTCAATTACCTATTAATAGGTCACAAAGACAACGGGATGCTAGGTTGGGAGGCATGCTACCCAACTTATAGAATTTCTACTAGTATTGGCTTTGAATCAATGGGACATACAGGGCATTTTCCTAACCTCTATAGTATCAAAAAATTGTAATCATGTCTGAAGTCATTTATCAAAAATTTACGTCTCACCAGTATACACCTGGCTGTATTAAGCACTTGGTTTCGTGACTCAGATATGATATAATATCGGATATTTTATTAACTCTATCAATATTGACATAAAGATAACTAAGATCATAAGTGGACAACTAAGATATAGTTTAACCACATTCGATAACCTACGTTTACTAGAGATAATTTCAACTTTTAGGGGTCATGCATCGCTAGAGCGCTGCTGGCTGCAGTTAACCCCGTAGTCTACATACTCAAATAAATGGCGATAGTGCGCTGCTGTCTTGCCAAATTCGTTAAAATTATTCCAACTTTATCCCTAAGAATTTCAAGGAGTTTTTTGAAGTTCAAACAAGTTGATCATAATAGAAACTGTAAGTATCTGTCCTTGAATGAAAATATCATTTTAAAAATCATACGATCGATTAGGAAGAAAACGATCAAAGGCAAGAGGAGTGTAACTCAAATATACCTTGAATTTTAGAAATCAGACTCCAAAATTTCTATGGATAATCGAATCATGTTAGGCTCAAAAGTCAAAGGATGGAAATAAAGTATAGATTCTTAGAGAAATAATTATTTATGGTCAATGATAAGGTGCTACGGATCCTATGATATGACGATGATATTTAGAAAAAGCAGACAACAAAATTTCCACAAATGATCAAGATTGAAGTTGAATCATAGGAAGTCCTAATTTACCCAACAAATAGTCTACCTACCTTGGATCCTACCATCATGTCAAATAAAATGGTATATCACTCTAGCAAAATTCCCTAAGTTACCTAATAGGGTTTTAGAATTCAATAAATCATTGGCCAAATCACATGGCGTACGTAGTAACCTTAACTACCTAATAGTCAATTTGAATAGGGTTTTCCTAGTCCTAGTCATTCTCAAATTAACCCGAACTTGTAAATGAGCATTTCCTAGCCGCAGGCTGACGATAGTAAGACTTACTTAAGTACTACCATGAGTTTCTAATCTTTACGAAAACTGACCTTCATGGGCCACCACAAAAACTTCACGACCAACACTCGTTTTTGGGATACGAGTGCGTGTCCAAGCCAGCCTACGCCACAGTGTCCGCGGTAGAATATTGTCTAGCCACAATGCTCAAAATCACATAAAAATACTTTATTTGCTCATTCACAAAACTAAACTGATTATAATATCCACAAGTTTATATTTGTATACAAGGTACAATGTCCCACAAAATTATAAGAACAACTAAATAAATACTAAACTATTTAACTAGTCTCTAGGTTTGGCCTTCGTATATACCCATGTCTCCCCAATGGTCCAAGCATAGCGAAGCGGCGACTATCTAAAAAATATTTATTTTCAGTCAGGAATGGAACGAGTAAAATTTATTAAGTGCAGTTCCAATATATGATAAAAACTATAATACAGAGGTTAGCCATAAAATATGATAAAATAATCTGGATAATGGTAACAAGAGACGTGAAAAAAAAGACAGAAAACTACATGACAATAGTAAATGAATAATAAAAAGGAAATACTATCTATGTATTTGAAGTACCTTTTTGATATGTGATCGGTCTGGGGACAGTTACACCACGATGTCTACGATGTCTAAATAGCAATCAAATAAGCACTGTCTACGATGTCTATATTGCAATAAAATAAATAATGTTTACGATGTCTACTTTGCAAAAAACAAACAATGCCACAATGTCTACTTTGTAAGAAATAAACAATGCCAACGATGTCTAATTTACAAGAAATAAAATGTCTACGACGTCAACAATGTCTATGGTTAGACCACACATCTATTGGTACTTTCCCTTTCCGACACTACAGGTAAAACATGCCAAGATATGAAATAGAGACAAGATATGGTATCCATGTGACGAGCATGTCA
>JANAVB010014650.1:0-45738 GCA_029216955.1 Iris pallida
AAGGTGCTTGTCAAAAAAAAAAATAAAATAAAAATAAAAATTATATATAATAATATATATATATATATATATATATATATATATATATATATATATATATATATATATATAGGAAAACTTAGATGGTGAAACTTTTGAATTCCGAAAATACCCTTACATACTATACTAATTAAAATAGTTCATTAATTTTAATAAGGACAACTTAGTAATTAGGAAAACTACCCTTTGGTCTTCCTAAACTAATTAAAAATGTTAAAATACGTGCAAGGCAAGTGCACATATATAGATATAATATAATATATATATATATAATATATATATATATATATATATATTTATATATATATATATATAGTAAATACGTCATTTACACCCTCCACTAAAAATTTATAAACTAATTGTACTTCCTCATCTATTAGTTATGTAACCTCCTCTCTCTCTCTCTCTCTCTCTCTCTCTCTCTCTTTCTCTAATCATTTTTTTTCTTTTTCCCTACGAAACTTTTTTTTCCTTCTTTGTGCTTTGTAGTCTCCAAGGAAATAAAAGGATGGAAATAAGAGGAAACAAGTTCTCCAAACATTCCATGCTGACTTCGGATTAGTTCGCATTTATTGCTTTTAGTGATATTTTTTACATATATAGAACATCAAAATTATTTACCTTTATTTATATATATCACCTTTTTCTAATATCTCCAATTCTCACAAATTAAAACAAAAATAGTAATACTATTTCTTTTTTGTATCAGTATGGCACATCCACTCTTACAAACTTATGAATAAGAAAGTTGGTAAGTATTTGGCATCCTTCATTTTGATCTTAGTCTCTTCATTTTATATATTAATGTTGCAAAAAAAAATTATGTCACGTATTTCATATCAAATTATTATGTTTAGTGTAGTCATATTAAAAGTATTTGCCATCCTTCATTTTTTTTTTTTTTTTTTTTGGCTTTGTGTTTTGCATCATCAAAGGAAATAAAAGGAAGAAAATAAGAGGAAACAAAGTTCTCCAAACTTTTCATGTTGACTTCGGGTAGGTTCATATCTCTTATTTTTACTAATTCTTTTTACATAGAACATGAACATATTATTATTATTATTATTATTATTATTATTATTATTATTATTATATATATATATATATATATATATATATATATATATATATATATATATATATATTCTTTTTTTTCCTTTTTTGGTGTCCACTTCTTAATAGAGCTTGGAAGCATGCTCCCAAGGAGGCTCGACCCGCGCCCTCCAAGCTAGGGTGCCTCGCCGTTCCTAATGGACTACGGCCTCGAAAACATATATATATATATATATATATATATATATATATATATATATATATATATATATATATATATATATATATATATGTCACGACCCGATCCCAAAGTAATGGATCTAGTCGGATCATGCCCAGCCTGCACCGTTGTGAGACAGCAGCAGTAAGCTGTATCAAGCAGTGAAACGCAACATGCAGAAACATCTAACGAAAATAAAATATTTTGTTAAACTGAAACTGGTCTG
Organism: Iris pallida; assembly: GCA_029216955.1. Classification (NCBI taxonomy): domain Eukaryota; kingdom Viridiplantae; phylum Streptophyta; class Magnoliopsida; order Asparagales; family Iridaceae; genus Iris; species Iris pallida. Next base: position 1,539 of record JANAVB010014650.1, read on the forward strand.
AAATGGAAATAAAATAACAACGCAATTCATTTTATTACAACTGTTCTGAAAAGGAAGAAAAGAAAAAGTACTAATGTCACGACCCGCACCCACTGTGAGGGTACGAGAACGTAACAACGCCCAGCCTACGTCGCAGTGTCGGCGGTAGAACGCTGTCCTAGGTCAATCATCTAACAATATAAAGGTACCTGTACAGTATATACACTCCTAATGGAGGTGACATAACAGAACAGTCTCAATCATATCTAAGGCAGATACAGAATAGTAAAGGTAGATAGAGAGATCAAAAGCATAATGTAATACAATTAAGAGGGTGTCACTCCCCGTTCCCAGAATGCGTATTTTTATACATGTACAACTCATATATATTTATTTAGTATTTATCATGTATTATCCTGTATTTAAATTCCTTTAATTTCATGTTAATTAATTATCTGTATTTTATTTTTTACAATTTTATTCCTGCATTTTATTTCTGTATTTTATTTTTCTGCTTCTAACTTCTCTGCTTTAGTCTTATTGTGGTTCGGCCATGGTTGGTTATTTTTGGGTTCATGGTGGTTCACATGAACCGAACCCCCACAAACCCCCACCTACCACCACTCCTTCCATTTAAAGCCCCCATCTCCTTCTCTCTCTTCATAACTCTCCACCATTACTTCTTCTTCTTCCTCACCACTCTCTTCCACCTACCAGGAGAAGGCAAGTACATCTTGCTTCTCCTTCACCCATTTTTGTGGTTCAATTATCTTCCTCTTGTGATTCTAAGAGAGTTTACTACTTAGCATTTTTGATTTCCTTGGCTCGTTTCTTACAGATCTAAGTAGCAGTATTCTCGGTCGTCCATGGGTTTTGATCTCCCAACCTGGCGTGCTTTCGAAATAGATAGTTCATGTTGTAGAGCTTCTCCTTCTACACCATTCTGAACCATGGGAACTTCATTTCTGGCTTGGAACGAAGGTTCAGTCACGCTCACGTTCTTACGTGTTAGCGTGAATTTTTAGTCACGCTCACGTCTTTACGTGTTAGCGTGAATTTTTAGTCACGCTCACATCTTTACGAGTTAGCGTAAATTTTTAGTCACGCACACGTCTTTACGTGTCAGCGTGAATTTTTAGTCACGCACACGTCTTTACGTGTTAGCATGAATTTTTAGTCACGCTCAATTCTTTACGTGTTAGCGTGAATTTTTAGTCACGCTCACGTCCTTACGTGCCAGCATGAATTTTGAGTCACGCTTACGTCTTTGCGTGCGTGCGTGGATTTCTTATCACGCTCACGCTGTGCGTGCATGAATTTCTTATTACCTTTTCACGCTCACATTATGAGTGCGTGAATTACCCTTCACGCTCACGCTGTGCGTGCCAACGTGAACCACTTTTTATGCTCACGCTGTTTATACGCTCACTCCTACCTGCTAGACTTGGCGTGACTTGTTGACCTTAGCATAGACTTGTTGGCGTGACTTGTCGGCCTTAGCATAGTCTTGTTGGCGTGACTTCCTGACCTGGGTGTTTCTATTTGTTCTATAATTTATTCCTTTAATGGTGGCATGATAATTCTTCTATTATATCCTTACGCCTTTTGGCATGAACTTGATAAAATCATGATATGTTAATATTGTTAATACAGATTGTTATGTGGAATGCGCCTTGTGTCCTGATTGATCCATGGATACCCAGTATGACTGGAACTTAACCCTGAGAGTCGTAGACTCGACTCCACTGAATACTATTTGATTTTCATGCCTTGTCACCATTGATAATGATTGTGACATTGACTAATAATTGATCATGCGTTCCTAGTTGGAACTAAGAGACTGGCTAGTCGTCTTATTGAATTGAATGAATGAGACACGTTCATAATAACTATGAACTATTGCAATCGATTGGCCGATCCCGAATATTGGCATACAGGCACATGCAGGCTTCAAATTATTTATTTATTTATTTAGTTATTTTTTTCTACAAAGCAACATGTGTACTTTATGGTCAAGGTATGATTATTTCGTGGTTAGTTTTAATTGTTGCATTACGCTATGTAAGACCTACAACCTAACCGCACGGGTATCGTTGTAGAGTTGCGCATATCGTACCCCGTACAAAAGTACTCATTTGAATGACCATGATCCACGGCATGGGATTTCGCTTAACATAGAGGCTTTAAGTTAAATAAAATAATAATGGCATGGAGAGAACGGATTCCTGAGTTCTTACATGGCAGCCCTCTTGGGACTATTAAGTGCCCGACAGGCCGGCTGGTTCCCACAGATACTGTAAATCTGTCACACGGACAGGGAACGGTATCTGCTTATATTATTAAATTGTACATGGTATATTAACGGCGGGCGTCCCGCTGGGACTCGTCTAATTACATGATTGGCGTAATTGATTGACTGGATAGACTAGCCTTGCTCGCACATAGTAAGAACTGAGAAATCCCTATTTACATAATTCCAGGATAACTTGGGACTCACAATAGCAAGCCGTAGGAGTTGATTGGCCGTTCAAGATGATTTGTTTGTGTACTGTACCTACTCTGTTGCCTAACTGAGATGATCAAAATGTCAGGACATGACGGGCCAACTTCTGTCCTTGTTTGGTTGGGAGGTTGGTTCGAAGTGTCATAATGTTATGTGAATCCTAGTGGAAGCAGAGATCTATTATTATATCCTCTTACTTACTGGTTTAATCCTCATATCGTGCTCCCTTGTGGTACTTGCTATTAGAGGTCTAACCTCTCTGGTTTTGCATGGCCAGATTTAGAGCCAGTCTTCGAGGATCCAGCTTACTTCTACCTCCAAGATGGTCAATACTAGGGGAATGATCGCAGGAGGACTCGAGTGGATTCCTTACTCCATCGCTTGTTTTGTTATTTACTTCATACTTAGCTGTTTGGCACCGACATATTAGTCGGATTGTCTTGCACTTACTTTTACATAATTGTAATTAAGTCAGACTGCAGCTGATAACAATTGTGTATATGTTACTATACCATCTGGCTATGTTTTGTAAAGCCAGATCTCAAGAACATTTTGACTAAGCGTTTGGGACGCCTTACTGCTTTATCTTGCATGTTCTCTATTTTTGCTTCTTGTTTAAATGATTGAGACAATAGATGTGAAGTGACCATAGTAAGACTTTCATGTAGTATGCACCCCCTCGTCTGGTTAGACAGCATTGATCGTATTATACGGTATTCATCTACCCGTAATACGGATCTGGCTGAGTCATTCCCCCGTTCTCCAGTTTTCTGGTTCTGGGGCGTGACAAGGTTTTAGTGGTGGCCCATGCAGGTCTGATTTCAGACTTGTGAGGTGTTTTAATAGGATGTCTCAATCACACGTGTTCCCCCTTGATCTCATGATTCGTTATTCTCAACCCTTGCTTGACATTCCGGTATCCTTTGACTTCATTGATCCTTCATGTCCGGTTGTTTGATTGTTCTCTTGTCCCTTTTCTTAGGGGTACTTCGTCCGCATCGGTCAGAGCTGGACAACAGCAGGAGCAACATGGACAACCTGACCCTGTTGGTCAGCAACAAGGGCCAGTCTCACCTCAGGAGACTATCCAAGAAGAAGTGATAGTAGAACCAGCAGCTGAACCGCAGTATCCGGATGTTCCACCACCACCAACAGTTCCACCTACCCAAGTGGACACACCAGCCCTTCTGGAGATCATGAGAGGAATGATGGCTACTCAGCAACATCAGATGTTGGCCCAGCAGCGCATGCACACTCAGCTACAAGAGCAGAATGTGTTGCTCAACCAAGGATTGCAGACGGCTTTGGAAAGAGGAGTGAGGACTGATTCAGGAGCATCAGCCAGGTTTTGCAAGTACAACCCCCGCCGTTTCGAGGGCACGGAGGATGCCATCTCAGTAGATGCATGGCTTAAGGATATTGAGGCTATTCTGACAGCAGCTAAGGTACCGGCAGAAGAACGTGTGGATCTAGTGAAGTTGTTACTTCAGGATCTCGCACGTGATTGGTGGGAATCAGAGGAAGTGGGCATCAGACGTCCTGTGGCTTGGGACGATTTCACTACAAGATTCAAGACCAAGTACTATGGATTTGTGGCACAGTTTGAGCTACAACAGAAGTTTATCAACCTCAGGCAGGCCGGCAAGACTGTAGATGCTTATGCAGCGGAGTTCTGCAGATTGAATAGATTCGCCCCAGAGATGGTAGCAACAGAGAGCCAGAGGGCCATGAGGTTTCAGCAAGGGTTTCATCTTGAACTCTTGCAATTGATAAAGGGGCACAATTACCAAACTTTTGACGAAGTATTGACGGCAACTCGAAGGCATGAGATCACCATTTAGAGGCTTGCGGCAAGGACTGGGGGTCAGAAGAGGTCCCACAGTCAGGTTGAAGGAGGAGGGGGAGCAGCGCCCCGAACAACAGCACCATCCACTGGCATTCGTGTCCACGATGTGGCGATGCGAGGACCAGCACCACCACCCAGGCAGCAGCAACAACAACAGAGGAAGAACCAGCAACCCCCAGCGGGCTGCACTTATTGTGGAAAGATGGGACACACTAGAGATGTGTGTCGGACATTGAATGGACTGTGTCTGATATGTGGAAATCCAGACCATCGGGTTACCACATGTCCCATGAATTCGAGGTCAGGAGGACCAGGGCAACAGTTTTCTGCTCTGCCAGCACCAGGGGCAGGCCAGTATCGAGGACCAGCGGTGGCAGTAAGGCCGTTGGCACAGCGTCCGTTAATGCCGCAGGCTCAGATGTTTTGGCAGCAGGGGCCGTCGATGCAGCAACACCAGCATAGACCACCCCAGCATCATCAAGGAAGGGGCCAGCAACAGCATCAGGCTAGGCCGCAGCATGAAAACCAGCAAGGAGGTCGAGGGCAAGCATTCACTCTGTCCTTGGAGGAGGCATTGGCATCGGAAGATTTTGTGGCAGGTAACATTCTCGTCGCCTCATATCTCGCAGTAGCATTGTTTGATTCGGGAGCATCCCATTTATTTATATCTGCACAATTTGCGGCACGACTAGGAATGGAGTTCGAGGCATTTCCAGGAAGGTTAAATATACTCACTGGTAATGGGCTCGTAGGAGTTAGTAGAGTTATTTTAGCATGTAGTATTGTAGTTTGCGGGCATTCCTTACCCGCCCAGTTGATAGAATTTTCTGTTGGAAATTTTGACGTTATCTTAGGCATGGACTGGCTGAAAGACAGTCATGCGATAATAGATTGTCGTAGAGGGAGTGTATCTTTTGATATTCCAGGCATGAAGCGGTTCACCTTAGTCAGATCAGAGGCAACTCAGCAAGAGCAGGGAGTAGTAATGGCAATGGAAGAAGTTCAGATTCCGAAGGTAGTTGAAGAATTTTTAGACGTATTTTCCGAAGAACTTCCAGGGCTACCACTGATTAGAGATATTGAGTTCAGCATAGAATTGGCACCTGGAACTAAACCGATATCGGATCGAGTTTATAGAATGGCGGATTCAGAGCAGGCCAAGGTATATCAGCACATAGAGGAACTGAAGGAGAAGAAGTTCATCCAAGCTAGCATATCGCCGTGGGCAGCACCAGTGGTACTTGTGGGGAAGAAGGATGGGTCATCCAGATTGTGCATTGACTACAGGAAGCTTAACGCGGCAACAGTGAAGAACAAGTACCCATTACCCAGGATCGACGACTTATTTGATCAGTTGAGCAAAGCTAGAGTATTCTCCAAGATAGATCTTCGTTCAGGGTACCATCAGGTGAGGGTTCGGAAGGAAGATATTCCCAAGACAACATTCAGGTCAAAGTATGGGCATTATGAATTCTTAGTAATGCCGTTTGGTTTGACTAATGCTCCAGCAATATTCATGGATTTGATGAATCGCATCTTTATGCCATACTTAGACCAGTTTGTCGTTGTGTTTCTTGACGACATACTCGTATACTCTGCTAGTGAAGAGAAGCATGAAGACCACCTCAGGAAAGTGTAGAAGCATGGAATTTTGCAACCAGAAAACCCATGCGCCGGACACTACGCCAGAGCTTGGACAAAATACTTCACAGCAAAAGCAACAAATATAGACATGGAAAGAGAACTTCTTATTTCACAGATAAAAGTCTATTACATGTCTAGAGAAGGCTGTACAAAGGAAAAACTTCTACAAAGGAAAGATCCTAAGTCTACGGCCAGCAGCCACCATGCGTCCCCAGGCAGGCGCAGCATCACCATGCGCCTTCAACCGGGCACATCCTACAATGCGCCTTCAGCAAGGCGCATTCCTTCAGCAGCTCAGTTATGTGCATCTCCAGTTATGTACATCCCTTCAGCAGCCCAGTTATGTACTGCTCTTCCAGCCAGGCTCACCTGGCCGAGCAGGATATAGTGGCAATTAACACCCCATCCAGAGAAAGAGCCTCCAAAGCCAGAAGAAGACGGCCAGGACATTGCCATTCCGATCTACGGCCCTTCCAGCACAACGGAGACGAGGCCCGAGCATCCCTATCTTTGGATGCAACAGGCACCTTCCGTCTGCCTCGGAAGCCCTCGACTCCGTCGTTTGGATGTAACAGTCACCTTCAAGTGCAGCAACGACGACATGGCGTCTCATCTTCACCCTCGGGAGCACTTCGTCAACAGAATGCACTCGAGTACCCAAGTTCATATTGGAAGTACGTGAGAGAATGAGAAACAAACCCTCTCTCTATGCCACTATTTATAGGTCGGGCAGATCAAACCCACGCGCCAAGTGGATGGCTCTCCGAATTCTGAGCAATGAACTTGCATTGAATGGATGAACCGGACGCCTCGAATTCAGCCAAACGGCTATTTAAAGCACTCGAGGAACGAAACAGCCGCACGCGCCCTTCGACTTCAGGCGCATCACACAGATGCGCCCTTCAGAACTAAGCGCATCACAGAGGATGCGCCTCCATGTGTCCCCATACCCAGTGGAACGCCAATCGACGTGCCCCCTCAGTTGTCCATCGAATGTCACAAACATTAAATGCTGAACTGACAGAGTTGGCAGCACATCTCCCAAAGTCTGAACAGTCGGCAGCTTTTTCAGAAGACGAAGCGTCGGCAACGTCAGCATCATCATGACTTTACTCCGACGGCTACTGCCACGTGGCCACTCAACCACCCGCATGCGCCTCCGCGGCCATGCGCCCAAACCTGCATGCGCCTCAAAAGCTATGCGCCTTAGACTCTTCACTGATCCCAAAAGACAGAAGAAAAGTCTCCATCTGAAGCTCTGCATGCACCTCAAAAGCCATGCGCCCAGAATGGTTCGTGACTCCTAAAGGTTACGAGCCAAAGTCTCTTTATGCGCCCAATCCTAGGCGCATTCTACCAGATCATTCCCCACCAAATCAGAGATCTCCGAGCCATGGGTCGACGACACGTGTCCTTTGACTCAACTCATCCAAGATCTCAGCAACAGAAAGATCTTCTCCTCTGCTACATGCCGGCTCACAACAGCAGTATGAAGAAGTCAACCCCTCGATCAGGGCGCATCACCCATGCGCCTCAATCGGCAATCAACATGTGGCGTCCCCACGCACCGGCGTATCCTACATATGCGCGCATGAGCAGCCAACCTGTCCAGCTATAAATAGAGGAATCATTTCCTTCTTCCACACACACAGACAGATACGAACAAATATACCACCAGAGAGGCAGATACAGACATTCAACGTCTTCCTCCTCTCAGCAAGCTCCAGCACCCAGAGTAATCCAAACCTTCAGAGAACCGATAACCGTCGTCAGCTCGTCAACGGAGTCAACGCATTACCACTCGCTCCATCGGCACAAGGGACCCAGATTAAACAAAAGTGTACTTCTAGGGCTACATCTAAGTCCTATATTGTAACACTGTTCTGTTTGTATTGAAATTTACATCAAAGAATTTTAATGGCAAACAAGCTGGCGACTCTGCTGGGGACCTCTTTCTCCTCCACCGAGAAAGTTGTGTCGCAAGCCGACGACGTGAAGGTGGGCTCCTCCCACAAGACACTGGTCGTACGCCTCAATCAATAGGCGTATGAGGAGTTCATATCTGAAGGCAGCGCGAGTCCTTCGAAGCGGCTGCCGAAGTCGAAGAAGATCCGCCGAGTCTGGGTGCGCAAGGTCGACGCCTCGGGCACCACCACCGAAGGGGATACGCCAATCCAGCCCTCCCTTCCTGCTGACGTCCTCAGCAACCAAGATGCGCCCGCTGATGCAGCGCATCTCTTGGGGAAACGTACGGCTAACCACATTCTCCAGCCATCTCCCTCTCAGGCGAGGAAGATGTATCGGCGGAGCAGGGGTGCAGCCAATGCCCCGTGCATCGTCTCTGATGCACCACAGAAGATCTCTGTCTTTGACAGACTCACTCGCTGTTGTGGCGAGGAGAATTTGGATTCTGAGTACTACGCGCCCCAACGGTCTGGTACGAAGAAGTCCAAGACAGCACGGGCCATGCGTCCCAAACGTGCTATGCCAGCAACAAGCCAGAGGCATGCGCTCACAATCATATGCGCTGCTGATGGTAAGTTGTACATGGTCGGCTCGAGTGCTGCGGCGCCGAGAACGAACCGACCTTTAAAACCCTTGTCTCACTTGGGCGCATCTGCTGCGTGCGCAACCAAGTCGAACAAGACAAACAAATGTTGTGGTTCCCCCACTACTGATCGGGATGCCTGTTTGGTATCAGATCAGGGGGCGCAGCACTCACTTGACCACCCCAACGCTTGGCCTTGCCATACGCTTGAAGGGGGTACGAAAGTAACTCTCTCCTCCAACGACCTACGTAACGTGATCACTCACAAACGTCGGTCAGGAGAGTCGACCAACAAGCATGATACGCCTCTCACAGGGCATACTTGTGCGGTGGTCACCTTCAACTGCTGTTGCAAGGTGGCAGTACCACCAAGGCAGTCAGTCTTTCAGCGGCTGCAATCATCGATACCCCTCTGACATCGCCTTAGGAGGAAGGTGTCGACAGAAGAGGAGCCAAGGGTTGCTTCATGCAACGTGATCTCCAACTCCTCATCTGTCTAAAAAATGACTGACAATTCCTCGTCCGCATCCAAAAACCAGCCGAGGAAAACCAAGGCGGCTGTCTCGTCCTCCGGAGTGTTCGAAAGCACTCGGTCGAGGAAGAAGTTCCTGGAGGAAGCTGGGGGTAGTCAGACCCTTGTCGAGCCTTCCGAAGACGAGTGTGTCCAAAGCACACTTGGGGCAGCTCCTCGAGGCGAAGTCAGCCTCCCAGAAGCCTCTGAAGACAAGGATATCCCCAGAACATAGCTGGGGGTAGCCTAGCATCTGCGGACCCGAGTTCCGGTGACGAAGAGGCCCTTCAAGACGGAGCTGAGGGTAATCAGACCCTTGCAGATGCGCCCGTCGAGAACCTCCAGAACGTGGCTGGGGGTGGCCAAGATGAAGCTTCAGGAGAGGCGACTCCCCTACATGAGAGTGAAGCCGAGAGTGAGGCCTCAACTCATCCCTCCACTCCCGGTCGCGTCGTGACAGTGAATGTGACTGAGGTTGATGTCGAGTCTGATGCGCCGCCGCAGGACATCGTCCAGCGCATAGACACATTAGAGGGTGGGCTCAAAACCCTCTCTGCTTCCATACAAACACTGACTCAGGCGGTGTTTGAAATACGGTCGGCCTTGACCCAAACACCTTCGATCGGTCCCGACCCAGGGGCCAATGGGGAGTCGAGTGTACCCCTTCAACGGGTACCCTCAGGCACAGACCGCCGAGAAGTACCCCGACGTCTGAGCCCTCAAACGCTCAACTCCAAGTGGTACCACCTTCCCCAACACCCAGCTCCACGGAGGATGTGGTTGAAATGATCAAGGATTTACGGGAGCGCTTCGAATCCAAGAACAGGCAAGAGGAGCGCCAGAAGATGGGCATCCCCCAACCCTATCCCCTCGAGTGGAACAATGTGGTTTATCCTCCAAAGTATAAACCACAAACTCTGACGCCATATGACGGGAAGGACTCTCCGCGTTGCTACCTGACATACTTCCAGTCCCAAACGGGACATCTCCCAAAGGAGGACGCGCTCCTCACTAGCATATTTGTCGGAGCATTGAAGGGAGTGGCGTATGACTGGTACTGCAGCCTCCCCGACAATTCCATATCATCCTTCGATGACTTGACGCGCCTCTTCCTCGACCGCTTCTACGATGGGGGGAAGGACATGACGATGGCGTCCCTCATAGAAATACGCCAGAAGGAGAAGGAAACGGTTCGGGTGTTCATCGAACGCTTTCGACAGGCCTGCTTCAGACTTCCTCCAGGCATGCCAGAACATGCGCTCCTCTCCTCTTGCAGCATGAACATGCTGCCTGCAGTCAAGCCCTGGCTCAACTCTACTCCTCCTCCCGACTGGAGCTCCCTGATCATCGAAGCAGAAGCCACAGAAAAGAAGGCGGCCAATGCACGTCTTCTGGGGGTCAACTTCCCGGCCTTTGATGACAAGGAGAAAAGGTCTGCAGCCAACAACCCCGGACGAGAGACAAAGGGGAAGCAGACATTGACTGTTAATGCCTCAAAAGGCGCATCTGTGCCTACTCAGAAGCCTCCACTTGCACCAAGGCCCAAGGAGACTTATTCGTTCAACGACGAAGACACCCTGCAACTTTTTGAAATACTAAAGCAGGGTGACAAGATCAAGCTACCGGACCCAAAGCGGCCCGATGAAGTTGGTAAAGTGGACAACCCGAGGTACTGTCACTACCATCGGTTTGTCGGACACCCGACCAAGGACTGCTATGGCCTCAAAAATTACATCCAGCGCATGATCAATGCGGATGTAATCTCCGTCGACTACGAAGAGAAGACGGTTTCAGCCAATGTGGTGTCACTCCAGTTCGGCACCTTACCGCCGACTACCACACAAGATGGCGTCGTCCCCATCCCTAAGGCGACAATGGAGGTGGTTAACTTACCACCTACCTGCGACAATGTGAGTGGACTCATCCCACTCACCACATCTCGAGGAGAGGTCCTATGGGTCCACCCCGACCTCGTCTCCGAGGTGACTCAACCAGAGGTACGTCCTACCTCCAAATCCAAAGGCAGGAAGATCAAGTCTTGCCGCACGGTCACTTCTTCAACAGAAGAGGCACTCCCTGTGCAGACGCGTGCACAACAAAATGCCCAACCCGGCGAAGCTGTCGCCGAAGTGGTGCCTCCTTGCACCGTTCCTGCTGTCCAGGAAGAGGGCCCGCCTAAGCCCTCAGCAGCCAATAAGCAGAAGCAGGTGGAGGTTCGTTTCGACAAGCCTCTACGAAAGGAGAATGCTTCGGGGCTAGCCAATCCCCACAACTTCGACATACTGGCACAACTGGCCAATACTCCTGCCCGCCTATATTTGTTCGAGCTCCTGTGTCTTTCCAAAGACTCCCGAGAAGCTCTCTGTGAAGCTCTGAAGGATGCCGAATCCTTTCTCAGTCAGGTCAAGCAGCCTGAAGACCTCCCAACTACTTGTGCGCACTGTCATTGTGCGGATGAAGTTATCCCAAACATAACTTTTACCCAACATGACATGCTGCTCAAGCACCACCGACATAACCGGCCGCTGTATTATACAGGGTATGTCGGTTCAGTCAAGGTGAACCGGATTCAGATCGATCCGGGGTCTTCTCTCAGCATCATTCCGAAGGCACTGTTATCAACACTGCGGATCCCAATGTACTGGCTGGCGCCCTCCAACACAACTATCAGTGGCTTCAACGCTAGCAAAAGTGAGCCACTGGGCAAAATTCGACTGAAGTGTCACATCGGTAACCTCAAAACTGAGGTGACCTGCTATGTTGTAGATGCCGAGGTCAACTACAACATCCTGTTCGGTCGACCCTGGCTACATGAGTACATGGTGGTGCTGTCCACGCTCCACCAATGCATGAAATATGTATCCACCAATGGCGTCATCAGGATGGAGTTCGCAAACATCGATCCTTTCAAAGGGATTGAAGCCTACTTCACCGATTTTGACTTGTACAAATCACTTGACGAGGAGGAAGCCAATGATGCTGATGACGAGGCAGAGACGGCAGCTGAGCCGGACATGGAGCCTGAAATGACTCCCGACGCCCCTTTGAAGATCAAACTCAAGGGCAAATCGCCCCAGAAGGTGCCCCCAATGAGCATCAAGCTACCAGGAAAAGCACCAACTCCTGAAGCTCCCCTGAAGATACGCCTCAAGGGAAAGCCGCCTCAAACATCGGCTCCCCTGGTGGCAAAATTACAGGGGAAGGCACCAATCACTGGAGGCGCAGCTGAGGCACCACTGAAGGTGCGTCTCAAGGGCAAGCCCCCGCAGTCATCCAAGACGCCAGAGAGGGCTCACACAACCCTCTCGGACCCCAAAATCAAAGCTGTGGTGGACTCTCCTGATCCTGCCCCAGTGCTTACAGATGAGGAGCTTGGCGAATATATCTCTGCTGATGTAGATGCACCCTCCTTAGACAATGTAATCCTACGGGATAAAATCTCGTACTTCATCAATAATAGAGTATCTTTTAATTATTCTTGTCTTCCACATTGGAATGCCATGTATACATTAGATAACGCTCTACGGTCGTTGCAAACACAAATAATGACCGTCCATAATGTAAATCGAGTAGTCCCGTCTCAAGGAGTCTGCTACATAGTCCCTCCACGAAGTCGAGACGAAGGATCCATCATCCTTGGTGAAGGCAAGCATCGTCAAGACCTTCCGCCGCTCGAGCCAGAACCAGATGTCGACAGAATGCAACTCTATCGGTACACGGATAAGGCAAAGTACCTCATCCAAAAGATGGACTACGACCTAAAAAGCGATAAAGGCCTAAACTACGGCAAAGGTCGACGTCTCCCTCTCCGGCTTCCAACACCCAAAGGAAAGCCGCAGGACTACTACAACAAAACTCGACGGGGGGTAGGCTATGTCACGCCGCCATCAACTCCAGAGAGTTCAGACGCAGAAGACATAGAACATTCCCACTCGTCCGAAGCATCGACTTGGGATTCCGATACCAGTATCGTATCAGTCTTCAGGAAGGTGCTGTCAGCTAACATGACATCAGCACAGCCTCAAAAGGATGAAGGCGAAGACCAAGCGCCGGAACCCTTCGAAGAAGAACCCTGGGCGCAACGCCTGGGACAACAATGGGAGTCTCGTTTCGAATTACGTGAACCTCCCACCGAGGATGAAGTCGAGCAGATCGACCTTGGAGACGGGTCTTCTTCCAAACCCATCTTCATCAGCAAAAGCCTAGAAGGAGAAGACCGAGAGTCTCTAATCCAACTGGCTAAGGAGTATATCGACGTCTTCGCCTGGAGCTACGAAGATATGCCGGGACTTGATCCCCAGATTGCAATGCATAGGTTGAATATCTTGCCTGATGCCAAGCCTATCAAGCAACAACAGCGGCGCTTCCGTCCGGACATCATGAACGCCATCGATCAGGAGGTAGATAAACTCTTGACTAGCGGCTTCATCCGTGAAGAGCAACACCCAGATTGGGTAGCCAACATCGTACATGTTACCAAAAAGAATGGGAAGATACGAGTCTGTATCGACTTCAGAGACCTCAACTCTGCTTGCCCGAAGGACGAATTCCCACTTCCAATCACTGATGTGATGATCGACAACACGTGTGGCTTCGAACGCATGTCTTTTATGGACGGGTATTCAGGCTACAATCAAATCAAGATGTTCTCCGATGACGCAAAACATACGTAACTCCAAAGGGCGTTTTCTGCTACACAGTAATGCCCTTCGGCTTGAAGAATGCCGGTGCGACATACCAATGAGCTATGAGCACCATCTTCCGTCAACATCTTCGCAAGACAGTCGAATGTTATGTTGACGACATCGCAGTCAAGAGCCGCTTTAAAAGAGATCACCTACAGGACCTGAAGACAGTCTTTGATCTCATGCGAGCACATCAACTCAAGATGAACCCCGCTAAATCCTTCCTAGGGGTTTCTAGCAGAAAATTCTTGGGCTTTGTCATCACGGCAAAAGGCATTCATGTCGATCCCGAGAAGACCAAAGCCATCCTCAACATGGACCCTCCGAAGAATCTTCAAAAACTTCGGGGATTACAGGGACGTCTGGCGTACATCCGGAGGTTCATAGCAAACCTCTCCGACAAATGTCAACCCTTCACCCAGCTCATGAAGAAGGGAGTCTCTTACATCTGGACAGAGGAATGCCAAAAGGCTTTCGACGACATCAAAGCCTACCTAACGAGCCCTCCAGTTCTGGTGGCACCCGTCGCTGGCAAACCATTCCTGCTCTACGTTCGTGCCATGGATCATTCCCTCGGCGCCCTGCTGGCTCAGAACAGCGACACATGCTATGAGCAAGCAATCTACTACCTCAGTCGAACCCTGATCGGGGCCGAACACCGGTACAACCCCGTTGAAAAGGAGTGATTAGCTCTGGTATTTGCCATCCAAAAGACTCGTCATTATGTCTCGGGCCAGACAATTCACGTCATTTCTCGAGTCAATCCGCTCAGGGTCCTCATGACGAAGCCAGGATCACTGAACTCCCGGCTAGCCACATGGGCGATCTTGCTAACGCCATACAACATGGTGTTCGTTCCACAGAAGGCTGTTAAGGGTCAAGCTCTGGCCGACTTCTTAGCTGCACACCCCATTCCGGAGTCCTCAAGACTCTATGAAGACATCCCGGATGAGGTCCAAGAATCAAACGTCACCGAAAAAGGCTCCGTCTGGCGGATGTTTTTCGATGGCGCTTCAAGAACAGGCCCCAAAGGCCAGATTGTCGCAGGAGTGGGGGTAGTCTTAGTCTCCCCCGATCAGCTAGTCATCCAGCGCGCTTACTCTCTTTCGAAGCCGTGCTCCAACAATGTTGTTGAGTACAAAGCGCTCATTATGGGACTCCAGCTGGCACAACAGCTGGGGGTGGATCATCTGGAAGCCTATGGCGACTCGAAACTCGTCGTAAACCAGATCCGAGGGCAATACGAAGTTCGCCATGAAGATCTAATCCCTTACCATGAAGTTGCATTGAACATCATTTCAACCTTCACCGGGTTCTTCATCGAACACGTCCCTCATCTACAAAACCTGGAGGCTGATGCTCTGGCTGGCCTCGCGGCCTCATTAGCAGCACCCCTTGGAACTCAACACTACGTCACGATGGTTGGCCGAGACTTGGTTTTTCCTAAAAACAACCTATGCTTATGAGTGGACCACGCCATGCCAACAGGTACTGGTGTTAATGTCCGAGACTGGAGGTTCCCGTTCATCGACTACGCCGTCTACGAAATTCTTCCAGAGGACCCGAAGGAAGCCGTCTCAGTCAGGAGGCGTTCTCTTCGATTCTACTATGATACAGCCACTAAAATGCTGTACCGACGCTCCTATGATGGGCTCCTCCTTCGATGCTTGTCCAACGAAGAGGCGACCGAAGCTCTTCGAGAAGCTCATGACAAAACTTGCGAAGCTCATCAACCTGGTCCTAAGTTGCAGGATCGACTGCGACGTATGGGCTACTATTGGCCAACCATGGCCGCTGATGCTGTCGACTATGCTAAGAAGTGCCATGCGTGCCAACTTCACGCAGACTTCATTCATACGCCGTCAGAACCACTACATCCTACAGTCGCCTCCTGGCCCTTCGAAGCCTGGGGCATGGACATCGTAGGACCGATCACCCCTCCTTCATCAAGGGGCACCGATTCATCCTGGCTATTACCGACTACTTCTCCAAATGGGCAGAGGCAGTCCCATTGGTGGAAGTAAAGAGCTCCAGGGTGGCCAACTTCATCAAACACCATGTCATCTACCGCTTCAGAGTACCCCGGAGGATCATCCACGATAATGGTCCTCAGTTCATCAGCCATGTTTTCAGCAGATTCTGTGACAAGAATCGTATTCAAAACGTGGCATCAACCGCCTACAATCCGGCAGCAAACGGATTGGCCGAGGCGTTCAACAAAACTATCGTTAGGCTGCTCAAAAAAGTCGTATCATCCAACAAACGCGACTGGGACGAAAAGCTGGGCGAATGTCTGTGGGCCTACCGCACAACGGTACGAACCCCAACAGGCAACACACCATTCTCCCTGGTCTACGGAAGTGAAGCGGTACTGCCTCTCGAGATCCAGATCTCCTCACTCCGCATAGCAATCACAAACAAACTCACAGAAGAGGACAATCAACGTCGTCGTCTGCGGGAGCTGGAGGCACTTGACGAAAAGCGTCTCCTAACTCAACAATGCATCGAACTCTACCAAGCCCGTATATCACAGGCTTGCAACAAGAAGGTCAAACAGAGAACTTTTCAAGTTGGCGACCTGGTTCTGGCAGTCAGGAGGCCGATGGTGTTAACTCACAAGACACCAGGAAAGTTCGAGCCCAAGTGGGAAGGACCTTTCATCATTGAGACGGTATACTCAAACGGTGCTTACCACCTCGCCAAACCCAATGGGGACTTGTTCATGATGTCCATCAACGGCAAGTTCCTGAAGAAGTACTACTCCTGACATCTTCTAAATATGTGCTTCCACAAGGGGATCTATGGACCCAACCATCAGGATTCACAGACAATTCCCTTCCAACGAAACTATACGCTTACGGAACCCAGCTGTTCCGTAGCACCCTCCAGTAGAAAGACAACCACGTCCACATCACCTCTGAGTTGTCCCTCTACACCCTACAAAGCGAAATCTTACACTTTGTAAGCCTACGCTATCCTTCATGTTTACCACGTCCATATTACCTCTGAGTAAACATCTCGTACAAACGACCCTTGTATTGTCGTACATTGATCGCAGAACTTCCACATCCACATCACCTCTGAGTTGTTCAGCGTATCCCCGAGGATCATTCCTACCACGTCCATAATACCTCTGAGTAGGAAGATTCTATCATTTGAACCTAAATGATTGCCACGTCCACATTACCTCTGAGCAAACATGTTGGTTCCTTCAAACTTATTATCTGTACCTAAAAGTCAAGGTGCGCAAAAGATAATAGGACCACACAAATCATCAAGTTCATGATAACAAAAATGAACACATCACAAAAAAAGTTGCGTACTTCTTTATTTAAAAAAAAGAGTACAAAACTACACTATCCCCCAGCAAGAGTTGCAAAAACATAAAAAGGAGACGCTATAGTCCCTAAACATCTCCAGGGCTGGTGGAGAGCTCTCTAACTCGACGTCTCAAGTCGGCTGCATGAGTCTCCACAGTCGCCAGGACTCGACGCTCAGCTTCTTGACGCATCAATTCAATGGCCTCAACGGAAGTATCATTCTCATGCTTCTCATCAAGCTGTTGTCGCTGCCGAGCCAGGGCTAGAGCCCGGTGAGTGAAGGTTGCTTCTTCCTGCTTGAAAGCTACGTGTTCAGCCTGGACACGTTCGGCATCATACTGGAGCCGGGCCCGTTGGTCCTCAAGACGGTGCATCTGGGCGTTGATCTTCGCGATATTAGCATCCAACGCAGCTCGCGTTTCTATTGTCTCCTTCATGGGCTGAGATAACTGTCCCACCGTAGCCTCAGTCTCAGCCACCTCGTGCTCCCAGACGCTCACAGTGGCCTGGTAGGAAGACTCAATCTCAGCGATCAACTTCTTCTTCTCCGCATCTATCAAGACGGAAAGGTCATTTCGCTGGATGCGCTGAAGTTCCGTGAGCCGTTGGTTCAGCTCAATCACCGAAGCCTCCAGGATCTCGGCCATATGGTCGTGGCCTTGGTGAACGCGGATCAGCTCGATATAAGGCATTGCCAGAGTTCTTGCCGTCGCAAAACTTCCGTTGGCATCCATCACAGCAGATGCACCCCTCTGCAGCATTTTATACACCCCCTCAACGATGAATTTCATATATTCATCTGCGTCCGCCAGCACCTGCGACGTCATAGCAGGAGTTGGAGGGGCTGCTGTAGTTAGCGGACCGGAAGAAGATCCGCCAACCTCAATCTACGAGACTGGAATCTCGGCATCAATAGGCTCTTCATCAACACGGGCCGGACTGCTAGCCCGAGGAGCCGATGGAACAGAGGAAGCCGGCACATGCATCGAGATAGTACCCCAAGTAGGAGGGGCAACAGAGGGTTCCACACCCTTACCCTTCTCAAGTTCGGAGGAACCACCGACGTCTACGGCCACCTCTTCTGCCCCCAACGTCCTATCAGCGGTCAGTACCTCCCCTGGCAGAACGGGGAGATCAACACTCATCTCCTGGCCCGCTCCAGGAGACAGGACTGGCAGATGAGTCTCATCCTTCTCAAGTCCCTCTGCAGGGACAGTATCTGTCGCTACCGCCTGATCGGTAGCCACCTCAACTTCCACGGGTGAGGTCGGGGTAGGACTTGGCAATGATACAGCCGATCTCCCCTCATCATGACAAGAAGGGGAATCAACCCTCTCCTCCGTTCCTACCATATCTGCTGCCCCCGCAACAGATTCTTGCAACGCTGGAGGGACGTCATTGGAAGGCGACGAACTCCAATCCACTTCATCATCAGGATGCCTCGAGTCCGTAGGACCCTCAACGTCCAAGGCCTCCACGGCAGATTGTACCTTTCCAGGACTCCCCTCCACGGGAGACATTATCATCGGTGGAATTCGCTCATCAGAAGAGCTTGCCACCTCCTTCGGTTTACTAACATCCGGTTTTGGAACACGGGTCTTCTTTTTCGATCCCTATAAGAAGAAAAGCGTAAGCCACCAAAGTGACGAGACGGACCAGAATTACAGAGGATGCCTTACCTCAGCAGATCCTACGGGCTTTTCAAGTGGCACTCCTGTAGCCCTTGGAGTCGAGGTCCCTCTCGGCCTTTTTGGTACAGAAGAACCAGCTTCTGTGTCAGCACGCCTCTTTCCAACAGACGGATCCCTCACTGGTGCTGCAGCAGCAGCCCGATATCCCGCTAATTCTGGAGGACGATATGATCGGGCTGCCATCAACAGATTCGTCGTGGCCTCCAGCTGAGTTCCGATGATGAAACTAGTCTCCCTGTCATAACCAGGAGACGCAGTATTCATAGTGCAATACAGCTTGGCGGTCGAATACAGGATCTGTGGCCGAGGGTTATAAACGGGCGCCGTAAACTGAACACCAGTACACCCGGCATTATAATATTGCCAGCCCCGAGCTCCATCTAGCAAACTACCGATGAACCCCAGACTGCTACTAGGATTCCGTAGCATCAGCTGAGTATAGCCAAACTGGCGAGCGAACCGGCTGGGCAGATATGGCTCCAGATAACATCTATTTTGGTTGCAGTAGACCAGGTGAGAAGGCCGAATGCTTTGCAACCAACGGAAACCCCATTTCGGCAAAGTAATCGCATCTTCGCCCGAGTCAACTAAGTCTTGATCGGCCTCAAAATCTTTGAAGATGAGGCCAACTTTGACAATCTCCCACCCCTGAAGGAAGGACAAAACCCTCCTGTAAACGGGAACGCCAGTGCATAAACCACTTCCTCTTGTAGAAACGACGAATAAAGGTATCTCCTTCAACATGATCCTCCTCCGGACCGGGACTCATCACGTTTGGATGATGCAAAATCAGCCATCCCATAAGATAATGGAAGGGCAGCTCGGCCCGGGGAAAGTTGTCGTTGTTTCCTTTCCCAAGGATCACATCGTCAGCAAAAGACCTCAAACCCCGCAACAGGTTACACACCATCGCGGGGAGGAGAGCTAGAGGTCGTCCAAAGGCCAACTTCACGGCGGATAAAATGAGGTTCCGATGTACCCTCTCTACGGCACCGGATCCGCCCGCAAACACGTAATCCCAGAGCCATATCATCAAGTAGGCCGTCAACACCGCCTTAGATGACATCCGGTGCGCACAGTGCCAGAAGCAGCTATACGCGTTATTACCATCCTCATTGGAACGAGGAGTCCTCTCGTCCAGCCAGCTTATTTCAGAAGTCACTTCCGCAAGTTTTAGCCCTTGCGGAGTTGTAAACCGAATCCTCGAAGGATCCATCAAATCCTGCTTGAAAACATAATCCCTCCAAGCAGTCACATGAGGTTGAGTCTTGACTTTGTCCTTCCGATGCATTAAATAATGATGGCTCACCACTTCCTTGAAGACGGCCATCATCTCCGAGTTCTTATTTTCCAAAACCTGAATCTCTTCATTTGATGGAAAATATTCCTCGTACGGCTCCGAGCCCCAGGGAAGCTTAGATACTTCGTACATCTCGTGGAGAGCCAAGCCCAACTCCCCTATGGGAGTGTAAAAGGTACCAGTCTGGGTATTGAACAACTCCAAGAGTGCAAGGAACATAGGCTTATTGAGATCCACACCAGCCTGCGTGGCACGGATGGCGGCCGTCAGCCCAATCTCCTTAAGCTCAACCTTGAACTTCAAAAGCACCCAAGTGGTCAACTCGTCCTACCTCGAGATGTGATGACACCAACCTTCGACCCTAAAGCTACCTTTCGGGTACACAACCTTCGATGTCAACATCCGGCTCGCGAAGGTTGGAGCATTGAAGGCAAAGGTGTCAGTTGGGACCTCACTATAGAGGCTCCTGGGACGCAAAGTTCGGCAACTGAACGAGGGACTGGTTCGTGAAGCAGATAGGGTATCCCTTTGATTCGAGGTAGCATCAATCGAAAGAACACCTTCTAGAGCCCCTTCCTGAGAAGGAGTAAGTTCCCAGCACATCCTTCTCTTCGAAGCTAAACGATAGAAGGCTGTCAGCGGCAATTGGCGGTCGAGTTGTCGCATATACAGCACCATGCCTTTTGCTGAAAAGAACCAGTCTTCTTTGACCTTCAGTATCTTCGCTTCCGTGGAGATCAGGCGGTCACCAAACAAAAAGGCGGGCCTCAAGAAAGTCACATCGCCGGATTCAGCTGATTTCAGTTTTTCGCTCTCCATCATACTCTGGAGGAAAGTTGGCAACTGGTTCTGGATCTGCAGCACCCTTTCAGGGGGTTGATCCTGTAAGATAACACCCTTGGCAGGATTGACAACAGCCTCGTCAAAATCAACTCCCATTTGACAAAGGGAGGCATCCAGAAGGACCTCATTCAGCAGCGGAATCGTCATCGATACTGGCACAACAAAAATCAAAGGTCAGGCAAAAAGACAAGGTGTGTCAAAAGCTTCGGCGCATCACCAGGGTGTAAACCCATGCGCCTCCACTTCGGCGCATCGTTTGGGTGTAAATCCATGCGCCTCAGTGAAAGGCTTCGGCACATCATCAGGGCATAAACCCATGCGTATCAGCAAAGGCTTCGGCGTATTTTAGGTATGAACCCATGCGCGTCCGCGGTTAAACCTCGGTGCATGATAAAGGCCTAAGCCTATGCACGTTGGCGGGGTGAAACCTCGGCGAGGACAGTGGTCCGTACGCGTCGGGTCGCATGATCCAAAGACCGCCTGAACAAAGAAAGTAGTGGAAAAGATAACACCCACCCGTCACAGCAGGGCGAATGTCGGCCGGAGTCACAATGGTGATAGGAGCATCCCCCTCAGCATACTCCATCGGCTCCTTTCCTTTGCCGGCACCACCGCGAGGTGTCTTGGGAGCCATTCTCTCAAAAAATTAGGGTTTTTGAAGAAGAACTCTAAAGAAAGCAAAGCAAGGAGAAGAAGAAGAACTCTCTCTCTCTCCATCTCTTGCCTATTTATAGGGCTTGGTCGCACGCGTGACCCGATGATGTGTGATCTCAGCCGTCGCCTCGGGTTCTGTGAAGAGATAACAGCAAACAAAACCAAAAGATTATTATTAATCTTTTCGGTTACCGAGGCATCATTATCATTAACTAAGAGGAGCATGCGCCCGAACAGGCATACGCCCCAAACAGTCACGTGCCCTGACCTCCATGCTTCTTATTCAAAGTATTCTAAAACTTATCCAAAAGTTTTAAAAACTTTGAAGGGGGTCTTGTAGAAGCATGGAATTTCACAACCAGAAAACCCATGCGCTGGACACTACGCCAGAGCTTGGACAAAATACTTCACAGCAAAAGCAACAAATATAGACATAGAAAGAGAACTTCTTATTTCACAGATAAAAGTCTATTACATGTCTAGAGAAGGCTGTACAAAGGAAAAACTTCTACAAAGGAAAGATCCTAAGTCTACGGCCAGCAGCCACCATGCGCCCCCAGGCAGGCGCAGCATCACCATACGCCTTCAACCGGGCACATCCCACAATGCGCCTTCAGCAAGGCGCATTCCTTCAGCAGCTCAGTTATGTGCATCCCTTCAGCAGCCCAGTTATGTACTGCTCTTTCAGCCAGGCTCACCTGGCCGAGCAGGATGTAGGTGGCAATTAACACCCCATCCAGAGAAAGAGCCTCCAAAGCCAGAGGAAGACGGTCAGGACATCGTCATTTCGATATACGGCCCTTCCAGCACAACGGAGACGAGGCCCGAGCATCCCTATCTTTGGATGCAACAGGCACCTTCCGCCTGCCTCGGAAGCCTTCGACTCTGTCTTTTGGATGTAACAGTCACCTTCAAGTGCAGCAACGACGACATGGCATCTCATTTTCACCCTCGGGAGCACTTCGTCAACAGAATGCACTCGAGTACCCAAGTTCATATTGGAAGTACATGAGAGAACAAGAAACAAACTCTCTCTCCATACCACTATTTATAGGCTGGGCAGATCAAACCCACGCGCCAAGTGGATGGCTCTCCGAATTCTGAGCAATGAACTTGCATTTAATGGATGAACCGGACGCCTCGAATTCAGCCAAACGGCTATTTAAAGCACTCGAGGAACGAAACAGCCGCACGTGCCCTTCGACTTCAGGCGCATCACACAGATGCACCCTTCAGAACCAAGCGCATCACAGAGGATGCGCCCCCATGTATCCCCATACCCAGTGGAACGCCAATCGATGCGCCCCCTCAGCTGTCCATCGAATGTCACAAACATTAAATGCTGAACTGATAGAGTTGGCAGTACATCTCCCAAAGTCTGAACGGTCGGCAGCTTTTTCAGAAGACGAAGCGTCGGCAACGTCAGCATCATCATGACTTTACTCCGACGGCTACTGCCACGTGGCCACTCAACCACCCGTATGCGCCTCCGCGACCATGCGCCCAAACCTGCATGCGCCTCAAAAGCCATGCGCCTTAGACTCTTCACTGATCCCAAAAGACAGAAAAAAGTCTCCATCTGAAGCTCTGCATGTGCCTCATAAGCCATGCGTCCTAGACTGCTCTCTGATCCCAAAAGACAGAAGGAAAGTCGCCTGCATGCGCCTCAAAAGCCATGCGCCCAGAATGGTTCGTGACTCCTAAAGGTTACGAGCCAAAGTCTCTTTATGTGCCCAATCCTAGGCGCATCCTATCAGATCATTCCCCACCAAATCAGAGATCTCCGAGCCATGGGTCGACGACACGTGTCCTTTGACTCAACTCATCCAAGATCTCAGCAACAGAAAGATCTTCTCCTCTGCTACGTGCCGGCTCACAACAGCAGTATGAAGAAGTCAACCCCTCGATCAGGGTGCATCACCCATGTGCCTCCATCGGCAATCAACACGTGGCGTCCCCACGCACCGGCGCATCCTACATATGCGCGCATGAGCAGCCAACCTGCCCAGCTATAAATAGAGGAATCATTTTCTTCTTCCACACACACAGACAGATACGAACAAACATACCACCAGAGAGGCAGATACAGACATTCAACGTCTTCCTCCTCTCAGCAAGCTCCAGCACCCAGAGTAATCCAAACCTTCAGAGAACCGATAACCGTCGTCAGCTCGTCAACGGAGTCAACGCATTACCACTCGCTCCATCGGCACAAGGGACCCAGATTAAACAAAAGTGTACTTCTAGGGCTACATTTAAGTCCTATATTGTAACACTGTTCTGTTTGTATTGAAATTTATATCAAAGAATTTTAATGGCAAACAGAAAGTGTTACAGGTTCTGAGAGAGAACCAGTTGTATGCCAAGCTTAGCAAGTATGAGTTTTGGTCGGATCACATTTCATTTTTGGGTCACATCATATCAGAAGCTGGAGTAGCAGTAGATCCCAAGAAGATAGAAGCAGTAGAAAGTTGGCCAGTACACAAGACCGTAGCAGATATGCAGAGTTTCTTGGGATTGGCTGGATATTACAGAAGGTTTGCGTCAGACTTTGCAAGGCTTTCAACACCCATGACCCGCTTGACCCGGAAGGATGTACCATTCGTTTGGTCGGCAGAATGTCAGGCATCATTCAAGACTTTGAAGCAGAAGTTGATATCAGCACATATTCTTACATTACCAGTTGGATCCGGAGGTTTTACAGTATATTGTGATGCGTCAGGTAAAGGACTTGGATGTGTCCTTATGCAACATGGGAAGGTAATAGCATATGCATCTAGGCAGCTTCAGGACCACGAAAAGAATTACCCAACTCATGATTTGGAGTTAGCGGCAGTAGTGTTTGCTCTGAAGCTATGGAGGCATTACTTATATGGTGACCGAGTGGACATGTACACAGACCATAAAAGTCTGAAGTACATCTTTACTCAGAAGGAACTGAACATGAGGCAGAGAAGGTGGTTAGAGTTGATCAAGGATTATGACGTGGAGCTTCAGTATCATCCAGGCAAGGCTAATATAGTAGCAGACGCTCTTAGCAGGAGAGGCGGCACATTTATGTTGACAACATAGAGGCATATCTTAGAAGACCTTCAGGAGATGGACATTGAAGTTATACTTTCTAGTGATGTAGGAGTTCTAACAAGTCTGCAAGTTCAATCCGACTTGGTAGGCAGGATCAAGGCAGCTCAGGCTCAGGACCCAAGGATTCAGAAGCTTAGGACAGAATGTGAGTCAGGACTCAGAAAGGAGATGAGAATTCATGAAGATGGTACACTTAGGTTTGGATTACGTCTATGTGTGCCTAGTGGAGATATCAGACAGGAGGTTATGGCAGAAGCTCACAGTTCTCAGTATTCTATTCACCCTGGAGGGACCAAGATGTACCAAGATATCAAGCAGCATTTCTGGTGGAACGGGATGAAGAGGGAGATAGCTAGATTTGTTTTCCGTTGCTTGTTATGTCAGCAAGTGAAGGCAGAATAGCAGAGGCCAGCTGGGTTATTGCAATCGCTTCCTATTCCGGAATAGAAATGGAAGCATATTACAATGAACTTTGTGACCGGTTTACCAAGATCAACAAGTGGTAAGGACGCTATTTGGGTAATAGTAGACCGACTTACAAAGGTAGCACATTTTCTTCCTTTCAGAGTAGGGCAATCTACAGAAAAGTTGGCTGAGTTGTATATGCAACAGATAGTCAGGCAGCATGGAGTCCCTGTCAGTATTATGTCGAATCGAGATACCCGCTTCACATCATATTTCTGGAAGAGCTTACATCATAGTCTGGGTACCAAGTTAAGATTTAGCAGGGCCTACCATCCGCAGACGGATGGGCAATCAGAAAGAACAATTCAGACTTTAGAAGACATGTTACGAGCTTGCACTCTAGATTTTGGAGGGTCTTGGGAGAGTCACCTGCACTTAGTCGAGTTCTCATACAACAATAGTTATCAAGCCAGTATCCAGATGGCGCCATTCGAAGCACTATCTGGTAAGAAGTGCAGGTCACCGCTTGCATGGGATGATATCGGAGAGAGGAAGATGTTAGGCCCAGAAATGATTGTTCAGACGGTTGAAGTGGTTAAGGGAATTAGAGAGCGACTTCGAGTTGCGCAGGACCGGCATCATCATTGGGTGGACCAGCATCGTAGGCCGTTAGAGTTCTCTGTTGGGGACCACGTATTCTTGCGGATCTCACCTACTCGTGGGGTCATTAGATTTGGCGTTCGCGGGAAATTGAGTCCGCGGTACGTGGGCCCATTTGTTATCCTTGATCAGATAGGCGATGTTGCTTATCGTTTATCCCTTCCACCTTCGTTACGAGAGGTACATGACGTGTTTCATATATCTTAATTACGTAGGTATGTAT
Source organism: Iris pallida (assembly GCA_029216955.1). Classification (NCBI taxonomy): domain Eukaryota; kingdom Viridiplantae; phylum Streptophyta; class Magnoliopsida; order Asparagales; family Iridaceae; genus Iris; species Iris pallida. The sequence goes on from JANAVB010014650.1 coordinate 27,435, forward strand.
CGGACCCAAGCCATATCCTCGATCATTCTGAGCTGGTTGTTGGTACCAACCTGTCTTACGAGGAACAGCATATGTCCATTTTGGACCGAAGAGAGAAGATACTTAAGAACCGAACAATTAGTCTTGTCCGTGTTGCTTGGGGTCATCACTCCTTGGGAGAGTCAACGTGGAAACGTGAGGATGATATTCGATCACGGTATCCACACCTGTTTGACTCACAAGGTATATCTCTTTCAGTATACCTTGATTGTCCTGATTCTTCATGCTTATCACCATATGGGTAGAGCTACTTGATATCGTAGATTGATGAATTTACATATATAGTACTTACTTTTGATATGGTAAAAATGATTGCTTGCTCACTAGAATTGCTTGTATTAGTTTAGCTCCGATATTTCTACCTGCTTGGATTTGAAATTCCGAGGATGAAATTTTTCTAAGGTGGGTAGAGATGTCACTTCCCGTTCCCAGAATGCGTATTTTTATACATGTACAACTCATATATATTTATTTAGTATTTATCATGTATTATCCTGTATTTAAATTCCTTTAATTCATGTTAATTAATTATCTGTATTTTATTTCCTGTAATTTTATTCCTGTATTTTATTTCTGTATTTTATTTTTCTGCTTCTAACTTCTCTGCTTTAGTCTTATTGTGGTTCGGCCATGGTTGGTTATTTTTGGGTTCATGGTGGTTCACATGAACCGAACCCCCACAAACCCCCACCTACCACCACTCCTTCCATTTAAAGCCCCCATCTCCTTCTCTCTCTTCATAACTCTCCTTCACCATTACTTCTTCTTCTTCCTCACCACTCTCTTCCACCTACCAGGAGAAGGCAAGTACATCTTGCTTCTCCTTCACCCATTTTTGTGGTTAAATTGTCTTCCTCTTGTGATTCTAAGAGAGTTTACTACTTAACATTTTTTATTTCCTTGGCTCGTTTCTTACAGATCTAAGTAGCAGTATTCTCGATCGTCCATGGGTTTTGATCTCCCAACCTGGCGTGCTTTCGAAATAGATAGTTCATGTTGTAGAGCTTCTCCTTCTACACCATTCTGAACCATGGGAACTTCATTTCTGGCTTGGAATGAAGGTTCAGTCACGCTCATGTTCTTACGTGTTAGCGTGAATTTTTAGTCACGCTCACGTCTTTACGTGTTAGCGTGAATTTTTAGTCACGCTCACGTCTTTACGTGTTAGCGTAAATTTTTAGTCACGCACACGTCTTTACGTGTCAGCGTGAATTTTTAGTCACACACACGTCTTTACGTGTTAGCGTGAATTTTTAGTCACGCTCACGTCTTTACGTGTTAGCGTAAATTTTTAGTCACGCTCACGTCCTTACGTGCCAGCGTGAATTTTGAGTCACGCTCACGTCTTTGCGTGCGTGCGTGGATTTCTTATCACGCTCACGCTGTGCGTGCGTGAATTTCTTATTACCTTTTCACGCTCACGTTATGAGTGCGTGAATTACCCTTCACGCTCACGCTGTGCGTGCCAACGTGAACCACTTTTCACGCTCACGCTGTTTATACGCTCACTCCTACCTGCTAGACTTGGCGTGACTTGTTGACCTTAGCATAGACTTGTTGGCGTGACTTGTCGGCCTTAGCATAGTCTTGTTGGCGTGACTTCCTGACCTGGGTGTTTCTATTTGTTCTATAATTTATTCCTTTAATGGTGGCATGATAATTCTTCTATTATATCCTTACGCCTTTTGGCATGAACTTGATAAAATCATGATATGTTAATATTGTTAATACAGATTGTAATGTGGAATGTGCCTTGTGTCCTGATTGATCCATGGATACCCAGTATGACTGGAACTTAACCCTGAGAGTCGTAGACTCGACTCCACTGAATACTATTTGATTTTCATGCCTTGTCACCATTGATAATGATTGTGACATTGACTAATAATTGATCATGCGTTCCTAGTTGGAACTAAGAGACTAGCTAGTCGTCTTATTGAATTGAATGAATGAGACACGTTCATAATAACTATGAACTATTGCAATCAATTGGCCGATCCCGAATATTGGCATACAGGCACATGCAGGCTTCAAATTATCTATTTATTTATTTAGTTATTTTTTTTTTACAAAGCAGCATGTGTACTTTATGGTCAAGGCATGATTATTCCGTGGTTAGTTTTAATTGCTGTATTACGCTATGTAAGACCTACAACCTAACCGCACGGGTATCGTTGTAGAGTTGCGCATATCGTACCCCGTACAAAAGTACTCATTTGAATGACCATGATCCACGGCATGGGATTTCGCTTAACATAGAGGCTTTAAGTTAAATAAAATAATAATGGCATGGAGAGAACGGATTTCCGAGTTCTTACATGGCAGCCCTCTTGGGATTATTAAGTGCCCGACAGGCCGGCTGGTTCCCACAGATACTGTAAATCTGTCACACGGGCAGGGAACGGTATCTGCTTATATTATTAAATTGTACATGGTATATTAACGGCGGGCGTCCCGTTGGAACTCGTCTAATTACAAGATTGGCGCAATTGATTGACTGGATAGACTAGCCTTGCTCGCACATAGTAAGAACTGAGGATCCCTATTTACATAATTCCAGGATAACTTGGGACTCACAATAGCAAGCCGTATGAGTTGATTGGCCGTTCAAGATGATTTGTTTGTGTACTGTACCTACTTTGTTGCCTAACTGAGATGATCAGAATGTCAGACATGACGGGTAAACTTCTGTCCTTATTTGGTTGGGAGGTTGGTTCAAAGTGTCATGATGTTATGTGAATCCTAATGGAAGCAGAGATCTATTATTATATCCTCTTACTTACTGGTTTAATCCTCATATCGTGCTCCCTTGTGGTACTTGCTATTAGAGGTCTAACCTCTCTGGTTTTGCATGGCCAGATTTAGAGCCAGTCTTCGAGGATCCAGCTTACTTCTACCTCCAAGATGGTCAATACTAGGGGAATGATCGCAGGAGGACTCGAGTGGGTTCCTTACTCCACCGCTCATTTTGTTATTTACTTCATACTTAGCCGTTTGGCACCGACATGTTAGTCGGATTATCTTGCATTTACTTTTACATAATTGTAATTAAGTCAGACTGCAGCTGATAACAATTGTGTATATGTTACTATACCATCTGGCTATGTTTTGTAAAGCCAGATCTCAAGAACATTTTGACTAAGCATTTGGGATGCCTTACTGCTTTATCTTGCATGTTCTCTATTTTTGCTTCTGGTTTAAATGATTGAGAAAATAGATGTGAAGTGACCATAGTAAGACTTTCATGTAGTATGCACCCCCTCGTCTGGTTAGACAACATTGATCGTATTATACGGTATTCATCTACCCGTAATACGTAGCTGGCTGTCATTCCCCCGCTCTCCAGTATTCTGGTTCTAGGGCGTGACAGAGGGAGAAAATCTAAGTGTCTAAGATAACAACTCAAGAACTTCCAGCTCAATACAAGTCTCTAAATATACAATATCTCAGAAGAAAACTGAAAATCAAATAACAAAGCTGAAAGAAAACTAAAGCCTAGCTATCTAGCCTAGACTCTGGGAGTAGCATCCTGTACTGCAGCTGGATCCTCCAGAGGAACCAGGTCGCAGGTGTCGTCTAATCCTGCTCCGTAATAGGTGGTACATAGGGCCTCCTCCTCATCCTCTGTAATATTTTCAACAGGTCAGTCAGGACAGGAGCGAGTACAGTACATCTCAACAGATCATAGCAGGTTAGAAATATAATCATACAGTAAAGTAAGATACATGAACTGAAGAAAAATAGTACGTAAACGGAGAGAGAAACTGTAATAGAAATATCTACTATACATAGAGAGCTATAGTGACTAGTGAGTCAGAGTAAAATATAACATGTGAATGGCATAGGAGATTTATGACTACAGCTAAGAGAGTGATTCATGACTACAGCTACTGGAATAAAATTCACATGTCTATTTCTACTCCCCCATCCCAATCGATACACAAAGATCTGTTCAAGTTATGTTAAGATTCGTGAAACTTCACATGGCTCATAAAATGAGTGATACGTGAAGGTGATTCATGATGGCTCTGTGAACATGAGAGTACATGTGTCACAAACGATTCGTGAATCAGAGGAAGCATAGAGATACGTGATGATTCGTGAAACACACAAAACATGCAGTAACCGATGCTCCCGAGGGGGATAACATCTCATAAAAAGATCCATATAGTACACTCCGTGTGCCAACGTGATAGTATCAAGTAAAGTAATTTAAAGCAGAAAATAATTCTAAACAGGATATGAAATGATCAGAGAAGTACTCGCCTGGTATCTGAGTGTCCGAGATAAAAATATTGTCCGAAGAGTGGTGTCTGGCTCCTATAGAACAGTACAAGTCACAACAAGTCTAAATAGTTTGGCAACTCTTGAGGGGGGGGTGAATAGAGTATATATATTAATGACCAATTAAAAAATTACTCTTTCACGAACAATGAATAATCAGAGTAAAATGCGGAATGTAAATGAAAGATAAGAGAGCATACGCAAACACAGCAATTTTAACCTGGTTTCCCTCGTGGAGGACTAGTCCAGGCCTGAGAACTCTAGCTCAGGATTAAATCCACTATTTGTGAAATAGTAGCTTACAACCCGTGCCTTTACTTCAGAAGAGCACGTCAACTTCTTACAGAGAATCGCAGTGGCGATTGCTTGGAATTGTCCAAGCGATTTCTTCACTCTTGCACAAGAATCCTAACTGAGAGATGCTGAGCACTCGAGACTTAGGAGGCTTGTGGCTAGTAGATGGGAAGGGTATGGCTTATAGAGCTTGTAGGAGAGAAGAGAAGAGAAGATTGAGTGATTCAAAATGAGAGAATTCATGCCCTATTTATACTGATTTTTGAGGCAGAATTCGGCCAGAATTCGGGTAGAAGAATTCAAAAAATTTGGCCGTTGGACAGCTAGCAACCAGCTAACCCTAAAATTAGGGTTCCTGTTTTCTAGGGGACAGAGTTCGGCCCGAACTCTGTGTGGAGGCAGAGTTCGGCCCGAACTCTGTCTCCAGAGCACAGAGTGATTCTAAGTGGGACTTGTGGGCAATTTTGTTTTGGTGGAGCTTGGGATTTTGGGTAGGCATGTAGACCAAGTTCCAAGAGCTCAGCATAACTCAGAGTACATACTTCTAGACTCAATGAAATGTAAAAGTACAGACTCAAAAATATACTGAGAGTCGGAAACTGAGCTGTCGTTTGTCCCGAGCTGAAAGCAGACGTCGTGTGTCGTATTGAATTTATACAGATATTATTTAGTCAATGTAGTCAATATTTGGTTGACTGTGACTTTGTGTCAACAATCCCCCATATTGATAATTGACAAAATAATATATGTATATTTCAATATTCATACCTTGACACAGTTGATTACAACATAGCTCCCCCATAACTGATGCAGAGCTAGAATCAGATAGCTCCCCCGTAATCAGTAAACGGTTCCGAGCTAGAAGTAGTAGCTCTCCCCCGTAAACAGTGCATATACCCTGTAACCTGATAGATAACATATTCCCAGAACGAGCACAGATATACACAGATGAATGCATAGAACCTGCATAGAACCTGTAATAGTTTCCCAAAACAAGCCAGCACAAAAATATACATATGTTTCTCCCCTTTTGGCAGTTAGCAATATAAATAAGCAAAGAATAGTAATGCAACCACACCAAGAGAAAAAAATAGTATAATACTAGACAAGAGAGTGCATTGGCATAAAAAAACTACGAGAAATAGCATAAAATGATATCCACCAACCAGAATGTCAAACACATCATCAGGGTTCTAAGATAAAAATCCAGTACATAAATCCATAACTAAATAACTAAAAACATAAAGCAACTAAGACCATCAGCAGTGGCAGCAGCATAACAAGCCAGTCTCCATCACGGAGCACCAGAAGGTCCTGAAACATCTGAAGGACCAGGGAAAGAGCGACGAGGGTCCACGAAAGCATCATCCGGATCCATATACCTCATGACCCACGGATCGTCTATACGATGACCCGCTCGATCTGGATCCCGCTCAATAGGCACATGCAGATCAGGATGACGAGCGAGTGAATACCGCATATCATGCAGAGAGTTCCCAAGGGCACTAATCTGCAGAGTGGTACGGTAATCCTGCTGCGTCCAACGATCATCCTCAATAGCAAAACGATCGCGAAGCATAGTCTGAAGCGAATCCAGGTTGGCAGGAGGTGCAGTCTGACCGAGCGGAGGGGCGTCAGGCTCCTCATCAGCAGACAACTCAGTAGTAGCAACAGGCTGAAGGCGTCGTACCTTAGATAGAAAGGTAGGTGCCGGCAGGAACGGACAAGCATCAAGTGGTATACGAAAAGCACGAAAGATCATAGGAAGATACAGAGGATAAACCAAAGCTCGTGGTTTCCTCCTACAGCGAATCATCCAGTCCATCATAGTACGTGGAAGATTGAAATAAATTCCAAAGTGAAGATGATAAAGAGCAGAAATGTCAAGATAAGTGATTTCATCAGGGGAACCGATCTTGGGTAGAATGGTATTAGAGATGATCCAATGAAGATCAGAAAAATATGGGTTGAGATATTTCGTCATGAGCTTTCGAGGACGTGTGTATGGAGTGCACAAATCGTCCTTGAAGCTTTCAAGTGAAAGTCCGTTGGGAAAACGGAACGAGCGAGCATCAACAAGCCTTTCCCAAGAACTTGGCTCAAGAAGATCAAGATATTCGGCTAGTTCAAAGTCATCAAACGAGATATCGATACCAGCAACTCGTGAATAAATACGAAGGTCATCAAAGGTTAAGTTGCAGTAGAACATTTGAACGGCATGACGATAAATAGCAGAAGATGTAGTGACTAGTTCATCAAAATAGAGGTCATGAAATAAAGAATCATATTGAGAGAATATGGAAAAATTGATAGGATGTCCTGTGAATACCTGACGATTCCGAAAGTCACTAAACCAGTTGTTTGATGCATCAAGTGAGACAAAAAGTCTATTGTCAACAGTGGAAGGATGTTGAGGACGAGGTGGATTGAACAAAGGGTGAGGTGGTTGAAGTTGTTCAATGATTTGTTCAATTGATGGAGGAGAATCCGAAGAGTATTGACCATTGGATTAGAATAGATCCAACGGCAGAGCCAGATCCCGACCCTGGAACCAAGGGACCGAACTCGGCCCGAACTGGATAGGAGCAGAGTTCGGCCCGAGTTCTGGATCATTGGTCCAGAACAGAACAAAGGCTAAAATGAAAACAAAAGTTGAAGAATAACAAGAAATGAACAAAGAAAAGATTTAAGAGTTAAACAAAAGAAAGTTGAGGACACCAAAGAGAATAGAATAGATAGAGAAGGAGAGGTACACAGAAAACAGAATGAACTTTTTAGAAAATATCAATTAGGCAATATTAAATCGAAACGAGCCATATAATAAATAAGGATTATATTGTGGTTCAATAGTCCAAATTTGCCATGGGTTAGCTGCAGGGGCCGGATCCCAGCTAGCGGTAGTCCTGAGGACTAGTGCACCGTATCGCTTAGGCTTTTACGCCTTGTTGTCAGAAGGACCCTTTCGGCTTGTACCCATACCAAATTCTTCGTAAAAGAATCACAATATACTCTATTTACGCAGGTGAGTTTCAATTTATGACTGCTTCATCTAAGATTCCAAGTTCACGACAAAGAAAATTGAAACGCTCTTCGGATAGTGGCTTAGTAAAGAAATCTGCCAGCTGATGATCAGTGTCAATAAATTCTAAGTTAATCGTGCCATTTTGCTGATGATCACGCAAAAAGTGGTGTCTGATCTCAATGTGTTTAGTGCGTGAGTGGCATACAGGGTTCTTAGTCAAATTGATGGCACTAGTATTGTCACAGAATATAGGAATATGCATGAAAGATAACTTATAGTCTTCCAGGGTTTGCTTCATCCACAGAATTTGTGCACAACAACGCCCAGCTGCTATGTATTCAGCTTCTGTTGTGGATAGTGCAACAGAGTTCTGTTTTGCTAAACCAGGAGACTAAAGCTTTTCCTAATAAATGACACGTGCCGCTCGTACTTTTACGGTCGACCTTGCATCCAGCGAAGTCAGCATCAGAGTAACCAATAAGATCAAATGATGTTGACTTGGGATACCATAGGCCTACTGTAACCGTACCCTTAAGGTATCTAAAGATACGCTTAACTGCGGTCATGTGTGATTCCTTAGGATTAGCTTGATATCTAGCACATAGGCAAACACTGAACATGATATCGGGACGACTAGCAGTTAAATAAAGTAAGCTGCCTATCATACCTCGATACTTACGTTGATCAACAGGTTTGCCGCTCTCATCTGGTTCGAGTTTGGTTGAAGTGGCCATTGGCGTGCTGATTGGTTTGATGTTGTCAAGATCGAACTTTTTCAGCATGTCCTTGGTGTACTTTGATTGGCAGATGAAAGTTCCATTAGCCAGTTGTTTTACTTGCAGACCAAGAAAGTAGTTGAGCTCTCCCATCATGCTCATCTCAAATTCCGTCTGCATACACTTGGCAAATTCTTGACAAAGAGTTTCATCAGTAGACCCAAAAAATATCATCAACATAAATCTGAATTAATAGAATGGTGTCTTTGAAGGATTTGATAAACAGTGTAGTGTCAATTTTCCCTTTAGAAAAACCTTTCTCAAGCAAGAAGCTGCTTAGCCTTTCATACCAAGCTCTGGGGGCTTGTTTAAGGCCATAAAGCGCTTTCTTTAGCTTGAACACGTGGTCGGGAAATTTGTGATTTTCAAAGCCAGGGGGTTGTTTGACATAAACTTCCTCCTTAATAAAGCCATTCAAGAAAGCACTTTTAACATCCATTTGAAATAATTTAAAGTTTTGAAAATTAGCAAAAGCACAAAGCATCCGAATGGATTCTAGTCTAGCAACAGGAGCATAGTCTCATCGTAGTCGATACCTTCCTCTTGGTTGTATCCTTGAGCTACTAGACGAGCTTTGTTACGTGTGACTGAACCATCTTCATTTACTTTGTTTCTAAAAACCCATTTAGTACCAATTATAGAGTGATTAACCGGTCTAGGAACGAGTTCCCATACTTGGCTTCTCTCGAATTGGTTGAGTTCTTCTTGCATAGCAGAAATCCAAAATTCATCATTAAAAGCTTCAGAAATATTTTTAGGCTCTACTTGTGAAATGAAGGCAGTGCTAGCAACAGAGTCTCTTAATGATGATCTAGTAGTAACTCCACGTGAAACTTCACCTATGACTAAATTTTCTGGATGAGAAGGTTTGAAAGAGAATTTCTTAGGCAAACCCTCCAGAGAATTAGTTTCGGTTGAAGTATTCATTGGAGTAGAAGTTGATGGCTCAATGTCATCAAGAGTATTTGCTGTACTGTTGTCTTCATCAAAAGTCACATTTGTTGACTCTTCCACAATAAGTGAGCGTTTATTGAAAACTCTATATCCCTTACTCTTGGCGGCATAACCAAGAAAGATACCATCGTCAGCTTTGGCATCAAATTTGCCTAAGTTGTCTTTGGTGTTAAGGATAAAACATCTGCAGCCAAAAACTCTAAAATAAGAAACATTTGGGGTTCTCCCAAACCAAAGCTCATAGGGTGTTTTCTTCGAAATGGGACGAATAAGCACCCTATTCAAAATGTGGCATGCTGTACTTACAGCCTCTGCCCAAAAATATTTCGGAAGAGAAAATTTATTCAACATGACTCTAGCCATATCGCCAAGAGTCCTATTCTTCCGCTCCACAACACCATTTTGTTGAGGAGTTCTAGGACAAGAAAATTCATGATCAAAACCATTTGCATTACAAAAACTTTCAAAATCTGAATTTACGAATTCGCCTCCATGATCACTTCGGATTCGAGTAATCATGTAGCCTTTTTCGTTTTGAACTTTATTTACAAAAACTTTGAAAACAGAGATAGCGTCGCTCTTATTAGCGAGAAAGAAAACCCAAGTAAATCTCGAAAAATCATCAACAATAACAAAAGCATAAAGTTTGCCACCAAGGCTAGCTATTCTACTAGGACCAAATAAATCCATATGAAGTAATTGCAAGGGTCTAGTAGTACTTACAGAGTTGATGGAATGAAATGAGGATTTAGTTGCCTTGTTTAGTTCACATTCGGCACATACCGTGACCTTTTTGAATGTGATGTCAGGCAATCCTCTCACTAGCTTCTTGGTAGAAAGCCTGGATATAGCATCCATGTTGGCATGACCGAGACGCTGGTGCCAAAGTAGTCGTTCGTCTTTGTGGGCATATAAACATCTACCTGCATGGTTAGTATTTATAGAGAGATAGAAAATATAGATATTGTTCTCTTTTCCCTTCAAAAGCAATGTCTCCTGTTGACCTATCATAGATATAGCAACAGTTTTGTCCAAAGTTAATATCATATCCATGATCAGCAAGATGGCTAATGCTGAGCAGGTTATGCTTTAACTCGGTCACTAGGCAGACATCCTTTATAACAGGAGAAGGAGGATGACCAATGATACCGTTACCTATAATGTGCCCTTTGAGATTGTTACCGAAGGATACGTATCCTTCTCTTCATCGATAGTGATGCAAAAAGATTTGCGTCTCCCGTCATATGTCGCGAGCATCCACTATCGAGAATCCACTTACTTTCAGTTGAGGAGAGAAGGTCCACCTACATCAAGAGTAGATGTGACCTTTGGTACCCGATTCTTGAGGGTCCTGAAAAGTTAGTCTTTGGGAACCAAGCATATATCCTTTTATCTACAAGTCTTCTAACTCTGCACTGTGGTGAGATGTGTCCATGTAATCCACAATAAGTACAGATAGCATTCTTATTTATACTAGGAGCATGAGAATAATATCTATAAGCAGCAGGATGAGGATGGACATGATGTGAAGAGTTAGCATGGTGAAGATGATTATGCATGGAATAAGTGGCATGTGATGGTGTTATGAGGCATAGAATGATGGTATTGTCTATGATGTGTGACATGCTGATATTGTCTAGATGGCATGGCATGATGATTTTGTCTATATGGTATATGAGGCTTGTCTATATGGCATTGCATGATGATTTGTCTATATGGCATGGCATGGTGCTTTTTATGTGTGGAGTGATGTTGATTGTGTCTTTGTGCATGATGAGTGTGTACTGAGTGAGAATTGTTCTTACGTGCACGTGGTTTGTGAAAGTTTGTGTATATAAATGCATGGTTATGTGCTGCATGAGATGACGTGGTTGACTAGCATGAGTGGTGTTGTGCCCATGTGATTGGGTTTGAGGTTGAACAACCTGTTTACCCAATTTGGTTTCTAATCTTTTAGAAACAGCTTGCAGTTCATCAACCTTAATATTTAAGCCATAATCTTAGTCATGGAAATCTTGTGTCTACTCTTTTCTTCAGCAAGCAATGTGTTGAGAGTAGTGATTTCTTGAGTTTGTTGCTCAATACGTGCTTCAGCATCATGTAAGCTTAATTTAAGCTTGGATACTTCATCAGTGTCATTAGTGGGTGATGTGTTTCTAACATTATCAAGAAGTAAAGAAATTCTTTGTATCTCATCTTCTAGACTTTTGATTTTGTCCTTGGCATGTTTATATTTACCGATAACCTTTTTGTGATCATCAAGTAAATCGGTGAAAGCATCGCCAAGTTCATCAAAAGAGAAGTCATCTAAAGTTTCGTTTGATACCTTGGTGGAATTTGCCATGAGGCACACATTTGCTTTGTCTTGAGGAGAGTTCTTTTCTTCCTCGGAGTCACTTGCTTCGCTTTCATGCCAAATGCTTGTGTTGGCATACCTTTTTGATGAGTTCTTCTTGTAGGGCTTTTCATACCGGTTGCTTTTCTTTAAGAGCGGACAGTCTCTTCTGACGTGTCCAGTCTTTTTGCAACCATAGCAGATTGGTTCTTCTTCATCGTCTTCTTGTGGTTCCTTCTTTCTTTGATTGAAGCGAAGGAATTTCTTGAAGTTACGTACCATGAGAGCTTGGTCTTCATCATCTGAGATATCGTCTTCAGTCTCATCGTGATCAATCTTTCGTCGATGAACTTTGAGTGCGATCTCCCTGGTCTTCGGAGCAGGCTCTTCGAAGTCCTTGAGGTCAAGCTCGTGAGTCATGAGCTTGCCCATCAAAGTCTCCATAGACATACTTGTGAGATCATTTCCTTCTATGATGGCTGTCACCTTAGGGTTCCAAATCTTTGGTAGCCCTCTGAGTAGCTTGCGGATCTTCTCATGGTTTGAGTACTGCTTACCAAGCGAGGATAACGGGTTGATGATGTCGAGGAATCTTGTAAACATTTGAGTGATCGTCTCATTTGGCTTCATTGAAGGCTTCGTACTCTTGAGTGAGACGGCTTATCTTAGATTCCTTGACTTGAGTGGTTCCTTCATGCGTCACTTCCAGAAGTCTCCATACTTCATGAGCAGTGGTGCATGTAGAGACCCTGTTAAACTCGTTCCTGTCTATAGCACAGAATAAAGCATTAATAGCCCTAGCATCTAGACTTGCCTGTTTCTTCTCCTCGACAGAATATTTGTCGTGTGGTTTCTCAATGAGGTCACCATCGACAACTATCCTGGCGGGCTTTTTGTAACCGTCAGTGACGACAGTCCACAGGTCAAAGTCTAGAGACTTAAGATAGAAGCTCATCCTTGTTTTCCAATATGTGTAGTTAGTCCCATCAAATAGGGGAGGCCTATGAGTGGACTGACCTTCACCATGATTGGAAATCAAGGATTGTGTGGTTGCCATGGATCAGCTCTTAGGATGTTAGTCCTTGTAAAGAGAACAGAGCTCTGATACCAATTGAAGAACAGTTTGGCAACTCTAGAGGGGGGGTGAATAGAGTATATATATAATGACCAATTAAAAAATTACTCTTTCACGAACAATGAATAATCAGAGTAAAATGCGGAATGTAAATGAAAGATAAGAGAGCATACGCAAACACAGCAATTTTAACCTGGTTTCCCTCGTGGAGGACTAGTCCAGGCCTGAGAACTCTAGCTCAGGATTAAATCCACTATTTGTGAAATAGTAGCTTACAACCCGTGCCTTTACTTCAGAAGAGCACGTCAACTTCTTACAGAGAATCGCAGTGGCGATTGCTTGGAATTGTCCAAGCGATTTCTTCACTCTTGCACAAGAATCCTAACTGAGAGATGCTGAGCACTCGAGACTTAGGAGGCTTGTGGCTAGTAGATGGGAAGGGTATGGCTTATAGAGCTTGTAGGAGAGAAGAGAAGAGAAGATTGAGTGATTCAAAATGAGAGAATTCATGCCCTATTTATACTGATTTTTGAGGCAGAATTCGGCCAGAATTCGGGTAGGAGAATTCAAAAAATTTGGCCGTTGGACAGCTAGCAACCAGCTAACCCTAAAATTAGGGTTCCTGATTTCTAGGGGACAGAGTTCGGCCCGAACTCTGTGTGGAGGCAGAGTTCGGCCCGAACTCTGTCTCCAGAGCACAGAGTGATTCTAAGTGGGACTTGTGGGCAATTTTGTTTTGGTGGAGCTTGGGATTTTGGGTAGGCTTGTAGACCAAGTTCCAAGAGCTCAGCATAACTCAGAGTACATACTTCTAGACTCAATGAAATGTAAAAGTACAGACTCGAAAATATACTGAGAGTCGGAAACTGAGCTGTCGTTTGTCCCGAGCTGAAAGCAGACGTCGTGTGTCGTATTGAATTTATACAGATATTATTTAGTCAATGTAGTCAATATTGGTTGACTGTGACTTTGTGTCAACAATCTCCCCCATATTGATAATTGACAAAATATATATGTATATTTCAATATTCATACCTTGACACAGTTGATTACAACATAGCTCCCCATAACTGATGCAGAGCTAGAATCGGATAGCTCCCCCGTAATCAGTGAACGGTTCCGAGCTAGAAGTAGTAGCTCTCCCCCGTAAACAGTGCATATACCCTGTAACCTGATAGATAACATATTCCCAGAACGAGCACAGATATACACAGATGAATGCATAGAACCTGCATAGAACCTGTAATAGTTTCCCAAAACAAGCCAGCACAAAATATACATATGTTTCTCCCCCTTTTGGCAGTTAGCAATATAAATAAGCAAAGAATAGTAATGCAACCACACCAAGAGAAAAAAATAGTATAATACTAGACAAGAGAGTGCATTGGCATAAAAGAAACTACGAGAAATAGCATAAAATGATATCCACCAACCAGAATGTCAAACACATCATCAGGGTTCTAAGATAAAAATCCAGTACATAAATCCATAACTAAATAACTAAAAACATAAAGCAACTAAGACCATCAGCAGTGGCAGCAGCATAACAAGCCAGTCTCCATCACGGAGCACCAGAAGGTCCTGAAACATCTGAAGGACCAGGGAAAGAGCGACGAGGGTCCACGAAAGCATCATCCGGATCCATATACCTCATGACCCACGGATCGTCTATACGATGACCCGCTCGATCTGGATCCCGCTCAATAGGCACATGCAGATCAGGATGACGAGCGAGTGAATACCGCATATCATGCAGAGAGTTCCCAAGGGCACTAATCTGCAGAGTGGTACGGTAATCCTGCTGCGTCCAACGATCATCCTCAATAGCAAAACGATCGCGAAGCATAGTCTGAAGCGAATCCAGGTTGGCAGGAGGTGCAGTCTGACCGAGCGGAGGGGCGTCAGGCTCCTCATCAGCAGACAACTCAGTAGTAGCAACAGGCTGAAGGCGTCGTACCTTAGATAGAAAGGTAGGTGCCGGCAGGAACGGACAAGCATCAAGTGGTATACGAAAAGCACGAAAGATCATAGGAAGATACAGAGGATAAACCAAAGCTCGTGGTTTCCTCCTACAGCGAATCATCCAGTCCATCATAGTACGTGGAAGATTGAAATAAATTCCAAAGTGAAGATGATAAAGAGCAGAAATGTCAAGATAAGTGATTTCATCAGGGGAACCGATCTTGGGTAGAATGGTATTAGAGATGATCCAATGAAGATCAGAAAAATATGGGTTGAGATATTCGTCATGAGCTTTCGAGGACGTGTGTATGGAGTGCACAAATCGTCCTTGAAGCTTTCAAGTGAAAGTCCGTTGGGAAAACGGAACGAGCGAGCATCAACAAGCCTTTCCCAAGAACTTGGCTCAAGAAGATCAAGATATTCGGCTAGTTCAAAGTCATCAAACGAGATATCGATACCAGCAACTCGTGAATAAATACGAAGGTCATCAAAGGTTAAGTTGCAGTAGAACATTTGAACGGCATGACGATAAATAGCAGAAGATGTAGTGACTAGTTCATCAAAATAGAGGTCATGAAATAAAGAATCATATTGAGAGAATATGGAAAAATTGATAGGATGTCCTGTGAATACCTGACGATTCCGAAAGTCACTAAACCAGTTGTTTGATGCATCAAGTGAGACAAAAAGTCTATTGTCAACAGTGGAAGGATGTTGAGGACGAGGTGGATTGAACAAAGGGTGAGGTGGTTGAAGTTGTTCAATGATTTGTTCAATTGATGGAGGAGAATCCGAAGAGTATTGACCATTGGATTAGAATAGATCCAACGGCAGAGCCAGATCCCGACCCTGGAACCAAGGGACCGAACTCGGCCCGAACTTGGATAGGAGCAGAGTTCGGCCCGAGTTCTGGATCATTGGTCCAGAACAGAACAAAGGCTAAAATGAAAACAAAAGTTGAAGAATAACAAGAAATGATAACAAAGAAAAAGATTTAAGAGTTAAACAAAAGAAAGTTGAGGACACCAAAGAGAATAGAATAGATAGAGAAGGAGAGGTACACAGAAAACAGAATGAACTTTTTTTTAGAAAATATCAATTAGGCAATATTAAATCGAAACGAGCCATATAATAAAAGGATATATATTGTGGTTCAATAGTCCAAATTTGCCATGGGTTAGCTGCAGGGGCCGGATCCCAGCTAGCGGTAGTCCTGAGGACTAGTGCACCGTATCGCTTAGGCTTTTACGCCTTGTTGTCAGAAGGACCCTTTCGACTTGTACCCATACCAAATTCTTCGTAAAAGAATCACAATATACTCGATATTTATGCAGGTGAGTTTCAATTTATGACTGCTTCATCTAAGATTCCAAGTTCACGACAAAGAAAATTGAAACGCTCTTCGGATAGTGGCTTAGTAAAGAAATCTGCCAGCTGATGATCAGTGTCAATAAATTCTAAGTTAATCGTGCCATTTTGCTGATGATCACGCAAAAAGTGGTGTCTGATCTCAATGTGTTTAGTGCGTGAGTGGCATACAGGGTTCTTAGTCAAATTGATGGCACTAGTATTGTCACAGAATATAGGAATATGCATGAAAGATAACTTATAGTCTTCCAGGGTTTGCTTCATCCACAGAATTTGTGCACAACAACGCCCAGCTGCTATGTATTCAGCTTCTGTTGTGGATAGTGCAACAGAGTTCTGTTTCTAGCTAAACCAGGAGACTAAAGCTTTTCCTAATAAATGACACGTGCCGCTCGTACTTTTACGGTCGACCTTGCATCCAGCGAAGTCAGCATCAGAGTAACCAATAAGATCAAATGATGTTGACTTGGGATACCATAGGCCTACTGTAACCGTACCCTTAAGGTATCTAAAGATACGCTTAACTGCGGTCATGTGTGATTCCTTAGGATTAGCTTGATATCTAGCACATAGGTAAACACTGAACATGATATCGGGACGACTAGCAGTTAAATAAAGTAAGCTGCCTATCATACCTCGATACTTACGTTGATCAACAGGTTTGCCGCTCTCATCTGGTTCGAGTTTGGTTGAAGTGGCCATTGGCGTACTGATTGGTTTGATGTTGTCAAGATCGAACTTTTTCAGCATGTCCTTGGTGTACTTTGATTGGCAGATGAAAGTTCCATTAGCCAGTTGTTTTACTTGCAGACCAAGAAAGTAGTTGAGCTCTCCCATCATGCTCATCTCAAATTCCGTCTGCATACACTTGGCAAATTCTTGACAAAGAGTTCATCAGTAGACCCAAAAATAATCATCAACATAAATCTGAATTAATAGAATGGTGTCTTTGAAGGATTTGATAAACAGTGTAGTGTCAATTTTCCCTTTAGAAAAACCTTTCTCAAGCAAGAAAGCTTAGCCTTTCATACCAAGCTCTGGGGGCTTGTTTAAGGCCATAAAGCGCTTTCTTTAGCTTGAACAGTGGTCGGGAAATTTGTGATTTTCAAAGCCAGGGGGTTGTTTGACATAAACTTCCTCCTTAATAAAGCCATTCAAGAAAGCACTTTTAACATCCATTTGAAATAATTTAAAGTTTTGAAAATTAGCAAAAGCACAAAGCATCCGAATGGATTCTAGTCTAGCAACAGGAGCATAAGTCTCATCGTAGTCGATACCTTCCTCTTGGTTGTATCCTTGAGCTACTAGACGAGCTTTGTTACGTGTGACTGAACCATCTTCATTTACTTTGTTTCTAAAAACCCATTTAGTACCAATTATAGAGTGATTAACCGGTCTAGGAACGAGTTCCCATACTTGGCTTCTCTCGAATTGGTTGAGTTCTTCTTGCATAGCAGAAATCCAAAATTCATCATTAAAAGCTTCAGAAATATTTTAGGCTCTACTTGTGAAATGAAGGCAGTGCTAGCAACAGAGTCTCTTAATGATGATCTAGTAGTAACTCCACATGAAACTTCACCTATGACTAAATTTTCTGGATGAGAAGGTTTGAAAGAGAATTTCTTAGGCAAACCCTCCAGAGAATTAGTTTCGGTTGAAGTATTCATTGGAGTAGAAGTTGATGGCTCAATGTCATCTAAGAGTATTTGCTGTACTGTTGTCTTCATCAAAAGTCATATTTGTTGACTCTTCCACAATAAGTGAGCGTTTATTGAAAACTCTATATCCCTTACTCTTGGCGGCATAACCAAAAAAGATACCATCGTCAGCTTTGGCATCAAATTTGCCTAAGTTGTCTTTGGTGTTAAGGATAAAACATCTGCAGCCAAAAACTCTAAATAAGAAACATTTGGGGTTCTCCCAAACCAAAGCTCATAGGGTGTTTTCTTCGAAATGGGACGAATAAGCACCCTATTCAAAATGTGGCATGCTGTACTTACAGCCTCTGCCCAAAAATATTTTGGAAAAGAAAATTTATTCAACATGACTCTAGCCATATCGCCAAGAGTCCTATTCTTCCGCTCCACAACACCATTTTGTTGAGGAGTTCTAGGACAAGAAAATTCATGATCAAAACCATTTGCATTACAAAAACTTTCAAAATCTGAATTTACGAATTCGCCTCCATGATCACT
>JANAVB010014651.1:0-11306 GCA_029216955.1 Iris pallida
CAAAATTATCCTCATTTGAAAAACTGCGTGTTACAATCTTACCGACCTTTGAAAAATTTTGTCCTCGAAATTAAGTCCCCTTCTAGGTCAAACCCAAACAATCAAGGTCAAAAGAGAACTTATCTAAATCATGCAATTGGAAGGATAACATATAGGATCTTGGTAAGTGGTATCAGTCTTAGGTCTCATCTAGCCATTCTAGTCATATTAGATCAAAAGCAATCATAAGGTATCAAAACATACAGCAATATGGTAGGGTGCAGCAATTATCAAAGACTGGCTAAGATATAGGTCAAGGACTCACCTCCAACTAGGTCTGGTGGCTGGAACTCCCTCCCGAAGGCAGAGTCTTGGCTGGGATAAGTGCAGCAGGACAGTCTCGCAACATGTGTGCAGCTGACCCACATAACAGGCACACACCCATCTTCTTTTCCTACAGTAGCCCCAAACATGTCCAGGCTTCTTACAGAAGGTGCAGGTAGGCACTCTCTCAGCTGGCCTCTGCTGAACAGGAGTCTGGACTGGGTAGGCTGGTCTAGGCTGATAGTATGGGTGCTCACGGGGCTCTGGGTATACACTGCTCCTCGGCCTCTTAGAACTAGGCTCTCCTCCTGAATGTACCAAATCCCACAGCAGTTGGATCCCACGGCCCTGCTCCTTCAGGATCTCAGCCTGAACTCTCTGTACCTCCAACACATCCCGGAGAAGTCTGGATATCTGAGCTCCGTCAGAAAACATACATGCCGAGGGTATGGTACGGGTACCGCTCCTAGAGGCAGAGGAGGAGACGGAAGGACTCTTGGTCTCAGATGAGACTACAAATCTCTCCTGAGTAACATGTGGTGGAGGGAAACTCTCTGGTAAGGATGCTAACACCTCCTCGATGGCGGGAGGTGCCACTACCCTTAGGTCAGCCTGAGGGATCACTACCTCCTGAGCAATAGGAGGTGGGAGCACGCTCCTAGTCATATCCGAAGCTGCAGCGGCTCTCAGACGACGGGCTCGGGTCATGGGTGCCATACTGAAAAAATAAATCAATCATCAAGGCCGTAAGGCAGTCTACCATCCTATATGAAAACTGGTAATTATCAAAAATAAAATAAGATAACTACTAATCATCTATAAAAGGGGTACTATTTAAGAAAAATCAAAACCAAAAGTTTGAGGAACGAAAGTCAATAGCATTGAATCCAATCACAATATAATATATATAGAAGGAGAGAGTGTTAGAGAAGGAAAAGCTAACATTATGTAAATATTATGTGGTTTGTGTGAAATATACATAAAAGTGTATAGGAGGATTTGGGTCTCAACTATAGCTATCAAGTTACACTATTCATGGCATATTGGTTAAGCAGTCTACAAGGCACAAGCTATTTACTCATAACATACATGGCTAACCATATATATATGTGTATCTATATAGCTATATGAACATAATATAGAGATGAAGGGTTAGGTTTTCATGGCAGTTGTGAACATTAGTGTAGAGTGTCAAGTGTACATGGGTTAAAACTTGAAATAAAGGGTTCGATCTTTCAGTTTAGTTCAACATTACATATTAGATCTGAAATTGAACTACACATTTGAAAGCAATGTAAAAATGTTAACGTGTATTCAATTTTCAAGATTTTGGAGAAATTCGAACATCAAAACCAACTCAATGTTTACCACAACCACAACCTAACATGTAAGAGTATGAAACATAACATTATATACCTACACACATCAATGTATACGGCCCAAAACATTACAATTTAAAACTGCAAAATTGAACTAAACACTTAGAATCCAGGGTTAAGGTTTAATATGTACACAGTCTCAGATTTGACAATTTTAACACAAAACTCAACCAACTCAACCAATTTCTTTCAGAATTGAAACCCTGTATATAACATACATGTGCAGTGATGTGAACAAAACTAATAGCATAAAATTTATATTTAATTTATGAATTTAATCTGGAAAACAGAGAACTAGTCATTGGTATTGTACTATATTAGAAATATTAGGATTTTGAGAAATTAACATCAAACATATTAATATGCATTTAGATAGGTTGGTAATCAAGTGTAGCATGCATACGTGTCAGACAAGTATCTGTGTCCACTATATATATATTTTAAGATAATACAAGAAATAATGGCAAGAAGAAAATAATGATAAAATTTGTTCTGCTTATCTGTTTAAAAGAAAGAACCATTTTGAAACCAGAGCTATAATATCAAATCCAAGTTAAGGTCTAGCCAAATCATCGATTCATTGTATTAAGAAAAAAATTATAGCAAGAAGTTACACTAGATTTATAATAACAGCTAAGCTACTCCTACTCATACTCCTACTCCTAAGTTATTTGATGATGGAATACAATTTTTAATAACAGAAGGGTACGATAGAGATGATATGTTTAAGAACCTCCTCAAGATACAGTCTGATAATCATATACGTCTGTCCAAAATCATGTTACTCAGAGTCCTCGCCATCCCAGTAAGCAAGGCTGTATAAAAGATAGATTCCATAACTGGGGTATGTACCTCTACAATTATGTCGTCTGGAAATCTCGCTATGCCGACTAGTACAGCTGCGAAAAATTCTAAATCTCATAACCAAGATACGTACATCCAAAGTCAGGTCCCTATGTTTCTGCCACGCCAGCAAATATGGCTGCGATAAACTACAGGTTCCATAATCAAGTAGATGTTTTACCATCCCTATTTTTCCCGTCAACATATGTTATCAGAAAATATAGTAACTCAGGCCATAAAATTCATCTCGATAGGAAAAATCAAAATCAACAACGATTCATCAAAATCAAATTCAACAAACAAGGAGTGAGAGCGAACAAAACAAGGGAAAAGATTTCAAATTGAAGTTTAAATAAGATTCTCAAGGGTCGTCCCAGGAATCTCTCAAGGAATCCTAACTGTGATTGAGAACCTTCAAAAATATATCCTAATCCTACTGCAGGCTGTAGTGATACTCTAGTTCGAATACCACTACATAAACTCGACCTGCATGGGCTACCACTAAAAATGTGTCACGACCCGCATCCACTGTGAGGGCACGAGACGTAACAATGCCCAGCCTACGCCGCAGTATCGGCGGTAGAACACTGTCCTTGGTCAACATCTAACAATATAAAGGTACCTGTACAGTATATACTCTCCGAATGGAGGTGACATAACAAATACAGTCTCAATCACAACTAAGGTAGAACAGGATAAGATAGATAGATAAATATCCAGAAATTAAAGACAGAGATACAATCCAGAATTCTAAGTGTCTAAATAAGTACATATCCCAATAACATCTCAGAAACTCAATACAAAATCTAGAAAAGATAAGGCATCCTAATCTAGGAAAGTGTCATCAACTGCTAGCAGGTCCAAGTCACTAGTGATGTCTAAAGCTGTACCAAGAGGGATAGACACCAGAGCCTCATTATTTACTGTAAAATTTTCAACAGGTCCAGTCAGGACAGGAGCGAGCACAGTACATCAACAAAATCATAACAGGTTAGGAAATATAAGCATGCTAGAGAGTAAGATACAGGATCTGAAGAAATAACATGATAAAAAGAGAGACTGTAAGTAAATAGCTATAGTATAGAGAACTAACAGTGCTAGTGATTCAGAGCACAAGATGGTTATGTAAACGGCACAATGTTGTACACGAGTAATCTACAGAGGTTTGTACACGAGTAATCTACTGGATTGAATACATAACCACTTCTACTCCCCCGCCCAATCAATACACAAGGATCTAGCTAAGTTATGTTATTGTACACGAAGGTCATGTGAATACATAATTATACACGATTCACACGTTTCATACACGAATGTTACAAATACAAGGAGTACACGATGTTCACGATAAAGTACACGAACATGAATACCCGATGTATCCGCTAAGGGGATAACATCGCACAACAAGATCCATATAGTACTAATCCGTGTTACCAATGTGTCAGCATCATGTAAAGTAATCTAAAGCAGGAATATAATCCTAAACAAGATATGAAATGATCAAAGAATGTACTCGCCTGTAACCTGAGAATCTGAGAATATATACTGTCCGAGGAGTGGTGTCTGGCTCCTATTAGAACAACACAAGTCACAACAAGTCCAGAATGGTAATAAGATGCACTACAATGCATTCTACATGAATCTTGGTCAATCTAGACCAAGGTCAACTCTTGGTCAACTCTGGTCAACCCTATAAGTCGAACTAGGTCAACCAAGTCAAACCTAAGTCAAACAAGTCTATACTAGCCTAACTAGTCTATTCTAGGTCTAACAAGACTAAACAAGACCAATCTAGACTCTATACCGGCATTCAGGCCACACATAGGCTAAGAGCCTAGGCTATAGGCTATACCATGCATATGAACCAACCATATCACATAACACATGTCAATATATATCTAATATATAGTACACATATGATATAGCTATATAATATAATATAGAATACACATTAGCCTATAGGTTACTATATGCATACTACACATACATTTATATCTAATATATATAATAGTAGGCACACACATTGACATTTTATATATGATACCCATATATATATATCAATACATATATATATATATATACATATGTATAGAGAAAATGGGGACACATGTGCTCATGTGTCAGGTGTATGTGTGTGTTAGGCTTGAGAGAACGTAGAGTGTGTGTTTGACATGTGCAAGAGTGTGTAGGAAAACATGAACTGTGTGTATACAGGAAAGTGCAATGTGGTGGGGGGTGTGTGTGAGATACATGATAGGGTTGTGATATGGTATGTGTCTTAATAGGAGTACCAGTGTAGTGTTCATGTATTAAGGGATATCAGTGAATGCATCTCAGGAAAAAAATGGAAAATGTAAAATCAGTGAAGTATACATAAAAATATCAATAGAAAACAGGGAAAAGAGACAGTGACATTGTGTTCATAGGAAAAACGGGAAATTGGAAAACAGGAAAAACAGTTAGTGTACATGTGATAACTGGAATCATATTAACAAGGAATAGGAATGATCAACAGTGATTAACATGGCAGTGCATAATCCTAAATTAGTTGTTAGGTAAATCCTGGAAACACATGACAGTGAAGGAAATCCTGGAAAACAGGAATTCAGTTCAGGTTAACCAGAACAGTGGGTTATCACATTGAATGGGAAGAAAACAAGACAAGTACATTACTAAATTACAGTTTACAGGAAACCAATGTTAAAACATTCATTCAACTCATTAGGAAGAACAAAACTCAGGTATAGGAATTAAACCATTCACTCGGTTAACAGTCAATTCAATTTCAGTTATTCAAGGGAATTAGTGAGATGATAAATCATTCATTCAAATCTCGGGTTAGGAACCATTCGGTCTACAATTAACCAACACCCAAACCTTGTGACAGTTTAACATGAATAAACATTCATCAACTCTCAGTTCAGTTACAGAAAGGAAGAGCTACTCAGGTTTAGGAATTATTTCAGTACAGTTCAGTTAAGAAGAACAAGAACTCAGTTTACAGAAGATTTCGAATTCCCTTCGAACCCAACACATTTCCAAATCCAATTCAAAATCAAAAGTCTATTTGAATTGAAAATTTTAAGCTAAACATGAGCTAGCAATATATGGAAAACCATTTAACAGTGAAGAACTTCAATAAACTGGAAATTAAAAGTTCAGGGAATTAGAAAACCCATGTATCAGCTATTTCATTTGAAACCCAATCAAAATGTCAAATATCCCATTCACAAATCCAAAAGTCTATTGAATCGAAATGTTAAGCTAAACATAAACAACCAATTATGTGGGGACATACAATCAGTGAAAACCATTACTAAACGGGGATTTAATATTTAGGAAATGGAAAAAAAAAACCAAGCATCAGGACAGTATCAGAAAACATACAGTAAATCCCAATTCGAATCCAATTTTCTACATTGAAACCTAAATTAACATGTAAATTAATTCTAACAGAGATTATACATCATAATTAGGATCTAATGATCAATTTAAAACACAATTTAAACTACTTAAACAGAATCGAAATAGAGAACCAAATGAATACTTAAAACAAAATGGTTTGTTTGCAAAAAATAAAAAAAATTTTGTTTTTATTCCAAACTTGTAAAAGAGTACAAAGTACAATGAATTCTGGGGAAGTACAACTTTAGGAATCTGATCAAGAGACGATCACTTTATCCCTTGGACTATGTGAACTTGAAGACTGTAGCCTCTAGAGAACAGCAGCAGCAATTTTGCAAGAGTTCTTGATCCCCTCTGATGATGATTCGAAACTCTATTTATAGATTTCAGGAAATAACTGTTTTAGCAGTTATTCTGATGTGCACGAGGCTAGATTGTGCCATACTAGATTGCGCCAACCTCCTGTTGTGCCAACTTTATTCAGTTGTCAATCGTGTACTAACTGTATTTAGACGTGTGGCATCGATTGAGATGCGCGTGGCCGTGTACAGGATAGTAGACACGTCTTGAGAGATTAGTGGCATGTGCGCCATGTCATCCTGCTTTAGTAAGTTGTCTCAACTTTATCAAGTTGCACGAGCTTCAGTCAACAAGTTAAACTGTGCTTGATCTGAGTGGCGCCTACATACGTGGCAGCTTCTGATCAAAAGTCGATCAGGTTGCGCCCAGGCGCAACTAAAGATTTTATTTAGATTGCGTCTGGACGCAACTCACGAAGTGTACAAGACAGCTGTCCACCAACTTTTCCTTAAGCGACATAATTCACGGTATTCGAAGAGATTTTTCTCGTTCTCTGTTGTATCAGTCGTCAGTATGGTCAGGTAATGATGACTATTAAGTGTCAGATGCCATGTAGGCTTTGGCATAAAAAGATTGGACGCAGTCTGATATCAGGCACAATCTGATCGGCGGCGCAGTCTGCTTCATATCAGTGGCACAACTTAATTTTTAGGGTGCAACTTGATCACTGATCAGTATATTGAAGGCGTAACTTGATTTTTAGGCTCTACAAGATCCCCTTCAAAGTTTTGAAAACTTAAAGATATTGCAAAGTTTTGGAATACGTTGAATTTATAAAATTTTGACTAAGTTAGGTTGCGCCGATCTCATGCTCGGTCATCATGATTAAATACCTTTCTCGAAAATATTCAGTCTTCTCTTTGTCTTCCAGAGTTTTATTGATTTCTTTCAGTTTCCCATGAGGAAGACGAAGAGTCAATTTGTTGATATATATGTAGTTGATCTCCGTACTTTGGTCTTCACTTTTGTTCTTCAATGGCCCCCAAGAAGAAAACATGGAGACTAATGCTGACACCACAATCAAGTCTCCTGAAGCGAGACAAGATATTGCGCCTACAACCTTTTTGTTGGAGGCTGACCCAGCTTTGAGGGCAATGAACTTTCTGAACTATTTCGGTTTAACTCCGTCAGTCTTCGATCGCTTGAGTGGCGGATCATCCTCTGAGGAGCACGCCAATTCATAGGGATTTCTCAACCTGATGCGTCGCTCGAGGATCTGTACCATACAAGAGTTGGACGCCGCCCTTCGTCAGACTGATGAAGGCAAGGACAAAAAATAATGTTCTTTTCTTAATGAGAACAACTTTTGTTATTTTACTCTCATGTCCTTGATTGTAGGGGTCACCCATCTTTATGCAAATGAATTTTTAAAATTTTGATATTGTATGGTTGTGACTTCGAATGGTGCTCATGGACATATTTTTTTAGCTGATTCTTCATTTTACTGTTTCTTCTGAAGAACACATGGCAGCCGTTACATGCTTTTAGATGCCTATTTTCAGTTCTTTTCCAGAATAGAATCCTAGAACAATGCACCCACCTCCTCTTTAACCTCTTTAAAAAAAAGATCCAGAAATGAAAGAATCTTACTCTCTCAAACAAATGTCTTCCCATAAGGCTTCACTTGTGCTACTTATTCTGACACTATTGCTTGCATGCTATGTCTTAAAAACTAGTAAGTCTGCGCTAACTATTTCTGAAAATAGGCGCACACTATGGTCCAATGTTTTAGCTTTGATTAGATGCACATATTGCTGTCATATGCCTGTTCGTTCAGTGTTCAGTGCTGATGTGCGCTTATTCATAGGCGCATTGCTGATGTGCGCCTGTTTATAGGTGCATTACTGATGTGCGCCTGTATGTAGGCGCATTGCTGATGTACGCCTATTTGTAGGCGTATTCTGATGTGTGCCAGTTTGTAGTCATAATACTGCTAATAGATTCTGTTAACTTCTTCCGTTTCATCGATATTTGCAGGGACTTGGTTAGCGAGCTTTTTCAGAACTGGTATTGGTGATTTGGATGTTGCAGGGAACATTCTTTTGACACCCACATCAGGTAGCTCATATGGTTCTGACACTCAAATCAGACAGCTCAGGACTCTTCATGTTAAGAAGGGTCTTCCTCAGATGGTAGGAAGAACCTGTATACATGAGAGTTGGATGGTGAAGAGATAGAATTAGGAATCGTATCACAAGGGTGATCTCGTTCAAGTTACCCTGGCGGGTCGTCTCCTTCCACCAGTTGTATTGACAGCACCTCATCTTTGGGCTGCTGCACTCTGGGGTTCTCCTCTCACCTTTCTCAGAGAGAAGACCAGAGTTAATTCCATTGTCTGGCTCTTTGCTTCAGGCCGAGACGACAAGGAATTACCACCAACAAATAAGAAGATCCAAGATGTAATAGACCTTCATTATCGATGGAAGATCCAAAGATGTAATAGACCTTCATTAGAATGAAAATCGAAGATATAATAGATTTTCATCAAGGTGTATCTATGTTTTTAAAGAAGAAATAAAGAAATGATTGTCTCATTCTTCTTTTTATAATTCAAAGATTTTTTTGATATGCTGACATAGATAACAGAATCCAGAGAGGATTACGAATATGACAAGTTGTTTTGATATGAATATTTGGAATTCGAATTCATAAAAGACACGACCTCTCATTATGATGAATGAATGGATGATCATTCATTTCAATTTCTGAAGAAGAAAGCGAATAAATCAAGCACATCGGTTTCGAAGAAGGGAAGATGAAGAGTCGGTTATGAATGAACCGTTAGAAATGAACAAACAGTTGTGTCTCTTTCTAAAAGTCACATCAATTCTCAAGGCCGATTACTTAATGTTCTGTCTATAAATTGAACAACACTTTTCTAGATATTGCCAATCTCTTTCCCTTCTGTATGAAAATGTCTTCCAAAGATTTATATGCTTCGAAGATCAAAGAAGAAACCGAGATACTCCCTACTGAGCTTCCTGTGCCGTCACGGAAAGAAAGGGGCGAAGGTTCAACTGTTCCTCCTGTGCCAGGACAGGATTTGATCTTCAAGTTAGTAGAGCCTGGAAAAACTGCCGAAGAAGAGGCATTGAGGACGACTGTTTGTGAATTATTGGTGCATTCAGATAATGAGATGTTTGAATGGTTGGCAAACTTTGTATTTAACTAGGAAGGGTAAGGGCCTCCTCCTCGTCCTTAATATTATGTAATCCAATTCTGCTTTTGAATAAAAAAATAAACTTTTATTTACATCATGTCTCTGAAAATAAAGTACATTTTGTCTTTATACATAATACTTCTTGAAAAATTTGCCATTGATGGGCATCATAGCAACTCTGTCGTCCATGTCTGTTAATTGATAGGCTCCATTAGAGAAGACTTTATTTATCACATACAGTCCTTCCCATTTTGCCTCGAACTTTCCTTCGCATATGTGTCTAGTCATAGGACGTCTGACTGTAAGAACCAACTCGCCTTCTTGAAATGTTCGTACTCTGACTTTGCGATTGAAAGCTTTTGAAATCTGTGCCTGATAAAGTTCGATATGTGTTGAGCTAATAACCTTTTTTCGTCAAGCGCCTCCAATTCCTGAAGTCAAGATGATCATTATTGTCTGTAGTAAGCTCATTAGCAATGGCGATTCTCAATGATGAATTTGAATCTCCAAAGGTAGCACAGCTTCACATCCATATACCAGAGAAAAAGGTGTACAACCTGTAGGGTTACGGACAGTAGTACGATATGCCCATAGACATTCTCTAAGTTTATCACTCCAATTACGTTTGTTGATAGAGATAAACTTTTTGAGGAGTTTGATAATGGTCTTGTTGAATGCTTCAGCCAACCCGTTAGACGCAGGATTATAGGCTGTTGAGGCAAAATTATTGATTCTATTGTCATCACAGAACCTATAAAACTTTGGCTGATAAATTATGGCCCATTATCATGAATGATTCAGCGAGGGACACCAAATCTATATATCACATGATGTTGATGAAGTTGATTACACTACTAGTTTTTACTTCAGCCAAAGGTATAGCTTCTGCCCACTTGGAAAAATAATCGGTTATAGCTAAGATAAACCGATGCCCTTTAGATGAAGTAGGATTGATAGGGCCAATTATATCCATGCCCCAAGCTTCAAAAGGCCATGAGGCTGCAGTTGGATGAAGAAATTCCGACGGTTGATGAATAAATCTGCATAAATTTGATATGTACGACATTTTCTTGCATAATCAATAGTATCTGATACTATAGAGGGCCAGTAGTAGCCCATACGTCGGATACGATCCTGTAGTTTAGGACCAGGTTGATGTGCTCCACAAACAAATCATCAGCTTCACGTAATATCTGCTTTGCTTCATCACCAGCAAGACACCTCAAGAGTAATACAAAAGTTCTTCGATAGAGAGTTTTAGTAGTATGATTATAATAGAATTGAAGTGATCGACGACGGATACTTGTAGCTTCCTTAGGATCTTCTGGCAATATGTCATGTATTGAAAATCAATGAAAGGTACTCTCCAATCCTCGTTAAGGACATTGACTTCAGTTAGGTTGTTGAATTCATATTATGGTTGTTTTTAACACAAAATAATTCTCTATTAGAGATAACCACCATTTGTTGTATTTTGACTGGAACTGCCAATACTGTAGCTAGGTTATCTAAAACATCAGCTTCTGTATTACATGTGCGACGTACATGTTCGATGAAGAATTCTTTGAATGAAGAAGCTATTCTGGTTGTTGCTTCATGGTGTGGTACCAAATCTTGATGTCGGACTTCATATATGCCTCTAACCTGATTAACAATCAGCTTAGAGTCACCATATACTTCGAGATATTCAATATTCAATGTTTGGCTAATTGAAGTCCAATGAGCAAAGCATTGTATTCTGCCACATTGTTGGAGCATGATTCGTCTAAAGAATAGGTCCTTTGAATAGTTAACCTCAGGTGAAACAAGAACAATTCCTACTCCAGCAACAAGAGTACCTCCAGGTCCAATTTTAG
>JANAVB010014652.1:0-49143 GCA_029216955.1 Iris pallida
GTCACTTTTGTAGTGGCCCTTCTTGCCACATTTGTAACAAGTCACATGGGACTTGGACTTCTGATTCTTGAATGAAGGACTCTTCACTTTCAGATTAGTGAAGTCCTTCTTCTTCTTGTGAGGAGAAGCCTGCTTCCCCTTGTACTCTCTGGTTTGGACCAGATTTGCTTTCGCCAGTTGTTTGGACAGAGAATCCATCTTCTGTTGAGAGCGCATCTCGTCCTCAACATGGATCTCTTGCAGGAGATCTTTCATACATATGTCCAGCTTCTTGCGGTGCATCCTTGCATAGAAGTTGCTCCAACCCGCAGGAAGTTTAGAGACGATTCCTCCAACGACAAACTTGTCGACAAGAGGCATCTTCTCGTCATCCAACTTTTGGCGCAGCTTCAGAAACTCCTTTACTTGGGGCAGCATAGCCTTCTCATCTTCGAAGGTCCACTTGTGGTATCTTTCAACCAAGAAGATCTTGGACCGATTCTCGTCATCTTCGTATAATTTCCCCAAGGAGTCCCAAATCTCTTTGGCAGAATTCTTCTTGGAATAGGACTCTGCCAGAGAGTCTTCCATGCTATTGAGAATCAACACTTTACAGATACTGTTTTCTCTAATCCATTTTGCCTGCTTGGACTTAGCAGCTGCAATAACTTCTGTGGTTCCGGTTGTTGGAACGATCGGTTCTTCCTCATTCAGCACGTGATCAACCTCCACGAGTTGAATGTTTAAGGTTACTTTCCGTTTCCAGATTTGGAAATGTTCGCCGTCGAATTTCTCCAACTTGTTAAAGTCGGTATTGACGAGCGATGCACGTGAGTTATCCATCTTTTCGATATAGTTTTGAGATTGTTAGTCCCTTGGCGAACAATCGATGGAAAAACACGTTTTCAGAAACTATTGTAAAGACAATGTTTCCAGCAACAACACCCTAAAGAAGGTGATGTTGTATTACGAGAATCTAAAGAGATTTCGTAATATTTCTCGAAGGCAACAGAACCGTATAACTTCTAAAGAGAAGCGACGGTATTCTCGAAGGCAACAGAACCGTATAACTTCTAAAAAGAAGCGACGGTATTCTCGAAAGCAACGGAGGAAGAAGAAAGCCTGCTGGGGTGAAAGATCACCGGCGCTCAAAGCTATATCTGCCTTACGGACAAGCCTCCAGGAACCAGCAAGTTCGAAGAGAACTTTAGAACGCTGGCCAAAAATGTCGACGACTCCTCGGAATAGCAGCAGCACTTCTCTCTCTCTCTGGAAATTCTCTGATTATTTTCTGTAACCTTAGAGAGAGGAGATGCTACTGATATTATAGGCACGAGATGGGCTTTTCAAATTCTGAACGCACGCCCTGGTTTAATGCCAGATCCGAATTTTCTGGATCTGAGCCATTTCCGGATCTGAGCCCACAAGACCCGCGGACGTTACATAATTTGAACGAGCTGTCGTGCTAAGTGCAAAGTGCCATCAAAAAGCCACATTAAGCCTCAAAAGCCCATTAGCCCAAGCCCAAGCCCGAGCCCGAGCCCGAGTCCGAGTCCGAGTCCGAGTCCGAGTCCGAGTCGCTAAGCCCCTTCGGGGCTTAGCTCCAATCTATTTTCATTTTGGCCAAATTTGGTTTATTATTCTCACCTCTATGTAAAATCCCCCCACATGGCACCCTCCATTGGGCCTCAACCCATATGCATCTCTCTATTCCTTCATAAGTAATATAGAGATACATATTGGTGTGATTTTTCGATGTGGGACTATCTTTAACAATAGAATGTTGTAAACACACACAACACATAGAATAAAACACCAACAGAGTTGGAGTTGGCGTCCCCTAGGAGAGAGGAAGGAGGCGCCAATTCTTTTGGTGCCCCACAATAGGAAAGGAATCAGTGCACCACTAGAGTTGGCAGGGCCGGTCCTGAGCTGATGGAGGTCCGAGGCAAAACTTTCAAAATAGGCCTCTATACATAATGTAAAAAAAAAGGTGTAAATAAAACAAAATTTGTTGTAGTCAAGTTTTGAATACAAGTCTAACATTATAACCACTACACCACAATATTTTTTTGTTAACAATGGCACATGATATGTAATAGTTCTATTGTGGATAGTTTCATGTTGGTGCCCCCCTTTCGTCAGGGGCCCTGGGCCGTCGTCCGGCCTGTCCTGGGCCAGGACCGTTCCTGAGAGTTGGCATCCCTAGGTCTCTATATGTAACTGGTCACGTTCACGTGTGTTGCACGTACAAAACAAATAATCTATGGTATTATTGAAACAATAGATAATATTAAATTGTATTAAAATATTTTAAATATGATTTGATATATTTTAGTTAGAATTTGTTATATATATGGCTTTAAAATTTTGTACGTGTTTAGTTAGATAATACCATGTACTTAGTTTAAATATAATTTGAATATTGAATATATTTTATGATTTGTTTTATGTTCAAGTAGTTAGAAAAAATTTAAAAAAAATTATCTCCTTTCTTGACTACCTGAAAAGATACATACGCGATATATATATATATATATATATATATATATATATATATATATATATATGAATTTTTTTATCATTAATTAATGGAAGATATACATGCGGCTCATTTTTTATGATAACAGTAACTCGAGTAACTCTTGTGATTACCGAGGAGAGGTATAAGGACATGGTTGGGTGGCGGAAGATCAGTGGATCGAGCTACGAGGACGTACTATTCCTTCTATTTATTTGGTGGGAGTTGGGACAGTGGGCCCAACAGGTATGCAATGCAGCGTGCACAAAGTCCCGTAAGTATCGTCGGACATCTCAAAAAAAAACAGTAACAAATAATTTGTTATTATCTATATTTAACTTAAAATTTTAATTAATTAATTATATATATACAAAAATTAGATAGATATTATAGATAGAAAATAGATAATTTGGTTGAAAACAAAATAATTATTTATTTTGTGTATAGATAATAACAAATTATCTGTTAGTGATATCAAAAAAAATTGGTATTGTTTATTAAAATTTTAAAATCAAGAAATTTAAATAATATCCAAAAATTTAAATAAAATGGGATAATCCCACTTCCCACCCACTATTTTTCTCCAAATTCTAGAATACATGACAACCTTGGACATGTCGTTTTCTGTAATGCGCCAACTACATTGTCCCCTCATTCCTTTATATTGTTTATATGAAAATTGTCCAAATCTGTTATCTTTGATGCAACACCTATTACTTAGTAATTGTGGAGTAACACTTGCTGCCTAACAAACTAAGATTATACATCAAACTCCTAGAGTCAATATTACGAGCTAATGTAATTAGACTTTATTGGTTAGCTTTGCACAATCAAAACATATACTGCCCACTCTAAAGGGTATATCGCATAATTATTTATTTGAAATTCCACATATTTAGTAGGAAGCCTAGTAACACACGAGAACAATTCAGACGCGAATCCATGTCAGCATTTAATTTGACCATGTGATCAAATTTGGATGGCCAGGATTAGTGCTATTCTAGGGTTTTCCTAAACCCTAAATTAGGTTTCTTAACCTATTTATAGAGGTTGAGGGAGATTGATAATGAGAAGCTCATATTAGAGATTCAAGGATGCAAGTCCACATAAATCTTAAAAAAAGTCATTGCTTTGCTCAAGTTCGGAGAGTCTTCTTCTTCGTTCAAGGAGATCGTCACAGGGTTAGACGGTGGTTCGTTATCTTCAAATGGATTGGCATCATTTTTGTTGCGATCTATTCCCAACAATTGGTCAGCCGTCTTCCGTTCATAAAGCAAACACATCTTCTCAAATTATATTTTTTCGAACTCTCCATGGACACATATGAATACAATCGAATCGTCCAGCCACTGGTGGATGAATCCAACGACCTTCCAATCCAACATTTTCTAGTCATCAGCATGATTGTCTGATGGTTTGACATTGTCGCCTTCGAACGAACCAAACAAATATTTATACCATAGTACATTTCCAGCACTTGACTTCCAAATTATAATAGACATATACGTTGAGAAATCTATACTTAAACATCCAGAATCCAGAAGGAGGCATAAAGATTACATAGGTACAGAGTGGAAGCAATATTTTCAAATTTATAGTTGACAACGTATGGTGACAAGAAGCGGATCAACTGTCCCTGATCCGGTGTCCCAATCCTGTCACCCTTTTATGACATGTGGAATTTTTGTTGGTTTTTATCGGTGGGGCCACATGTCATAGAAAAGGATAAGGATTGTGACTGATCTGGTCGAATAATGACAACCCAACAATAGTTGTAATATCCAACCGTACCTGTTGTCGCATAAGAACTAGGTATTGATAAGAGAAGTAATTGGGAGAATTTGTTCTGTATATTATTGCTATGTATAGTACATGATTGAAGAAAATAAGGAAAGTAATAAAATAAATATAGAATATCTACAGCATAATTAGAGGAAATATAAAAGGAAATATAGCTGGTCCTGGTCGGCACCAGTATGTGATGTTGACACCCCTCCTCAAACTGAAGATGCTTGAGATGATTGCATATGAAGTTTGGAACCAAAAAACCAAAGCGGTCTCGTGAATGACTTTTTGTGAAAAAGTCAGCAACCTGCTCCATCGATGATACATGAGGTAAGGAGATGATGTTTTCTGAAATTGATCACGAACAAAGTGACAATCTATTTCAACGTGCTTTGTTCATTCATGGAAGACATCGTTATGTGTAATTTGAATTACACTTTTACTATCACAATGCAAGGATATCGAAAGTGAGAAATGAATACCCATATCTTCAAGAAGCTAGCGGAGCCAAACAATCTCATCAGTAGTATGGGCGAGAGCTCGATACTAGCCTCAGCGCTAGAGCGAGACACCACAGTTTGTTTCTTGCTCTTCCATGCAATCAGAGAATCACCAAGAAAGATACAATAACCTGTGGTGGATCGCCTGTCTGTGATGTCTCCTGCCCAATCAGAATTGAAATAGCACGCAAGATCAGATCAGAAGGACAATACCATAGTCCTTGGAATAGTGTCCCCTTGATGTACCTTAAGATTCTGAGAATAGCAGCAAAGTGAGTAGTACAAGGTGCTGACATGAATTGACTCATTATATCAGGTAGATGATTGTGCTGAGTTAGTTTGATGATTGTGCTGAGTTAGTTCGCTGATCTTGTTGGTGTTGCTATTTCCTCTTCAGATATCTTTCGCGATTTATATTTACTTGATTTTTGCTTATTAGCTTAGCTTTATAGACCCATATAGTTCTTCGGGTCTAATCAAACATATATGTTAATGGGCTGCAGACCATGTCACATATTGTTTATTCTTGATTTTATTCTTTATTGTGGATTGAGATATAGATTAGTTAGCATATGTTAGTGTACCTTACAACGTACTACAAATAGGATAATTCCATTAAATTGGGATACTTATTCTAGTCGGACAGTTGGCACGCTCATGCCTTGGGTTCCCTATATATTTTGGATCTGGGGTGTGACACAAAGATTGTGTGGTAAAAAATTGTTGTGAAAAAAAATAATAAACTCTAGAATCTAGAAAGTTGGGCTCCAAGTTGGGACTTACTATTCTACAAAATGTGTAAACCCCATATTTCTAATAAAATAAAACTAGCTTTATTCATTATGTGTGAGCATTATGTGTGTGTGTGTGTGTGTGTGTGTGTGCGCGCGCGCGTGCGCATGCGCCCATACCAAGATTATTATTATTATTATTATTATTATTATTATATTTTTTGATAAATCTCATATTTCAACTGACCTAAGCCCTTGTATTTTCTTCTATTTTTACATATATTTTGTGTGTACTAGCCTAACCCAAATAACCCTCATCCCTACATAAACTCCCTTAGCCATCACTATATTTTCCCTTCCTCAATTCCAATTGATTAGCCCAACTCCTTGGACCAAACCCATCCCACAATTTTCTTGTCTCATATATATTCATACATATGCTTCACTACAAGAAAAATGATAATTTTTGACGGTTTATAAGTTGACGGTCGTCGAAAACCGTCAACAATAGTGGTTATCTTGACGGTTTTAGGCTTATGTCAAGGGAAAACAAATTTTTTGTCACTTTAGCAATTTTATAGCATATATATTGGCGGTTTCGAAGGATCCGTCAGGAAAGAACATTTTTTATATTGACGGTTTGTTGATAACCGTCAAGTAATACATGTGCGAAAAAATTACCGCGCATATTTCAGCTGCCATTTTAGTAATTTTTGTAAAAAAATTTGAGTGTATCATCTATGTTGACGGTTGCATAAAACCTCAAAAGCTGCTCCTATGGAGTGAAACTCTCGATCCCTTTAAAAAAACCTCGAAGGGGTTTTTTCTCCCTCATCCTCCTCCCTCTCTACCAGCTCCTTCCTCTTCAACTTCTCCTCCTCATTCCATGGCCTCCCGTTTCCAGAGAACTCCTCTCTCTTCTTGAGGATCGAGGGCTTCTCCCTCTTCGACTTCTCCTCCTTACTTTTTTCTATTCCAATCCCCACTACCACCAACCCTTCGTCATCCCTACCACCACCAATCCTCCCCTCTCGCAGACCCCCCCCCACAGCCCCTCTCCATCGACACCAACGTCGTTGTCAACCACTTCGCCCTCCTCTGTGCCCCAATCTACATCATCGGCCTCATGTTCGTCGCTCCACAACTGAACGTCGCCCGCTACTCCTGGCCCGCGCCCCGTCTATTTTGTGAGTGAATTTAGGGTATTTTCTAGGTTTTTTTGTGAGTGAAAAATTAGGGGTTGATTTTTATAAATGAACTTAGTATTTTTCGTGAGTATTATTGATGGATTTTTTTCTTTGTTTTGTTAGAATATTTAGGACTACATCGACGAGATCAACTGCTGGAGAACGACCAGCTAAACGTTAGAGAATCGACTATGGCCAAGTTCAAGGAGTACACGATCAACGATCAAGCCAAGGACTGACAGCTCGACTCAACCCATGTGAAAGAGGTATCATTTCTCCTTCTACTTCAGTTGTCGATTCCTTTGTTTTGGCCAACACCTGTTTAATGAAATGTTTACAAGAGAAATTTTAAGAAATGTCAGTTTGTTTGTATGACTTGCACCATGGAGGGAATTTTCAACTTTTGTGTTGCAAATCAACCACTTAGTGAGTTGATTGATTGCAAATACAACCACTTGGAATTTTTAATTGATCGACAACCTGATTAAGTGGCCAATTACTCGACCTGTTAATTACTGATTAATCCTTTCTTTGGAACCCTGATAGCAATCGTATTTTTGCTCCCCTATGCTTGTTGGACTACGTAGTACTTCAAAGTTTTTTTCAACTACATGTATCATTATGAATATAACTTTTTCAACTCATATGGCCTCTGCAGGATCTTGATCTCACAAAACCAGGGATTTACAGAGGTTCTCAGACAACAAAAGAGTTTCAAACAAATTTTTGAGTGTGCTCTTCCTCAACTTATTATTTTGGGATGTTCTAGACATTTAATTTACTTATGGTCTATATCCTGTTTGTTGGATTTTCTTATTTGCTAAGCAACTGCTCGGAAGATCAGTTTTTATTGTCACCGCAGTATATAACTTTGGTGTAAGTGCTTAATGCTAGTGTATCGCTATTTGCAAAAACAAAAGTTTGATTTCTACAAACTAAAAAAGAAAGAAAGTACAAGAGTACAATTGATTTCTGGGAAAGTACAACTATAGGAATCTGATCAGAAGACGGTCACTTTATCCCTTGGACGATGTGATATCGAATACACAAGCCTCTGGAGAATGCAACAACACTTTAGCAGAAGATTATAATCATTTGTGATGCTTTGAACTGATTTGAAACTCTATTTATAGAGTTCTTGAAATAACTGTTTAGTAGTTATTCTGGGTTGCGTGCACTTCAGATTGCGCACCTCATGTTCACTTGTGCGAGCGGTTGCACTAACTGCTGTGGACGCATGGCATCGTTTGATTGAAATGTGCGTGGTCGTGGGCAGTGTAGTGGACACATTTTATGAAGTTGGTGGCATGCGTGCCACGTCACCCTGCTCTAGATACTGTTCGTTCACCTTGTGCGAGCTTCATCAGGTTGAGCGGGGACGCAACCTAGCAACTTGCGTCTGGGTTCAACCTCGTGCACCCTGATACATTACGAGAACTACTAGCTTATCTTCAACTTGTCCCTAAGTACATCTTTGCGCACCCTGACACGTTGTACAAACTGCGCTAGCTGTCATTAAATCTGATCAAATCTTCTCGAGCTCCGTGTTGTGCGGGATTTGAATAGATTTTCCTTGATATTCGTGCTATCAGTTGTCAGGCAATGATGATGCCGTTACAGCTTCTCGAGAAAGTATGCCACGTGGCTCTCGCACAACCTGAGGTTGGGGCAACCTATTGATGTGGCACAACCTATCGATATGGTGCAACTTGTTGATGTGGCCCCTGGTTGAGTGGCGCCCCTTGATTTCTAGCTCACAATGGGTGGCGTAGCTTGATTTTTAGCCTCTGCAAGACCCTGTTTGCCATGAAAATTCTTTGATTGTAAATTTCAATACAAACAAAATAGTGTTACAATATAGAACTTAGATGTAGTCCTAGGAGTACACTTTTGTTTATCTGGGTTCCGTGTGCCGATGGAGTGAGTGGTAATGCATTGACTCCGTTGACGATCTGACGACGGTTATCGGTTCTCTGAAGGTCTGAATTGCTCTGGGTGCTGGAGCTTGCTGAGAGGAGGAAGACGTTGAGTGTCTGGATCTGCCTCTCTGGTGGTGCAAAGTCTCTGTGTGTTCGTTGTAGGTAGGTATATGTGTACCTAGGTGTGGAAGAAGGAAATGGTTCCTCTCTTTATATAGCCTGCAGGCTGGCTACTCATGCGCACATGTAGGATGTGCCTGTACGCGGGGATGCTACGTGTTGATTGCTGATGGAGGCGAATGGACGATGCGCCCTGATTGAGGGATTGAATTCTTTATATGCTGTTGTGGGCTGGCACGTAGCAGAGGAGAAGATCTTTCTGTTGCTGAGATCTCGGATGAGTTGAGTCCAAGGACACGTGTCATCGACCCATGGCCCGGAGATCTCGGATTTGGTGGGGGAATGATCTGGTAAGATGTGCCTAGCTAGGATTGGGCGTATGAGGAGACTTTGGCTCGTAACCTTTAGGAGTCACGAAGCATTCTGAGCGCATGGCTTTTGAGGCGCATGCGAGGCTTCAATAGTGACTTTACTCCTGTCTTCCGGGATCAGGGAGAAGTCGGGGGTGCATGACTTTTGAGGCGCATGCAGAGTTTTAACAGTGACTTTCCTTCTGTCTTTAGGGATCAGTAAAAAGTCTGAGGCGTACAGCTTTTGAGGCATATGCAAATTTGGGCGCATGGCTGCGGAGGCGCATGCGAGATGGTTGGGTGGCCACGTGGCAGTAGCCGTCGGAGGGAAGTAATGATGATGCTGACGTTGGTGATGCTTCGTCTTCTGAAAAAGCTGCCGACTATTCAGACTTCGGGAGGCGTGCTGCCAACTCTGTCAGTTCAGCATTTAATGTTTGTGACATTCGATAGACAGCTGAGTGGGCGCGTCGGTTGGCGTTCCACTAGGCGTATGGGGGCGCATCCCCTGTGATGTGCTTGGTGCTGAAATGCTTGTCTGTGTGATGTGCTGGATGTTGAAGGGCGCGTCTGTGTGATGCGCGGTCTGGCCGGCGCATCCGCTCCACTTTGACACGTCTTTTGGTGCGAATGTTACGTTCTTCGAGTGCTTTAAATAGCCATTTTGACTTAGCTGAATTTGAAGCGTCCGGTTCATCCATTTAATGCAAATTCATTGCACGGAATTCGGAGAGCCATCCACTTGGCGCATGGGTTTGATTTGCTCGGCCTATAAATAGTGGCATGGAGAGAGGGTTTGCTTCTCGTTCTCTTACGTCTTTCCGACATGAACTTGTGTACTCGAATGTATTCTGTTGACGAGATGCTCCCGAGGGTGAAGATGCGACGCAGTGTCTTCGCTGATGCACTTGAAGGTGACTGTTACATCCAAAAGTCGGAGTCGAGGGCTTCCGAGGCAGGCGGAAGGTGCCTGTTGCATCCAAAGATAGGGATGCTCGAGCCTCGTCTTCGTTGTGCAGGAAGAGCCGTAGATCGGAATGGCGGTACTGCAGCTTTGGTGGCTCTTTCTTCATTTAAAATGGGTGTAGCCCATTCTGGTTGTGTTGAAAGCTGCTCCTTTGGCCGCGGTTTCGATCACGGTCTTCCTTGGTGTTTGGAGGCTCTTTCGAAGCCTCCCCTGGCCACAGGTTGGCTTGTGGTTCTTTTCCTTTCCTTGGCTAGAGGGTTGATTGCCATCCTCGTTCTGCTCAATAAATGCTTCATTAGTCGAAGCATTTAGACGGCGGTGAGCCTGGCTGGAAGAGCGGCACATAACTGGGCTGCTGAAGGGATGCACATAACTGGGATGCACATAACTGAGCTGCTGAAAAGGATACGCCTTGCTGAGGATGCATGGTGGGATGCGTCTGGCTGAGGCGCATATTGATTGCTGCCCCTATTTGAGGGCGCATGTTGGCTGCTGGCTGTAGACTTAGGATCTTTTCTTTGTAAAAATTCTCCTTTGTACAGTCTTTCTTAGACATGTAATAGACTTTTATTTATTGAATAAAAAGGTCCTCTTTCAATATCCATATTTGTTGCTTTTTACTGTGAAGTACTTTGTCCAAGCTTTGGCGCATGTAGTCTGACGCATAGACTTTCTGGTTCTGAAATTCCATACTTCTACAACCAGCTTGTTTGCCATTAAAATTCTTTGATTGTAAATTTCAATACAAACAGAACAGTGTTACAATATAGGACTTAGATGTAGTCCTAGGAGTACACTTTTGTTTATCTGGGTTCCTTGTGCCGATGGAGTGAGTGGTAATGCGTTGACTCCGTTGACGATCTGACGACGGTTATCGGTTCTCTGAAGGTCTGGATTGCTCTGGGTGCTGGAGCTTGCTGAGAGGAGGAAGACATTGAGTGTCTGGATCTGCCTCTCTGGTGGTGCGAAGTCTTTGTGTGTTCGTTGTAGGTAGGTATGTGTGTACC
This sequence comes from Iris pallida, assembly GCA_029216955.1. Classification (NCBI taxonomy): domain Eukaryota; kingdom Viridiplantae; phylum Streptophyta; class Magnoliopsida; order Asparagales; family Iridaceae; genus Iris; species Iris pallida. Next base: position 11,067 of record JANAVB010014652.1, read on the forward strand.
TAGGTGTGGAAGAAGGAAATGGTCCCTCTCTTTATATAGCCTGCAGGCTGGCTGCTCATGCGCGCATGTAGGATGCACCTGTATGCGGGGACGCCATGTGTTGATTGCTGATGGAGGCAAATGGACGATCCGCCCTGATTGAGGGGTTGAATTCTTCATACTGCTGTTGTGGGCCGGCACGTAGCAGAGGAGAAGATCTTTCTGTTGCTGAGATCTCGAATGAGTTGAGTCCAAGGACACGTGTCATCGACCCATGGCTCGAAGATCTCGGATTTGGTGGGGAAATGATCTGGTAAGATGCGCCTAGGATTGGGCGCATAAGGAGACTTTGGCTCGTAACCTTTAGGAGTCACGAACCATTCTGAGCGCATGGCTTTTGAGGCGCATGCGAGGCTTCAATAGTGACTTTACTCCTGTCTTTCGGGATCAGAAAGAAGTCTGGGGTGTATGGCTTTTGAGGTGCATGCAGAGTTTTAACAGTGACTTTCCTTCTGTCTTTAGGGATCAGTAAAAAGTCTGAGGTGCACAGCTTTTGAGGCGTATGCATATTTGGGCGCATGGCTGCAGAGGCGCATGCGAGATGGTTAGGTGGCCACGTGGCAGTAGCCATCGGAGGAAAGTAATGATGATGCTGACGTTGGCGATGCTTCGTCTTCTAAAAAAGTTGCCGACTGTTCAGACTTTGGGAGGCGTGCTGCCAACTTTGTCAGTTCAGTATTTAATATTTGTGACATTCGATGGACAGCTGAGTGGGCACATCGGTTGGCGTTCCACTAGGCGTATGGGGGCGCATCCCCTGTGATGCGCTTGGTGCTGAAAGGCGCGTCTGTGTGATGCGCTTGATGTTGAAGGGCGCGTCTGTGTGATGCGCGGTCTGGCCGGCGCATCCGCTCCGCTTTGACACGTCTTTTGGTGCGACTGTTACGTTCTTCGAGTGCTTTAAATAGCCGTTTTGACTTAGCTAAATTCGTAGCGTCCGGTTCATCCATTTAATGCAAATTTATTGTACGGAATTCGGAGAGCCATCCACTTGGCGCATGGGTTTGATTTACCCGGCCTATAAATAGTGGCATGGAGAGAGGGTTTGCTTCTCGTTCTCTTACGTCTTTCCGACATGAACTTGTGTACTCGAATGCATTCTGTTGACGAGATGCTCCCGAGGGTGAAGATGCGATGCAGTGTCTTCGCTGATGCACTTGAAGGTGACTATTACATCCAAAAGTCGGAGTCGAGGGCTTCCGAGGCAGGCGAAAGGTGCCTGTTGTATCCAAAGATAGGGATGCTCGAGCCTCGTCTTCGTTGTGCAGGAAGGGCCGTAGATCGAAATGGCGGTGCTGCGGCTTTGGTGGCTTTTCTTCCTTTAAAATGGGTGTAGCCCATTCTGGTTGTGTTGAAAGCTGCTCCTTTGGTCGCGGTTTTGATCACGGTCTTCCTTGGTGTTTAGAGGCTCTTTCGAAGCCTCCCCTGGCCACAGGTTGGCTTGTGGTTCTTTTCCTTTCCTTGGCTAGAGGGTTGATTGTCACCCTCGTTCTGCTCAATAAATGCTTCATTAGTCGAAGCATTTAGACGGCGGTGAGCCTGGCTGGAAGAGCGACACATAACTGGGCTGCTGAAGGGATGCACATAACTGGGATGCACATAACTGAGCTGCTGAAAAGGATACGCCTTGCTGAGGACGCATGGTGGGATGCGCCTGGCTGAGGGCGCATGTTGATTACTGCGCCTATTTGAGGGCGTATGTTGGCTGCTGGCTGTAGACTTAGGATCTTTTCTTTGTAGAAATTTTTCTTTGTACAGTCTTTCTTAGACATGTAATAGACTTTTATTTGTTGAATAAAAAGGTCCTCTTTCAATGTCCATATTTATTGCTTTTTGCTGTGAAGTACTTTGTCCAAGCTTTGGCGCATGTAGTCTGGCGCATAGACTTTCTGGTTCTGAAATTCCATGCTTCTACAAGACCCCCTTCAAATTTTTCAAAACTTTTGGATAAGTTTTGGAATACTTTGAATAAGAAGCATGGTAGTGGAGGCGCATGACCGTCGGGGCGCATAGATACTCCGCACGTCAGTGATGGGGCGCATGCTCCGCTCAGTTAGTACAAATGATGATGCCTCGGTAATCGAAAACGATTAATGATGATCTTTTTGGTTTTATTTGTAGTTATCTTTTCACAGAACCCGAGGCGACGGCTGAGATCATACATCATCGGTTCACGCGTGCGACCAAGCCCTATAAATAGGCGAAAGATGGAGAGAGAGAGTTCTTCTTCTCCTTGCTTTTGCTTTCTTTAGAGTTCTTCTTCAAAAACCCTAACTTTTTTCCTCTCAAAGAATGGCTCCCAAGACTCCTCGCGGCGGTGCTGGAAAGGGAAAGGAGCCGGCGGAGTATGCCGAGGAGGATGCTCCTGTCACCATTGTGACTCCGACCGACGTTCGACCCGCTGTGACGGGTGGGTGTCGTCTCTTCCACTAATTTCTTTGTTCAGACGATCCTTGGATCATGCGACTGAGTTGGTGTGCCCTAACTCTCTTCTGCCGATGCGTATGGACTTCTGTCCGCGCCGAGGTTTTACCCCGCCGACGTGCATAGGTTTTGGCCTTTATCATGCCCCCAGGTTTAACTGCGGACGCGCATGGGTTTACACCCTGATGATGCGCCGAAGCCTCTTGCTGATGCGTATGGGTTCATACCATGATGATGCGCCGAAGTCTTTTACTGAGGCGCATGGGTTTACACCCTGATGATGCGCCAAAGCTTTTTACTGAGGCGCATGGATTTACACCCTGATGATGCGCCAGGTTGCTTTGACACATTTTGTCTTTTTGCCTGACTTTTGATTTTTGTTGTGCCAGTATCGATGACGATTCCTTTGCTTAATGAGGTCCTTCTGGATGCTTCCCTTTGTCAAATGGGAGTTGATTTTGACGAGGCGGTTAGCAACCCTGCCAAGGGTGCTATCTTACAGGATCAACCTCCTGAGAGAGTGCTGCAGATCCAGAACCATTTGCCGCTTTTCCTCCAGAGTATGATGGAGAGCAAAAACTAAAATCTGTTGAATCCGAGGATGTGACCTTCTTAAAACCTGCCTTTTTGTTCGGTGACCGCCTGATCTCCACTGAAGCGAAGATACTGAAGGTCAAAGAAGACTGGTTCTTTTCTGCAAAAGGCATGGTGCTGTACATGCGACAACTTGACCGCCAGTTGCCGCTGACGTCCTTCTATCGTTTAGCTTTGAAGAGAAGGATGCCCTGGGAGCTTACTCCTTCTCAGGGAGGGGCCCTGGGGGGTGCCCTTTCGATTGATGCTACCTCGAACCAGAGGGATACCCTGGCTGCTTTACGAACCGGTCCCTCGTTCAGTTGTCGAACTTTGCGTCCTGGGAGCCTCTACAGTGAAGTCCCAAATGACACTTTTGCCTTCAGTGCCTCAACCTTCGCAAGTCGGATGCTGACATCGAGGGTCATGTATCCGAAAGGTGGCTTTAGGGTTGAAGGTTGGTGTCATCATATCTCGAGGTGGGACGAGTTGACCATTTGGGTGCTTTCGAAGTTCAAGGCTGAGCTTAAGGAGATTGGGCTGACAGCCGCTATCCGTTCCACACAGGCTGGCGTGGATCTTAATAAGCCAATGTTCCTTGCACTCTTGGAATTGTTCAATACCCAGACTGGCACCTTTTACACTCCAGTAGGGGAGTTGGGGTTGGTTCTCCACGAGATGTACGAAGTGTCCAAGCTTCCCTGGGGCTCAGAACCGTACGAAGAATATTTCCCGTCGAATGAAGAGATCCAGGTTCTGGAGAATAAGGACTCGGAGATGATGGCCGTTTTCAAAGAAGTGACGAGCCATCATTATTTGATGCACCGGAAGGACAAAGGCAAGATCCAGCCTCATGTGACTGCTTGGAGGGATTATGTTTTCAAGCAGGATTTGGCGGACCCCTCGAGGATTCGATTTATGACTCCGCAAGGGCTGAAACTTGCGGAAGTGACTTATGAGATATGCCGGCTGAACGAGAGGACTCCTCGTTCCAATGAGAATGGCGAGAATGCGTATAGCTGCTTCTGGCACTGTGCGTACCGGATGTCGTCTAAGGCGGTGCTGACGGCATACTTGATGATATGGCTCCGAAATTGTGTGTTTGCGGGCGGTTCTGGTACAGTGGAGAGGGTACACCGGAACCTTATTTTGCCTGCCGTAAAGTTGGCTTTTGGACGTCCCTTGGCTCTCCTTCCCGCGATGGTGTGTAACCTGTTGCGGGGTTTGAGGACTTTTGCTGATGACGTGATCCAGGGGAGAGGTAAAAACGACAACTTTCCTCGGGCTGAACTGCCATTCCATTATCTTATGGGATAGCTGATTCTGCATCATCCGAACGTGATGAGTCCAGGTCCAGAGGAGGATCATGTTGAAGGAGATGCCTTTATCCGCCGCTTCTACAAGAGGAAGTGGTTACACACTGGCGTCCCCGTTTGCAGGAGAGTTTTGTCCTACCTTCTGGGGTGGGAGATTGTCAAGGTTGGCCCTATCTTCAAAGATTTCGAAGCTGACCAAGATTTAGTCGACTCTGGTAAAGACGCGATTACTCTGCCGAAATGGGGTTTTCGTTGGTTGTAAAGTATTCGGCATTCTCACTTGGTCTATCGGAACCAGAATAGGTGTTATATGGAGCCATATCTGCCCAGCCGGTTCGTTCGCCAGTTTGGCTATACCCAGCTAATGCTACGGAATCCTAGTAACAGTCTGGGGTTCATCGGTAGTTTGCTGGATGGAGTCCGGGGCTGGCAATATTATAATACCGGGTGCACTGGTGTTCAGTTTACGGCGCCCGTTCGCAACCCTCGGCCACAGATCCTGTATTTGACAGCTAAGCTGTATTGCACAATGAATACTGCGTCTCCAGGTTATGATAGAGAGACTAGTTTCATTATTGGAACTCAGCTGGAGGCTACGGTGAACATGTTGATAGTGGCTCGGTCATATCGTCCACCAGAATTGGCGGGATATTGGGCTGTCGCTGCAGCATCCGTGAGAGATCCCCTTGTTGGGAAGAGGCGGGCTGACGCGGAAGCCGGCTCGTCTGTACCAAAAAGGTCGAGAAAGACGCGACTCCAAAGGCAACGGGAGTGCCACCTGTACCGCCAGTAGAATTAGCTCCTGCTGAGGTAAGGAGTCCTCTGTAATTTTTGGCTCATCTTGTTATTTTGGTGACTTGTGCTTTTTTTCTTGTAGGGATCGTCGAAGAAGAAGACCCGTGTTTCAAAACCGGGTGTCAGTAAACCGAAGGAGGTAGCAAGCTCTTCTGACGAGCGCATCCCTCCGATGGTAATGTCTACAATAGAGGAGAGTCCCGAAGATGTTCCTGCAGAGGTTTTACTATCTCCAGACTTTGTTGAAAGAGTTGCAGAGGTTGCAGCAACTTTTGGGATGGTGCCAGCTGCCGTGAGGGCCTTGGACGTTGAGGGTCCAGCGGACACGGGGCTTCGTGATGATGATGTGGAGTGGAGTTCGTCGTCTTCGGATGACATTGCACCAAAGTTGCAAGAGCCTGTTGTGGGGGCAACAGAGATGGTTGGAACAGAGGAGAGGGTTGATTTCCCTCCTTGTTATGATAAGGGGAGGTCGGCTGCATCATTGCCGAGCCCTACCCCAGACTCAGCGACGGAAGCTGAGGTGGCTACCAATCAGGAGGTAGCGACAGATCCTGTCCCTGTAGAGGGATTTGATGAAGAGACTCGTCTAACGGTCCCGACTCCTGGGGCGGGTCAGGAGACAAGTGTTGATCTCTCCGTTCTGCCAGAGGAGGTATTGGTTGTTGATAGGACGTTGGAGGCTGAAGAGGTGGCTGCTGACGTCGGTGGTTTTTTCGAGTTTGGGAAGGATAAGGGTGTGATGGAACCCTCTGTTGCTCCTTCTTCTTGGGGTACTATCTCGACGCCTGTTTTGGCTTCTTCTGTTCCTGTGGCTCATCGGGCTAGTAGTCAAGCCCCTGTTGATGAAGAGCCTGCCGATGCCGAGGGTCCAGCCTCGCGGATTGAGGTCGGCGGGTCTTCTTCCGGTCCGCTAACCAGAGTAGCTCCTCCAACTCCTGCCATGACGCCGCAGGTGCTGGCGGATGCAGATGAATACGTGAAATTCATCGTCGAGGCAGTGTATAAAATACTGCAGAGGGGGGGTATCGGCAGTGATGGATGCCAACGGGAGCTTTGCGACAGCAAGAACTCTGGCACTGCCTCATATCAACCTGATCCGTATTCACCAGGGCCACGATCATATGGCCGACATTCTGGAAGCTACGGGCTGAGTTGGACCAGCGACTTTCCGAATTAGGGCGCATCCAGCGAAATGACCTCTCCGTCCTGATAGATGCGGAGAAGGAGAAACTGCTCGCCGAGATTGAGTCTTCCTACCAGGCCACTGTGAGTGTCTGGGAACGCGAAGTGGCTGAGACTGAAGCTGCAGTGGAGCAGTTATCTCAGTCTATGCGGGAGACAGTGGAGACGCAAGCTGTGTTGGATGCTAATATCGCGAAGATTGACGCCCAGATCCGCCGCCTTGAGGATCAGCGGGCCCGACTCCTATTGGATGCCGAACGTGTCCAGGCTGAACACGTAGCATTCAAGAAGGAGGAAGCAGCTTTCACTCTCCGAGCTCTTACTCTGGCTGAGCAGAGGCAGCAGCTTGATGAGAAGCACGAGAATGAAACTTCTGCTGAGGCAGTTGAAGCGATGCGTCAAGAAGCTGAACGTCGAGTCCTGGCGACTGTGGAGACTCGGGCGGCAGACTTGAAACGCTGTATTGCAGAGCTTTCCGCCAACCCTGGGGATATTTAGGGCTTGTAGTCTCTGTTTTTTTGTGTATTTGCAACTCTTGCTGGGGATAGTGTAATCCTTTACCCTCATTTTCTAGAAATAAAGAAGTACACTATTTTCTGTGATGTGTTTATTTTTGCTTGTCATGAACTTTGATGATTTGTGTGGACCTATTATCTTTTACGTACCTTGGTTTTAGGTACAGATAATAAGTTTGAGAGAATTCTCATGTTTGCTCAGAGGTGATATGGACGTGGCAAATATGGGATTCAAATGATAGAATCTTCCTACTCAGAGGTGTTATGGACGTTGTAGGAATGACTCTGGGGGATACGCGGAACTACTCAGAGGTAATGTGGACGTGGAAGTTCTGCGATTGATGTACGGCAACGCAGGGGTTGTCTGTACGGGATGTTTACTCAGAGGTAATGTGAACGTGGTAAACATGAAGGATAGCGTAGTCTTACGGGGTGTAAGATTCTGCCTTGTAGGGCGTAGGGGAACAACTCAGAGGTGATATGGACGTGGTTGCTCTTCTACTGGAGGATGCCACGGAACAGCTGGGTTCCGGAAGCGTATGATTTTGTGGAGTGGAAGTACATGTCTGAAAAGATGTCAAGAGTAGTACTTCTTTAGGAACTTGTCGTTGATGGGCATCATGAACAAGTCTCCATTGGATTTGGCGAGGCGGTAAGCACCGTTTGAGTATACCGTCTCGACGATGAAAGGTCCTTTCCACTTGGGCTCGAACTTTCCTGGTGTTTTGTGAGTCAACACCATCGGCCTCCTGACTGCCAGAACCAGGTCGCCTACTTGAAAAGTCCTCTGTTTGACCTTCTTGTTGAAAGCCTGTGATATACGGGCTTGGTAGAGTTCGATGCGTTGTTGAGCTAGGAGACGCTTTTCATCAAGTGCCTCTAGTTCCCGCAGACGACGACGTTGATTGTCTTCTTCTGTGAGTTGGTTTGTGATTGCTACGCGGAGTGAGGGTATCTGAATCTCGAGAGGCAGTACCGCTTCGCTTTCGTAGACCAAGGAGAATGGTGTGTTGCCTGTCGGGGTCCGTACCATTGTACGGTAGGCCCAAAGGCATTCGCCGAGCTTTTCGTCCCAGTCGCGTTTGTTGGATGACATGACCTTTTTGAGTAGCCTGACGATAGTCTTGTTAAACGCCTCTGTTAATCCGTTTGCTGTCGGATTGTAGGCGGTTGATGCCACATTTTGAATTGCGATTCTTGTCATAGAATCGGCTGAAAACATGGCTGATGAACTGAGGACCATTATCGTGGATGATCCTTCGGGGTACCCCGAAACGGTAGATAACGTGGTGCTTGATGAAGCTGATCACCCTGGAGCTTTTCACTTCTGTCCGCGGAACTGCTTCTGCCCATTTAGAGAAGTAGTCGGTGATTGCTAAGATGAAGCGGTGTCCTCTCGATGAAGGAGGGGTGATCGGTCCCACAATGTCCATTCCCAAAGCTTCGAAGGGCCAGGAGGCGACTGCAGGATGTAGTGGTTCGGACGGTGTATGAATGAAGTCTGCGTGAAGCTGGCACGCATGGCACTTCTTAGCATATTCGACAGCGTCAACGGCCATGGTTTGCCAGTAGTAGCCCATACGTTGCAGTCAGTCCTGCAACTTAGGACCAGGTTGATGGGCCCCGCAGGTTCCATCATGAGCTTCTCGAAGGGCTTCGGCTGCTTCTTCGTTGGATAAACATCGAAGGAGAAGTCCATCATAGGATCGTCGGTACAGCATTTTAGTGGCTATATCATAGTGGAATCGAAGAGAGCGTCTCCTGACTGAGACGGCCTCTTTCGGGTCCTCTGGAAGAATTTCGTAGACAGCAAAGTCGATGAACGGAAATCTCCAATCTCGGATGTTAACACCGGCACCCGTTGACATGGCGTAGGCCACTTGCGAGCGCAGGTTATTTTTAGGGCAGACCAAGTCTCGACCCACTACCGTGACATAGTGTTGAGTTCCGAGGGGTGCCGCCAATGAGGCTGCGAGGCCAGCCAGAGCATCAGCCTCCAGATTTTGTAGACGAGGTACGTGTTCGATGAAGAACCCAGTGAAGGTTGAAATGATGTTCAATGCAACTTCATGGTAGGGGATCAGATCTTCATGGCGAACCTCGTAATGCCCTCTGATCTGGTTTACGATGAGTTTTGAGTCGCCGTAGGCTTCCAAATGATCCACCCCCAGCTGTTGCGCCAGTTGGAGTCCCATAATGAGCGCATTATACTCAGCAACATTGTTGGAGCACGGCTTTGAAAGGGAGTAAGCACGCTGGATGACCAGCTGATCGGGGGAGACTAATACCACCTCCACTCCTGCGACGATTTGGCCTTTGGGGCCTGTTCTTGAGGCACCATCGAAAAACATCCGCCAGACAGAGCCTTCTTCGGTAACATTTGATTCTTGAACCTCATCCGGGATATCTTCATAGAATCTTGAGGACTCTGGGATGGGGTATGCAGCTAAAAAGTCGGCCAGAGCTTGACCCTTAACAGCTTTTTGTGGAACGAACACCATGTTGTATGGTGTTAGCAAGATCGCCCTTGTGGCTAGCCGGGAGTTCAATGATCCTGGCTTCGTCATGAAGACCCTGAGCGGATTGACACGGGAAATGACATGAATTGTCTGCCCCGAGACATAATAACGAGTCTCTTGGATGGCAAATACCAGAGCCAAGCACTCCTTTTCAGCAGGGTTGTACCGGTGTTCGGCCCCGATCAGAGTTCGGCTGAGGTAGTAGATTACTTGCTCATAGCCTGTGTCGCTGTTCTGAGCTAGCAGAGCGTCGAGGGAGTGATCCATGGCTCGGACGTAGAGGAGAAACGGTTTACCGGCGACGGGTGCCACCAGGACTGGTGGGCTCGTCAGGTAGGCTTTGATGTCGTCGAAAGCCTTTTGGCATTCCTCTGTCCAGACGTAAGAGACCTCCTTCTTCATGAGCTGGGTGAAGGGTTGACATTTGCTGGAAAGGTTTGCTATGAACCTCCGGATGTATGCCAGACGTCCCTGTAGTCCTCGAAGTTCTCGAAGGTTCTTCGGAGGGTCCATATCAAGGATAGCTTTGGTCTTCTCGGGATCGACATGAATGCCTTTCGCCGTGATGATGAAGCCCAAGAACTTTCCGCTAGAAACCCCAAGAAAGGATTTAGCGGGGTTCATCTTGAGTTGATGCTCCCGTATGAGATCGAAGACTGTCTTGAGGTCTTGCAGGTGATCTCCTTTGAGACGGCACTTGACTGCGATATCGTCGACATAGCATTCGACTGTCTTGCGAAGATGCTGACGGAAAATGGTGCTCATAGCTCATTGGTATGTCACACCAGCGTTCTTCAAGCCGAAGGGCATCACTGTGTAGCAGAAAATGCCCTTTGGAGTCCTGAATGACGTATCTTTTACGTCGTCAGGGAACATCTTGATCTGGTTGTAGCCCGAATACTCGTCTACGAAGGGCATGCGCTCGAAGCCACATGTGTTGTCGATCATCACGTCGGTGATTGGAAGCGGGAATTCGTCCTTCGGGCAAGCAGAATTAAGGTCCTTGAAGTCGATACAGACTTGTATCTTTCTATTCTTCTTGGTGACGGGGACGTCGTTGGCTACCCAATCTGGGTGTTGCTCTTCACGGATGAAGCCGCTGGTCAAGAGCTTGTCCACCTCCTGATCGATGGCGTTCATGATGTCCGGACGGAAGCGTCGCTATTGTTGTTTGATAGGCTTGGCATCAGGTAAGATGTTCAGCCTATGCATCGCGATATGGGGATCAAGTCCCAGCATATCTTCGTAACTCCAGACGAAGACGTCGATATACTCTTTAGCCAGCTGGATTAAAGATTTTCGGTCTTCTCCTTTTAGGCTTTTGCTGATGAAGATGGGTTTGGAAGAAGATCCATCCCCAAGGTCGATCTGCTCGACTTCGTCTTCGGTGGGAGGTTCACGTAATTCAAAACGAGACTCCCATTGTTGTCCTAGGCATTGAGCCCAGGGTTCTTCTTCGAAGAATTCCGACGCTTGGTCTTCGCCTTCTTCTTCTTGAGATTGTGCAGATGTCATGTTGGCTGACAGCACTCTCTTGAAGACAGATCCGATACTGGTATCAGAATCCCACGTTGATGCTTCAGACGAGTGAGAATGTTCTACTTCTTCTGCGTCTGAACTCTCTGGAGTTGACGGTGGCGTGACATAGCCAACCCCCCGTCGAGTTTTGTTGTAGTAGTCCTGCGGCTTTTCTTTAGGTGTTGGAAGCCGGAGAGGGAGACGTCGACCCTTGTCGTAGTTCAGGCCTTTGTCGCTTTTTAGGTCGTAACCCATCTTTTGGATGAGGTACTTTGCCTTGTCCGTGTACCGATAGAGTTACATTCTGCCGGTATCTGGTTCTGGCTCGAGTGGCGGAAGATCTTGATGACGCTCAACCTTGCCGAAGATGCTGGATTTTTCATCTCGACTCCGTGGTAGGACTATGTAACAGACCCCTTGGGACTGGACTACTCGATTTATATGGTGGACGGTCGTTATTTGTGTTTACAACGACCGTAGAGCGTTATCTAATGTATACATGGCATTCCAATGTGGAAGACTAGAATAATTAAAAGACACTCTGTTATTGATGAAATACGAGATTTTATCCCGCGAGATTACATTGTCTAGAGAAGGGGCATCTACATCAGCCAAGATATATTCCCCCAACTCTTCATCTATAAGCACTGGAGTAGGATCGGAAGAGTCCACTACAGCGTTGGCTTTGGAGTTCGAGAGGACTACGTGGGCCTTCTCTGACGGCTGCGATGGCAGTGGCTTGCCCTTAAGACGCACCTTCAGAGGTGCCTCCGCTGTGCCTCCGGTGATTGGTGCCTTCTCTTGTAGTTTTGCCACAAGGGGAGCTGATTTCTGAGGCGGCTTTCCCTTGAGGCGTATCTTCAAGGGAGCTTCAGAAGCGGCTAGTGCTTTCCCGGGTAGCTTAATGCTCATGGGAGGCAACTTCTGAGGCAGTTTGCCTTTGAGTCGGATCTTCAAAGGAGCATCGGGAGTGACCTCGGGCTCCATGTCCGGCTCTGCTATCATTTCTGCTTTGTCGTCAGCATCATTGGCTTCCTTTCCGTCAAGTGATTTGTATAAGTCAGCATCGGTGAAGTAGGCTTCAATCCCTTTGAAAGGGTCGATGTCCGTGAACTCCGTACGGATGACGTTGTTGGTAGACACGTACTTCATACATTGGTGGAGCATGGACGGCACCACCATGTACTCGTGCAGCCATGGGCGACCCAACAGAATGTTGTAGTTGACTTCGGCGTCCACGACATAACAAATGACCTCGGTTCTGAGGTTACCGTATTTTGCCCAGTGGTTCGCTTTTGCTGGCGTTGAAACCACTGATTGTTGTGTTGGAGGGCGCCAGTCGGTACATTGGGATCCCTAGTGTTGAGAGCAGCGTCTTCGGGATGATGCTGAGGGAAGACCCCGGATCAATCTGAATTCGCTTCACCTTGACTGAACCGATGTACCCTGTATAATACAGCGGCCTGTTGTGTCGATTGTGCTTGAGCAGCATGTCCTATTGGGTGAAGGTTATATTGGGGATAACCTCCTTCGCACAGTGACAGTGCTTGCACACAGTCGGAAGATCTTCAGGCTGCTTGACCTGACTGAAAAAGGATTCAGCATCCTTTAGAGCTTCACAGAGAGCTTCTAGGGAGTCTTTGGAAAGACGAAGGAGCTCGAACAGCGATAGGCGGGCTGGAGTACTGGCCAATTGTGCCAGTATATCGAAGTTGTGGGGCTTGGCTAGCCCCGAAGTATTCTCCTTTCGTAGAGGCCTGTCAAAGCGGGTCTCTATCTGCTTCTGCTTATTGACTGCTGGGGGCTTAGACGGGCCCTCATCCTGGACAGCAGGGACGGTGGCCGGAGGCACCACCTCGATGGCAGCTTCGTCGGGTTGGGCGTTCTGTTGTGAACGCTTCTGCACAGAAAGTGCCTCTTCCGCTGAAGAATAGACCATGCGGCAAGACTTGATCTTCCTGCCTTTGGATTTGGAGGTAGGGCGTACCTCCGGTTGAGTCACCTCGGAGACGAGATCGGGGTGAACCCATAGGATCTCTCCCCGAGATGTGGTGAGTGGGATGAGTCCACTCACGTTGTCACGGGTAGGTGGTAGGTTAACCACCTCCATTGTCGCCTTAGGGATGGGGACGACGCCATCTTGTGTTGTAGTCGGCGGCAGGGTGCCAAGTTGGAATGATACCACGTTGGCTGACACCGTCTTCTCTTCGTAGTCGACGGAGATTACATCCGCATTGATCAAGCGCTGGATGTAATTCTTGAGGATATAGCAGTCCTTGGTTGGGTGTCCGACAAACCGATGGTAGTGACAGTACCTCGGGTTGTCCACTTTCCCAACCTCATCAGGACGCTTTGGGTCCGGAAGCTTGATCTTGTCACCCTGCTTCAGTATCTCAAAGAGTTGCAGGGTGTCTTCGTCGTTGAACGAACAAACCTCCTTTGGCCTTGGTACAAGTGGAGGTTTCTGAGCAGGTACTGGCGCACTTTTGGAGGCATTGACAGTCAATGCTTGTTTCCCCTTTGTCTCTCGTCCGGGGTTGTTGGCTGCAGGCCGTTTCCCCTTGTCTTCAAAGGCGGGGAAACTGACTCCCAGAAGACGAGCATTGGTCGCCTTCTTCTCCGCGGCTTCTGCTTCAATGATCAAGGAGCTCCAGTCGGAAGGAGGAGTAGAGTTGAGCCAGAGCTTGACTGCAGGCAGCATGTTCATGCTGCAGGAGGAGAGAAACGCATGTTCTGGCATACCCGGGGGCAGTCTGAAGCAGGCCTGTCGAAAGCGTTCGATGAACACTCGAACTGTTTCCTTCTTCTTCTGGCGTATCTCTATAAGGGACGCCATTGTCATGTCCTTCCCGCCGTCGTAGAACGGTCGAGAAAGAGGCGCGTCAGGTCGTCGAAGGAAGATATTGAATTGTCGGGGAGGCTGCAGTACCAGTCGTACGCCACTCCCTTCAGTGCCCCAACAAATATGCTGGTGAGTAGCGCGTCCTCTTTCGGAAGATGTCCCGTCTGGGACTGGAAATACGTCAGGTAGCGACGCGGAGAGTCCTTCCCGTCGTATGGCGTCAGTATTTGTGGTTTATACTTTGGAGGATAAACCACCTTGTTCCACTCGAGGGGATAAGGCTGGGGGATGCCCATTTTCTGGCGCTCATCTTGTCTCGTCTTGGACTCAAAGCGCTCGCGCAGGTCCCTGATCATCTCGACCACGTCTTCCGTGGAGCTGGGAGTCGAGGAAGGTGGTACCACCGGGAGTTGAGCACTTGAGGGCTCCGATGTCCGAGGTGCTTCGCGTCGATCTATGTCCGAGGATACCCGTTGAAGGGGTACACTCGACTCTCCATTGGCCCCCGGGTCGGGACCGACAGAAGGTGTCCTGGCCAATGCTGACCGTATCTCAAACACTGCTTGAGTCAGTGTTTGCATGGAGGCAGAGAAGGTTTTGAGTCCTCCCTCCAGGGTATCCATGCGCTGGACGAGGTCTGTTGGCAGCACATCAGACTCGACATCAGCCCCAGTCATGTTTACTGTCATGACGTGGCCGGGAGTGGATGGATGGGTTGAGACCTCACTCTCGGCTTCACTCTCTTGTAGGGGAGTTGCCTCTCCTAGAGCTTCGTCTTGGCTACCCCCGATTATGTTCGGGAGAACATTCACCACGGGCGCATCTGCAAGGGCCTGATTACCCTCAGCTCCGTCTTGAAGGGCCTATTCGTCTCCGGAACTCGGGTCCGCAGATGTTAGACTACCTCCAGCTATGTTCTGGGGGATATCCTCGTCTTCAGGGGCTTCTGGAAGGCTGACTTCGCCTCGAGGATCTGCCCCAGGTGTGCTTTGGACACACTCGTCTTCGGAAGGAGGCTCGACAAGGGTCTGACTACCCCCAGCTTCCTCCAAGATCTTTTTCCTCCCTCGAGTGCCTTCGAACACTCCGGAGGACGAGACAGCTGTCTTGGTTTTCCTCGACTGGCTTTTGGACAAGGAAGAGGAACTGCCAGTCACCTTTCGGACTGACGAGGAGTTGGAGATCACGTTGCATGTAGCAACCATTAGTTCTTCTTCTGTTGACACCTTCTTCCCGAGGCGACGTCGGAGGGGTGTCGATGATTGCAGCCACTGGAACACCGACTGTCTTGGTGGGACTGCCGCTTTGCAACAGCAGTTGATGGTGACCACAGCACAAGTGTGCCCCGTGAGAGGCGCATCGTACTTGTCAGTCGACCCTCCTAATCGGCGCTTGTGAGTGATCACGTTGTGCAGATCGTTGGAGGAGAGTGCCACCTTCGCACCCCCTTCAGGCGCATGGCAAGGCCAAGCGCCGGGGTGGTCAAGTGAGTGCTGCGCCCCCTGATCTAATACCAAACAGGCATCCCGATCAGTAGTGGGGGAACCACAGCATTTGGAGTGACTTGAACGAACCTCAAACGTACAACCAGAGGAGGCGCGGGAGTTCAAGACCACTGGATTTGCCTTACTCGACTTGGTTGTGCACGCAAGTAGATGCGCCCAAGTGAGACAAGGACTTTGAGGGTCGGCTCGTTTTTGGCACCGCAGCACTCGAGTCGACCTTGTACAGCTTACCATCAGCAGCGCGCATGATTGTGAGCACATGCTTCTGGCTTGCTCTGGCATAGCACGTTTGGGACGCATGGCCCGTGCTGCCTTGAATTTCTTCGTACCAGACCGCTGGGGAGCGTAGTACTCAGAATCCAAATACTCCTCGCCACTACAACGAGTGAGTCTGTCAAAGACAGAGACCATCTGTGACGCATCAGAGGTGATACGCGGGGCATTGGCTGCGCCCCTGCTCCGTCGACGCATCTTCCTCGCCTGAGAGGGAGATGGCTGGGGAACGTGGTTAGCCGCACGTTTCCCTGAAAGATGCGCTGCACCAGCGGGCGCATCTTGGTTGCTGAGGAAATCAGCAGGAAGGGAAGGCTGGATCGGCGCATCCCCTTCGGTGGTGGTGCCCGAGGCGTTGACCTTGTGCACCCAGACTCGGCGGGTCTTCTTCGGCTTCGGCAGCCGCTTCGAAGGACGCGTACTGCCTTCAGAGATGAACTCCTCTTACGCTTGTTGATTGAGGCGTACGACCAGCGTCTTGTGGGAGGAGCCCACCTTCACATCGTCGGATTACGATACAGCTTTCTCGGTGGAGGAGAAAGAGGTCCCCAACAGAGTCGTCAGCTTGTTTGCCATTAAAATTCTTTGATTGTAAATTTCAATACAAACAGAACAGTGTTACAATATAGGACTTAGATGTAGTCCTAGGAGTACACTTTTGTTTATCTGGGTTCCTTGTGCCGATGGAGTGAGTGGTAATGCGTTGACTCTGTTGACGATCTGACGACGGTTATCGGTTCTCTGAAGGTCTGGATTGCTCTGGGTGCTGGAGCTTGCTGAGAGGAGGAAGACGTTAAGTGTCTGGATCTGCCTCTCTGGTGGTGCGAAGTCTCTATGTGTTCGTTGTAGGTAGGTATGTGTGTACCTAGGTGTGGAAGAAGGAAATAGTCCCTTTCTTTATATAGCCTGCAGGCTGGCTGCTCATGTGCGCATGTAGGATGCGCCTGTACGCGAGGACGCCACGTGTTGATTGCTGATGGAGGCGAATGGACGATGCACCCTGATTGAGGGGTTGAATTCTTCATACTGCTGTTGTGGGTCGGCACGTAGCAGAGGAGAAGATCTTTCTGTTGCTGAGATCTCGGATGAGTTGAGTCCAAGGACACGTGTCATCGACCCATGGCTCGGAGATCTTGGATTTGGTGGGGGAATGATCTGGTAAGATGTGCCTAGGATTGGGCGCATGAGGAGACTTTGGCTCGTAACCTTTAGGAGTCACGAACCATTCTGAGCGTATGGCTTTTGAGGCGCATGCGAAGCTTCAATAGTGACTTTACTCCTGTCTTTCGGGATCAGGAAGAAGTCTGGGGTGCATGGCTTTTGAGGCACATGCAGAGTTTTAACAGTGACTTTCCTTCTGTCTTTAGGGATCAGTGAAAAGTCTGAGGCGTACAGCTTTTGAGGCGTATGCAGATTTGGGCACATGGCTGCGGAGGCGCATGCGAGATGGTTGGGTGGCCACGTGGCAGTAGCCGTCGGAGGGAAGTAATGATGATGCTGACGTTGGCGATGCTTTGTCTTCTGAAAAAGCTGCCGACTGTTCAAACTTCGAGAGGCGTGCTGCCAACTCTGTCAGTTCAGCATTTAATGTTTATGACATTCGATGGACATCTGAGTGGGCGCGTCGGTTGGCGTTCCACTAGGCGTATGGGGGCGCATCCCCTGTGATGCGCTTGGTGTTGAAAGGCGCGTCTGTGTGATGCGCTTGATGTTGAAGGGCGCTTTGTGATGCACGGTCTGGCCGGCGCATCCGCTCCGCTTTGATACATCTTTTGGTGCGACTGTTACGTTCTTCGAGTGCTTTAAATAGCCGTTTTGACTTAGCTGAATTCGAAGCGTCCGGTACATCCATTTAATGCAAATTCATTGCACGGAATTCGAAGAGCCATCCACTTGGCGCATGGGTTTGATTTGCCCGGCCTATAAATAGTGGCATAGAGAGAGGGTTTGCTTCTCGTTCTCTTACGTCTTTCCGACATAAACTTGTGTACTCGAATGCATTCTGTTGACGAGATGCTCCCGAGGGTGAAGATGCGACGCAGTGTCTTCGCTGATGCACTTGAAGGTGACTGTTACATCCAAAAGTCGGAGTAGAGGGCTTCTGAGGCAGGCGGAAGGTGCCTGTTGCATCCAAAGATAAGGATGCTCGAGCCTTGTCTTCGTTGTGCAGGAAGAGCCGTAGATCGGAATGGCGGTGCTGCGGCTTTGGTGGCTCTTTCTTCCTTCAAAATGGGTGTAGCCCATTCTGGTTGTGTTGAAAGCTGCTCCTTTGGCCGCGGTTTCGATCACGGTCTTCCTTGGTGTTTGGAGGCTCTTTCGAAGCCTCCCCTGGCCACAGGTTGGCTTGTGGTTCTTTTCCTTTCCTTGGCTAGAGGGTTGATTGCCACCCTCGTTCTGCTCAATAAATGCTTCATTAGTCGAAGCATTTAGACGACGGTGAGCCTGGCTGGAAGAGCGGCACATAACTGGGCTGCTGAAGGGATGCACATAACTGGGATGCACATAACTGTGCTGCTGAAAAGGATGCGCCTTGCTGAGGACGCATGGTGGGATGCGCCTGGCTGAGGGCGTATGTTGATTGCTGCGCCTATTTGAGGGCGCATGTTGGCTGCTGGCTGTAGACTTAGGATATTTTTTTGTAGAAATTCTCCTTTGTACAGTCTTTCTTAGACATGTAATAGACTTTTATTTGTTGAATAAAAAGGTCCTCTTTCAATGTCCATATTTGTTGCTTTTTGCTGTGAAGTACTTTGTCCAAGCTTTGGCACATGTAGTCTGGCGCATAGACTTTCTGGTTCTGAAATTACATGCTTCTACAGACCCCCTTCAAAGTTTTCAAAATTTGAAAAGACTTCAAAGTTTTAAAATAATTTGAATTTGGAAATAATTTTGTCTGGGTTGCGCCAGTCAAACTCGAGCCCAATTTTTCAGCGTATGTTGCGCAACTGTTTTGGGTTATAAATAGACGTACACTTTGGACCTTTCATTCTTTACACACAAAGTGATTTCTTAAAACCCTACCTCCTTCTCTTCTTCTCGAGCTTCTTCGACCACCGACGTGATTCCTCGAAACTCTGTCTCTTCTTCTTCTAGACTCAGAAGCTTCTTCGACAAACCCTAATGGTGCCTAGGAGATTCGATGTTAAGAAAGAAAAGGGTTTCGCTGAGCCTGATCATCTCGCATTTCATCATGCAGAGAGCAACGACGTGCATGTCAGTACGTTCCGCCTTCGTCACGACGAGAGACTGTCAACCCGGCCATGGAAGGTGAGCGTTTTGATCATTGATCCATGTATCGATCGTATCAACCAAATCCTTTTTAGGGTTTCTTGGTTTGATCTGTTCATCGTGCGCCTTCTCTTTTCGGTTCACTTTCTGACTCACGTCACCCTTTTTAGGGTTTGGTTGTTGTCACTCACATAGTGTTTAAATGTGTTATGAGATGTGGCGCACCAGAGATGTTACGATATGCAAAATATGGCGCAACACAGATACTGCGATATACAAAATGTGGCACAAAACAAACGTTGTGCCATATAAAATATGGCGCAACACAGATACTGTGCTATATAAAATGTGGCACAACACAGATGCTGCGTCATATAAAATGTGGCGCAATACAGATGCTGCATCATACAAAATATGGCACAACACAGATGATGCGCCATACAAAATGTGGCGCAACACATCCGTTGCGCAACATGAAAGTTTTGGTGCAGCCTGTGATTTTTGTACAGATTTGATCATTGCACTCTGTAAATTCACTAACTTTTTCTCGTTCACTTCTTGTAGGGAATCGGTTGGGCAAGATTCTTCAGAACTGGTATTGGTGATATTGGATGCTATGGAGCTGAACCACCTTGACACACACATCAGAGAGCTCAGAACTCTTCATGTTTAAAGGGGCTTCCTCGAGATGGTAGGAAAGGCCTTTATACATGAGAGTTGGATGGTGGAGACACAGAACTAGGAATCGTATCACAAGGGTGATCTTTTCCTACTTATCACAAAGGATCGTCTTTTCTCCACCAGTTGTATTGACATCAGCTTGTCTTCGAGCTGTTGTACTCTGTCATTCTCTTCTCGTCTTTCTAAGAGAGAAGACCAGAGTTGATTCCGTTGCCTTGCTTGCTGCTTCAAGTCGAGTCGACAAGAAACTGGCACCAACAAGAAGATCTAAAGATGTAATAGACCTCCTATTGTTATATTAAGAATAAAAATCTGAGATGTAATAGATTTCCATTAAGATGTATCTATGTTTTTAAAGAAAAAAATTAACTTGATTTGATGTGATGATATAGAAAATAGAATTCAGAGGTAATGTGGACGTGAACTCGTTTTTCTATTGATGATCTTCAAGTCAGCTGGGACTCAAAGACAGTATATCATGTCTAAAAAGATGATATCTTTAATGATACGGATTTATCATAAAGATAAGATATCTTTTAAAATAGCTGGGTTTCAAAAGACATAATTGATGATTTGGATGGACTCCACGGGGTATTTTGAGTATTTATTATTTATGGCTTTATTTGCGAGAAAGTAAATAAACGATAATAAATGTAGGCCAAAAAAAGATTGATGAGTGAATAAGCATGCCTTTTCGAGGAAAGGTCGCTTTGGTTCTCGAGATAGAGAATAAATGGAGACTTCTTCACGAAATGAAAGGAGATGAACGAACGAACATGCTTTTTTGAGGAAAGGTCGCTTCGGTTCCCG
The DNA here is from genome assembly GCA_029216955.1 of Iris pallida. Classification (NCBI taxonomy): domain Eukaryota; kingdom Viridiplantae; phylum Streptophyta; class Magnoliopsida; order Asparagales; family Iridaceae; genus Iris; species Iris pallida. The sequence goes on from JANAVB010014652.1 coordinate 31,290, forward strand.
CGATAGACTGTTTTGGCCTTTCAATCTATAAATAGTACAAAACCTTTTTTTGAGAATGTTATCCACACCTATCCTTTCATCGCAAATGTCTTCCGAAGATGCACCCAAGGAGACTGAGGCCATCCCAAAGATCGAAGCCGCCATCGACGCTCATTTCGACGAGCCTTCGCCACCCATTCGGCCAGAAGTAGGAGAAAGCTCGGCTGTTCCTGAATCCAAACAGGACATTCTTGCCAAACTGGTGGAGCCTGGAAGTACTGCAGAGGAAGAAGCACGAGGAAGGCTGCTTGTGAACTACTGGTGTCATCGGACAATAATGTCTTCGAGCTTCTTGCGAAATATGTTTTCAATCAAGAAGGCTCTGGTCCTCATTAATTTTATGTATTTCTTTTTGTCTGAGTTATGCAATAAAAGAAATTTTATTTACATTCTGATTCTCTGTGTTGATATCTCTTTATTTTCAAACATGATATTTCTTGAGAAATTTGCCATTAATGGGCATCATGGCGACTCGACCATCCATACCAGTCAATTGATAAGCTCCGTTGAAGAAAACTTTACTTACAATGTAGGGTCCTTTCCACTTCGCTTCGAATTTGCCTTTGCTCATGTGCGTCATAGTCATAGAACGTCTGACGGTTAGAACTAGTTCTCCTTTCTGAAATGTTCGAACTTTGACTTTATGGTTGAAGGCTTTTTATAGATGAGCTTGGTATAACTCAATATGTTGTTGAGCTAGGAGCCATTTCTCATCAAGCGCTTCAAGATCCTGAAGTCTCAGACGATCATTATTTTTGGTTGTGAGTTCATTGGTAATGGCTATCCTTAGGGAAGGGATCTAGATTTCCAATGGTAAGACGACCTCGCATCCATATACCAAAGAGAAAGGTGTGCAGCCTGTAGGAGTACGTACAGTAGTACGGTAAGCCAACAGACATTCTCCAAGCTTTTTACTCTAGTTCCGTTTGTTGGTAGAAACAAACTTCTTGAGGAGTTTGATGATGGTCTTGTCAAATGCTTCTGTCAATCCGTTAGCTACAGGATTGTAAGTTGTAGAAGCAATATTATTGATCCTGTTGTCATCGCAGAATCGAGTGAACTTCTGACAGATAAATTGTGGCACATTATCATGAATGATTCGCCGAGAAACACCTAATCTGTAGATCATGTGATGCTTAATAAAATTGATAACACTGCTTGTCTTGACCTCAGCTAGAGGTATAGCTTCAGTCCACTTTGAGAAATAATCAGTTATGGCCAATATGAACCGATGTCCTCGAGACGAGGGAGGGTTAATAGGACCAATGACATCCATGTACCAAGCTTCAAAGGACCATGATGCTGCCGTCGGGTAAAGAAATTCTGATGGTTGATGGATGAAGTCAGCATAGATTTGACATGCTCGGTACTTTCTTGCATACTCGATTGCATCAGATACCATCGAGGGCCAATAGTAGCCCATACTGCGAATGCGATCCTGTAGTTTAGGACCAGGTTGGTATGCACCATAAACACCGTCATAAGCTTTACGAAGTATTTGTTTTGCTTTCTCTCCTGCGAGACAGCGTAGGAGTAAGCCATCAAATGTTCGTCGGTAGAGTGTATTTGTAGAATGATTATAATAGAATCTGAGTGATCGCTAACGAATTGTTGTAGCCTCCTTAGGATCTTTGGATAAGATATCATGGACCATGAAGTCTATGAAAGGAGTCCTCCAATCTTCACTGATAGTATAAACTTCAACCGAATTGTTGAATTCCATGTTTGAGTTGTTGACTTCAATATTTAAGTTATTCTCGACGCAAAATAATTCTCTATTAGTGATGACGATCATTTGTTGTCTTCTTACTGGAATTACCATTGCTATTGCAAGAATAGCGAGTGCATCAGCCTCTGTATTACACGCTCGACATACATGTTCGATGAAGAAGCCTTTGAATGAAGTAGCCATCCTGATCGCTGCATTATGATATAGAACCAGATCTTGATGTCAAACTTTGTACAGTCTCTAACTTGGTTATAATCAGTTTGGAGTTTCCGTAAACTTTAAGTACTCAATATCTAATTGTTTAGCCAATTAGAGACCAATGAGTAGAGCATTGTATTCAGCCACATTATTGGAACACGACTCATCTAAAAATAAGCTCTTTAAATAGATAACCCTTCTGGTGAGACGAGGACGATTCCAACTCCAGCAACAATAGCACCTTTTGGTCCGATTCTGGATGCACCATCAAAGAATAGACACCATGTAAGAATTTCTTTTAAAATCATGTTGGACTCCAAAGTTACGTCTGGAATCTCGTCGTAGAGTTTAGACGTTTCGGGAACTGGATGAGCTGCCAGAAAGTCAGCAAGGGCTTGACCTTTAACAGACTTTTATGGAACATAAACCATATCATATTGTATTAATAATATGGCCCATGTTGCAAGCCTGAAATTGAGTGTACTGGACTTCTTCATCAGGATCCGGAGAGGGTTAACTCTAGAAATAACATGAATAGTTTGGCTAGTGATATAATATCTCGTCTTTTGAACAGCAAACATCAAAGCTAGACTTTCTTTGTCTACTAGGGTGTATCGACGTTCAGCTCCATTCATTGTACGACTAAGATAATAGTTAGCCTGTTTATGACATTCTTTATTCTTCTGAGCTAATAAAGCACCTAGTGAATGGTCCATTGCTCGAACATACATCAGGAAGGGTATTCCTGAGACTGGAGGCACTAAAATTGGAGGGTTCATCAAGTACCACTTTATGTCTTAAAATGCTTGTTGACATTCTTCAGTCCAAATAAAAGATACACATTTCTTCATGAGTTGAGTGAATGGTCTACAACGTCCAGAGAGATTTGAGATGAATCTCCTGATATATGTAAGTCGTCCCTGGAATCCTCGTAGCTCTTTTAGGTTGCGTGGAGGACGCATCTCTTGAATGGCTTTGATTTTTTCAGGGTCAACGTGTATACCTTTAGAGGTAATAATGAATCCAAGAAATTTGCCACTAGAGACTCCCAGGAATGACTTAGAGGGATTCATCTTGAGTTGATGCTGGCGCATTAGATCGAATATAGTTCTCCAGTCTTGAATGTGGTATTCCTTTAGACGACTTTTGACAGCAATATCGTCTACATAGCATTCAACAGTCTTTCGTAAATGATCATGGAAGATAGTACTCATGGCCCACTGATAAGTTGTACCAGTATTTTTGAGACCAAATGGCATGACAGTATAGTAATAGACTCCAAGAGGAGTACGAAAAGATGTATGTTCTCATCTTCTGGATGTATATGATTTGATTATATCCTAAAAATCTATCCATAAAAGATATACGTTAAAATCCACAAGTATTTTCGATCATGACATCAGTGATTGGAAGAGGAAATTCGTCTTTGAGACAAGCTTATTAAGGTATCTAAAGTCGATGCAGACTGGGACCTTTCCTATTTTTTTCAAAAATGGGACAAAATTAGCCACCCAGTCCGGATATTGTTCTTCTCTGATGAAGCCATAGGCAATGAGCTTCTTGATTTCGGCTTCTATGGCGTGCATCATGTCAGGTCAAAATCGACGCTGTTATTGCTTAACTGGCCTTGCATTTGGCAGAATGTTAAGTTTATAGGTAGCAATTTGGGGATCTAATCCCGATATGTCTTCATAGCTCCAATTGAATACATCAATGTATTCCCTAATAAGCTGGATCAGTTCTTGTTTATCCGCTTCAGGGAGGCTTTTGCTGACGAATATTGGTTTTGGGGAAGTTTCATCTCCAACATTGACTTGAACCAACTAATCTTGGTAGGTGGCTCACGTTGCTCAAAGCAAAACTCCCATTGAGTATCCATCATTTATGCCCAAGGATCAGATTCAAAGGCTTTGGCATAGTCTTCATCGTCTTTTGAGAACTCGGCAGTTACCATATTGGAAGATAGAGTCACTCGATGGATGTGCCCAACATTGGTGTATGAATCCCATGAGACGGAATCAGAAGAGTTAGATCGTTCTTCTTCATCGGATTCAGAGACTTCTGGAGTCGGAATTGGCGAAAGTATAACCCAATTCCCGCTTTATTTTGCTGTAATATTGTTGTGATTTTCCTTTTGGAACAGGGATACGAATAGGAGTTCGTCTTTCCTTACCACCATTGAGATCAGCTTTAAAATTATAGCCCATCTTTTGAATGATATCTTTTGATTGCTGACTATAACGACGTAGTTGAAGTCTTTCGTTATCGTGATTTTCTTCTTCACCATTGGACATGATCTTCTGTTCCTTTACTAAAAAGTATAGGAACTTCATCTTTCTTCCTAGAAGGAACTAAGAAGAAGGAGTCCTGCATTGGCTTGAGCAATACTTCATTTTGGAGAGGTTGAACTGCTGCTATGGTAAGTGGTTCGAAGTTATCTAGCATTTCTAAATAACATCGAGTATAATAAAGAACATCAGTATACTGTAAAGGAGATGCTACTTTATTGATTTGTACATTATCATTTACAATAAGATTCTTAGCCTTAACAGAAGGTTTAGTAAGATTGATAACCAAAGGAGAAGAGGAAGGATTTTTGGCCTTAACAGAAGGCTTAGGGAGATTGATAACCAGAGCAAGAGAATGAGAAGGTTTGTTATGACGAATGTCGATAACAAGAGGCTCAGAAGAGGTGAACTCTCTTTGTTCCTTTTCTACAGCAGGAAGCAGTTTGTTATGAGAAGAAAGATGGATAGTCAAAGCCTGAAAAAAGAGGGACGAGTAGTACGTCCTTTGACAGGAATTGTGAGAACATCTTTTGAAGTATCTTTCTGATCTTCCTCACTATCCATCGCTAATACAACCTTCATGAATTCTTTCTTGTACATCCGAGAATCAGTACAATATGCTTCAATGCCCTTAAAAGGATTTAGGTCAGCTACTTCTTTTGGACCTCTCCATTGACGTCCACATATTTGAGGTATTGGTATAGAGTGGATGGTACAATATTATGCTCATGCAGAAAGGGTCTTCCCAGTAAAGCATTATAAGGCCATGATTATCAATCACATAGAAAGTAACCTTTGTAAGAAGATTGCCTATTTGAACTTTCAAGCGGATCTTTTCCAAAGGTTCACTTCTTCCAGAATTAAATCCCAGGATTGTCGTGATGGTTGTTGAAAGATTATGTACAGAAATCTTTAAGGCATCTAGTAAAGTCTTTGGCATGATGCTGAGCGAGACCCAGGGTCAATCAAGATGCGATCAACCTTCATAGTATCGACATATCTTGTGAAGTAGGGGTCGGTCATGACGATTATCTTCCAGCAACATATCATCTTGTGTAAAGAGATGTTTGGCATCAGCTCCATCACACTATGACAATGAAGGCAAGTTACAGGCTCCTTCTCTGGCTTCTTGAGGAGTGCTAGACAAGTATCAGCTTGCATCAAAGCTTCACTCAATGTCTCTTGAGTTTCTTTGAGAGACGCAGTAGTAGAAAAATCAAATGATAACCTTACCAGGGTATTAGCCAGTTGAGCCAGTATATCGAAGTGATATGGCTTCTCGAGTCCTAGAACTGGAGACTTCTTCAATACTTTGTCAAAGCGGACATGTTATTTTCCTTGTCAGCTGTTGTTGGTTTGGGAGGAGTTGGTTCCACTGGAGGAGATAAAGTCAATAGAATATTGATAGCAGGAGAAGATGATGCTGGAGGAGCCTCTGGAGCTAAAGCAGGGTTCTCCTGGCCTTCTGAATAATCTCTTAGGTAAATTCTTCCAGACCTGGTACTCGTTAAGGCCTCTTCTTCAGATACAGGTTCGAAGGATACCATATTACAACTCTTTGCCTGGATCTTGCTTCTAGAAGTTTTCTTTTGATGAGATGAAGAGTTCGTCCTGTAACCCAAACCAACCCGAGATTGGTTATGTGAAAGGCATAGAGAAAGGGGTACATGAGATCCTTTTCATGGTTCAAGCCGGGAGCCTTTTGTAGATCATATTCCATCTTTGTTATTAGTTCACGGGACTATGGACTATACAGATAGAAAGCTGGTTGATATTTGGCTTTTGGCTTTGATATTATTGTCTCAGGGAAGAAAGAAGAAGGATCTGCAGAAGAAAAGTAGTAGTTAAAGATGGAGGACAATGTTCACCCAACGAAGTCATGTGACATGACTTGTATTTGGTTGCTTTCTTGGATTTTGTGGATGAAGAAGGTGCTTCAAAGTCAGCCACCAAATCAGGATGGATCCATATAATCTCTCCTTTATCAGTAGACAAAGGAACAAGACCATCAGTTCGGGCAGGTGGAGATTGACAATCTCCAAAGTGGTTCTCGGGATAGAAATGACGCCATCCTACACAAGTTGAGCAGGAAAATCGCCAAATTGTAGAGAGACGATATTAGCTGTTATAGTCTTTTCGTCTTGTTGGAGTGTAATTGTGCCAGAATTAACCATCTCCTGGATCTTGTCTTTGAGCACATAGCATGCTCGAGTCAGATGTCCGATAAATTTGTGGTAAACATAACATTTGGGGTGGACGGTTTTACCCACTTCATCTTGTCGTTTTGCCTCTGGCAGTTGAAGTTTATTGCTTTTGATCAGACAGTCAAAGATACTCATGACATCATCTTCATCAAAAGAATATTCTTCTTTCGGACGTGGTGCCTTGTGTGGTGGTGTCGTTGGAGGGTGTTGATTGACCTATTTACGGTTAGAGTTTTTTTGCCTTTGATATTGATAGCCAAAGTCTCTTTACTCTTGCGGTTGTTCCGACGGCCGCTATTATTAGGTGTAACATGTTCACCTTTATCAAGATTAGGCATCTGAATACCTAATTATTTGAACTTGTCAGCACTTTCTTCGGCCGCTTTAGCATTCACTATGAATGAAGGCCAATCCTGAAACTGTGTTGATCCGGTCCACATGCTGATTATAGACAACAGGTTTGATTTGCAAGTGTTTATAGTCAGAGCATCTGGAGTTCCAAGAGGCATTTTGAGTGCCTCACGGCGGAATCGTTCAATGAACCTTTTAGTTGTTTTATTGTGTCGATGTTTAATTTTAATAAGAGCAGACATAGTCATGTCATTTATTTTCTCATAAAACCGTTCCAGAAATATTTGTTTAAATCCAGAGAAAGAAGTTATACAACCATCTGGCAAACTACGGTACCAGTCGTAAGCTGTACCTGCTAAACATCCGACAAACACTCTAGTGAGTAGAGCGCCATTTGGCTGGAGTTGATCAGTCATTACCTCAAAGTGATTGAGGTATTGACTTGGCGATGTACTGCCATCAAACAGCATAATAGTAGGGGGTTTATACTTGGGAAGAAATTGGACTTCCTTCCATTCTATGGGATAAGGCTGCTTAATCCCAAGCTTCTGCAAGCCGTCTTTCTGTTTAAAAGCTTCAAATTGAGTACGTAAAAGTTTTACGGCCTCATTGGTATCTCCTGATGATTGTGGAGCAGTAGATTGATTTGATATGTTAGGAGAAGGTACTGCAGAATAAGTACCACCCCAGCACTAGATTGACTTGGAATAGCCTGCGCAGGAATGGAAGCGGTGTGAGAAGACTGTACCCCCAGATCAATATTGATGGGAGCTGATGTTGTTACAGGTTCTTGAGTCAAAACCAGATTCACAACCGGTTAGAACTGTATATTGTGCTATAATCACAACATGCATGCCTGTCATCATCTCAGCCGTATTCTTCAAACTAGCTTCTAAAGCAGCAATTCTTTGCTCTGATTGTTAGAACTGGAAGCATCTTGATCTTCTGTAGCGATATAAGCAGTCACTTCTTTAGCTATTGAAGACGAGCTAGTGAAAAGATGGTCCTTCCAGAACTTCCACTATCAGCAACAAAGTCATATAAGGAATCACCCCCGATTAAGTGATAGGGGTGTCCTGTTGACTGAAAGAATCTTCGTTGAAAGAAAGATTCCTTTGAACGATTGTGTCTCGGCTTCTTGATCTAGTATATTGGTATATTCCTTCGTCGGATTCATGAATCTGATCTAAGTATTGTTGACTGGGATTACGGGATGCATTATGTCTTAGACGTTTTCTACCCCCAATACTTCGAGATGCGATGTTGACAGAAGCATAGAGTAGTTCATCTTCGTCCACTAGGATAGGTTCAGGAGTCTGAACATAGGTCAAACGGTCAAAGACAGACCGTTTAGCTTACCGACAACAACATTTGATGACAACTTCATGTTGGTAAATTGTAATAATGTTCTTGCGGTTGGACCACCGCTGGACGGGATGGATTTGCAACCTTCTGCTTCTGTATCAAGAGTTCACAGAGATCACTAACAGGACGAGAAGAAGTTGCAGGAATGTAGCCCTTGACGATATTTGGGACATGGTTCCTGTTCTTGAGGTGTCCCGTACCTTGAGTGTACAAAGACGTGCTAAGCTGGTTAGCATAAGTCATAGGATTTTTTACCTCAGAATTCTTCCTCTGGTGCAAGTTAGCAACTAGTGCAGGTTGCGCTTGATAAATTTTGTGTTTTTGAGGTTGACACTAATTGGCACATGTTGATATAGGTGTGCAAGTCTGACAGGGGTGCTACTTGTGCATCTACTTGAGATACTAGCAGTTTGCCTTGTCGGGATCTTGAGATACGTTGGGTCAGTAGATCTTGCCCTGACCTCTTTGGAGTAGGTATAATACCCTTTTGTGTGAAAAGTTTATTCTGAATAGAACCTATTTTTCTGACAGAGATTTGGTTGCCTCTGTTAAGGAGAGTAGGATTTCTATCTGAATCCACTTTTGTGCTGAGAGGCGCAAAAGCGCAATCAACAGTACTTTCCACCCGGTCAACGACTCGAGCAGAATGAAGAAAAGCCAAAGAGCATTTTCTTTGATTTAATGATTTCCTAGTAAGTTTCTGACTTGATGACGAAGAGGGAACCACTAAACAGTATTTTCCTTTACGTTGCACTAATGCAGAAATATGCACAGGTTGTGCTAGAGCAGGAATAGGCACAAGTTGCGCCAGTGCAGAAATATGCGCAAGTTGCACCGAAGCAGGAGTAGGCACAGGTTGTGCCAGGAAAGAAAAGGCTAAAGGGCGCTTTCCTTTGTTTTTTCCAGCAGTGTGTCGAGACGAAATCTTCTTCGATTTCAGAATTGGAGAAGTAGAGGGGTTAGCCAAAAGGCTGTTTCCCTTAGGTTGCGCCAGGGCAGTAACATGCGCAGGTTGCGGCACAACAGGAATAGGCATAGGTTGCGCCCTGGAGGAAAGGGCCAAAGGGCACTTTTTTTTGTTTTGGACAGCGGTGTGTCGAGACGAAGTCTCCTTCAATTTTAGAATCGAAGAAGTATAGGAGTTAGCCAAAAGGCCGTTTCTCTTAGGTTGTGCCAGGGCAGTAATGTGCACAAGTTGTTTCGAGGCAGCAGGTTGTGCCATCGAGGACTTAGGAGTCCAAACAGAGCGCATCTTGCTCTTAACAGCGGTAGTAGTGTGCGCTTGGCACCCCCAGTATTGATCATGGCCTCGTAGGCTGTCTGGTAGACTTGAACGACCAGGGTCTTCTGCGTCTTGCCGATCAACGCGATATCACATTGAGTTGTCACTTTCTCGTCGGAGGAGAAAGTCGTCCCCAGCAGAGTCGCCATCTTTTTACAAAAACAAAAGTTTAATTTCTACAAACTAAGAAAGAAAGAAAGTACAAGAGTACAATTAATTTCTGGAAAAGTACAACTATAGGAATCTGATCAGAAGACGATCACTTTATCCCTTGGACGATGTGATATCGAAGACACGAGCCTCTGGAGAATGCAACAACACTTTAGCAGGAGATTATGATCATTCTTAATGCTTTGAGAATGATTTGAAACTCTATTTATAGAGTTCTTGAAACAACTGTTTAGCAGTTATTCTGGGTCGCACGTACTTCAAGTTGCGCGCCTCCTGTTCACTTGTGTGAGCGGTTGCACTAACTGTTTTGGACGCGTGATATCGTTTGATTGAGATGCACGTGGTCCTGGGCAGTGTAGTGGGCACGTTCTATGAAGTTAGTGGCATGCGCGCCACGTCACCCTGCTCTGGATACTGTTCGTTCACCTTGTACAAGCTTCATCAGGTTGCACGAGGACGCAACCTAGCAACTTGCACCTGGGTTCAACCTCGCATACCCTGATAAATTGTGCGAACTACTAGCTGTCATCTTCAACTTGCGCCTAAGTACATCTTCGTGCACCCTGACACGTTACGCAAACTGCTAGCTGTCATTAAATCTGATCAAATCTTATCGAGCTCCGTGTTGTGCAGGATATCCAGGATTCGAACAGATTTTTCTTGATATACGTGCTGTCAGTTGTCAGGCAATGATGATGCCGTTACAGCTTCTCGAGGAAGTGCGCCACATGGCTCTCGCTCAACCTGAGGTTGGCACAACCTATTGATGTGGTGCAACCTATCGATGTGGTGCAACTTGTTGATGTGGCCCCTGGATGAGTGGCGCCCCTTGATTTCTAGCTCCCAATGGGTGGCGTAGCTTGATTTTTAGCCTCTACAATCGCTATAATATTAATATATTGCAGTTGATGAATGCTATATTTAGCTTTGGCACATATATCCCTGAATATGAGTTTTGGTGTTATTACCCAATAAAATTAACTCATTTGAATATATGCATCACATGACTTTATGTGATGCATGATCCTTAGATTCTTTTATGTAACAAATCTTGAAAGTTATGTAGGAAGAATGCCCCAGGGAGGCCTTAAATTTGTCTAACTCTAGGTACTGAATTATATTGTTATCTTATCAATGTAGATACATCTTGCTTCCACATATATAAACATCAAATAAGTTTAGATTATTAGAAGCTAGTAGTGGAACTCGTATCTAATATGGATATGACAAATTTTGAAGTAAAGGTTGGCTTTAGCATGATGTAAGTCTTATGGCTATGAAATAAAGACTGCCTTATAGGTTCTTGATGTTGATCTTTCCTTAGCATCTGCGATTTCTTGAAGGGAGTCTATAGGCTACCTTTCAATTTAGATTTACTGTGTCACGGTGTCAAAGTTTGCACTTCTCAAGCGGAGACGTAGCTGTTTCAGTTGCAAAATGCAACTTGAAGTATCCCCCTGTTTAACTCATGGTAAAATAGAGCCTTACCTGGAAATTTGACGTCTTCTGGTTATGCACTTTAATATGAAATCTGGAAGTTATCAGCAAAGTTGGTGCATGTTGGTTCGGGAACCAACTACTCCATACAGTTCATTGCTGAACGTGTACATATGGCTTATCACATGATGTCGATGCTCAAAAGTCAAGATATTAGTTCTGAATGAATAAATAGTACTTACTTAGCACCAACTTTTTAACAACATCCTAACACTACAAGAAAAATAATTATTCCCAACGTTTTATTAACGTCGACAAAACTGTGTAAAACGTTGGCGTAGGTGTTACCGACGTTTGTTCAACACTTTGTGCAAACGTCGTCGTTGCTCTAGTCGGCAATTTACGACGTTTACACAAAACGTTGGCATAGGGTTTAGAAGACGTTTGCAGCGACATTTATAAATGCCATTAATTGCTCTATAATGGTTACTATATTCCCAACAGTTCTCACCAAAACGTCGAAAAACACAACTTATTTCCAACATTTTTTGAAACGATGGATTTTTGCCAACCGTTTCGGAAAAATGTTGGATTTTGATTTCTCAACCATTTCCGACAAACGTTAGGTTTTGTGTTACCAATTTCAAAAACCGTTGGATTTTTTTCCTAAGGTTTTCCAAATACGTCGAGAATGGTATTTTTTTTTGGATGCCACTTTCCCAACATTTTACCAAAACGTTAGAATTTGTGCTCATATGTGACAATTTAACAAACACGTCGTTAATTTAACTACTTTTCCAACATTTTTCTAACCATTAGGATTTGTTACAAAATTTGTCAAGAATATCTTCCATAATCACATATGATATAGATGTGCACAAATATTATTTGATATAAAATTTTACATGTCATCATAAATATGTAAATGCATCCACAACCAAACAATCGTCCAAATATCAATATAAAATCGTTGTAAATCAAAATTTTGTTTGTGTCAAAAGTCTACATATCTTTACTCATCCTCCCAAATACAAGTTCATCCAAACTAAAACAAATTAGACAATCTTCATCAATACACATAAATGAATTAACCATGTAGAGACCTGTAAAAAAAGAAAAGAAAACTATTAAAATTGGGACATACAAGTCAAAAATGAATGTTTTTAAGACTTACCGTGCGAGTTGACCTTCTCATCTAATAACTAGTTCTTTCTCACCCTCTTCACAGCCATAATGTCTTGAATTAATGGACAACAACAAAAATAAGTAACCAAAAACGAGAAAAATGTGGAGAGACTATCGATGAACAAATATGTTGGTCAGTCAAATGTAAGGAGGCGCCAAAATATGCGCAAATATGGTCAGTAAAATATGTGAGGCACCAAAATATGATGTAAATATTTATATTAATATGATGTGGGCAATGTAATATATTATGGGATGCAAGGAGGCACCAAAATATGATGTAATATGATGTATTTTAGCATTATTGATATGCTGGTCAGTAAAATATCAAATGATATTTTACTGACCACATGATGTGGATCTTTGTCAAATGCAAATACAATATATCAATATTCTTGGACCTCAATTTTCATCATTTACATACTCGGATACTCGATCCAATCATCACAATACTAAGTTGTTGCTTGACCTCTGGTGTTAATACATTGATGATTGGAATCCATCTCCATTTTCTAATACTCACTTCATAGTCCCAATCCAAAAAACAAATCACAAGGTTTCCAAATTTCTCAAAGATAACAGTGAATAATTTACACTCATTTCCTGAAGGATCCAGGCATATCTAGATTGCAGGGTGGTTGGGAGTCAGACGAGACGATAACTCAGGCGGCATCGCGGATGCGTTGGAGGGGCCGGAGTGCAAGAAAAAGTCGAGGTGGGAAACTTTAAAATTTAGTCCATCCTCATTTTCGTATTTATGGATTCTTGGTACTAATAAAATTGTTTGTATTCTTGTAACTACAGGATGTTCTTGGTAAATGGGAGTACAAGAGTAGGGTGATAAACATGTCAGATACGTAAAGTTGAAGGGAGAATAAAATGCATATACACAACTACCAAAATGAAATCCATCCTTTAGGTGATATCTGAGCATTTCTATTAAAGAAAAAAAAATATGTTGCTGTGATAAACATGGTTCTATTAGTAACATTATGTCGATTGCAACATTTGTGTCAGATTGAGCTGTGAATATTGAGAGAAAGTTAGTTTGTGTCTATTAATTGGAGGAGAAATCCCAGGTGCCTTTAGGCATATGAATCCCAGTGACAAGTAAATCACAAACTAATTTGCTTCCTTTTATATATTCATTATAAAAATGAACAATATAGTCTAGGAATTAGATTGTTCCGACAATTTGAAAAGAGTGATTTGTAAAGTAAATTCTCTCTTGATATCAAAGTTTCAGAAAAGAAACGGAAAAAGGAAGGATTCCCCCAGCATCCATACATTGGCAGGTTGCCCTAATGAGCTAAAAATGATGATTTTAAGCAACTCTGACATTGGGATGTGGCACTGTGTTGATTTTTTCCCGTTTCAATTACAACTGGAGCTATAATGGATGGTTGCAGTAGTGAATGTCAAAAGAAGACGCATGGCCAACATCAGTAATGCAGTATTAAAAGGAGCTAGAGAAGCAAATACAAACCTAGGTAGTGGATTGTTGCTCCCTGTTTGGTATTAAATTGAGAATTTTAGATGTTGGACAATTAGCCATCCTGGTATTAAATGTTGTCCGAAATTTCATTTTGAACGTACCAAAACAACACCGGCGTCAAAAAATGTTCTTTGTAGTTCTGGAAATAATTGACCAACATGTTGGGACAGTAAGTCATGTGAAAAATTGGCTAGAATGTTTTTCTCGACGTAAACTACCACCTTCTCTCCCTGAATGGGTGTACTCAGCAATAGTTGGAATTATCATCAAACTATCAACAAAGAGCTGCTAGCATGCAACGAGATTAAAAAAAATCTAACCTCACAATAGTTTCGAAGCTGAGATCGTGGTATTGTGTGTGGTTGTGCCGGCTTTGGTCGTTGCAGTTGCGCCTGCTTTGGTGCTGCTGCAATTGTGTTTGCTTTGGTGGTTGTGGTTGTCTTTTTGATTGAACCTCTGATTGGAAACGCGTCGTCTAATGCAATATTGGTGGTGATGTGATTGGCTCAAAATTGTTATCAAAAAACTAACATCATAAGTACAAGAAAATGTTACATGTAATCCATAAAATAAATTTAGCTCATGTATATCTACTAATTGATAAATTCTAACCTGTTCTGTGCCAGAAGATACATCTCGTGGAGATTGTGAGAAAGTACCCATATCACGCATATGACTCTCAAAAAATTTTGTATTTGAGCTTCCATTCGATCACTCATCTGAGATTCCACAACAGATAACTTTTCTTGCATCTGGAGTTCCATCTGCTCTTTAATTCCAGTTTGTTTGCTCTCATTTTCAGCCATCATCTCATGTCGAACCCTCTCATTTTCAGCCTCTATTTCACGTCGCAGCTTCTCCAACTCTTATTGATGTTGTGTCTCAATCTCCCTCCTCTCATCCTGGGACAGTTTATATGATGGTCCAAATACCATAGTCGGGGTGGCACCAAGCCCATATGTCCCCACACGACCATGCCTATCACGTCCCATAACTTGTCCATATATGTCATCGCGTGCAACACCGATCTATGGATTTTGCGTTTCTAGTTCATCCATCTCTTGTTGCAAATTCAACCCAAGTTCATATAAACATAGCTACTGTTTAGCTAAACATATAAGAAGTGTAAATAATAGAAAAGAAAATTAGGTGTAACATCATACAATTGCCTTAGCTGCTATTTCATTTACTGGCCCTTTTCCCTTAGTTGAATGTGTCTCCTTGTATACCATCCTACGAGTTAGCTCGTATCCATTGGATTTAGCCAGCTATAAGTACAAAGTATCAACATGTTATATATACAAATAAACCTGCTTTCTTGGTACATTAAAAAATGAATGAATAAATGAAAAAATTTGTTCTACCTTATTTCTAACTTCAGCATGAGGAGTTCTACCAGATGTGTGTGGTGTTGTCAACTGTTCACGAATGGCTTTATTCTTTGCACTTTTAGCCTATTACAAGGAAAATACAAATATACAATCAAATATTATGATAAACTGAAAAACAATGCTTTCATAAATATAAATATACCTTTCCCTTGTCAGAATCCCAATAATAGATGAGTCTTGGCCACTGACTTTCCTCGACCCTTGGGGGACAATGCTTCAACCGTTCCTCATTCGTCTTATACTTAGTATAACCATGGCGCTTTACTTCAGCCTTCCACTCCTTCCATTTTCTTCCGACAGATGCCATCATAAATTTTCTCATCTGATCCGTGGCATTTGTATTTTCCTATTTAATTAAAATGTTAAGAACAAAAGTCACATGTAAGTAATATTGCTAGGTGGCTTCATATACTTCACCTTAATAAGAGTCCAAATTGTGTCCTTCCCAATGTCAGGTACATGTCTCCAATCAAGGTAAGTTAAAGGTGCTAGATGGACATTTTCGTGCTAGAACACCTAAATTTGAAGCAGTCTGGAACATGTTTTCTCAATTGGTTGGCCCAAGCTTATTCCTTGAACCTCTAGAATGCCACCATTGTCTGCCTGTCACGACCGCTACCCAAATTGGTTGAGCCGGGCCGAGTCAGTGTCCAGCTACGCTGAGATAAGCGCGAGTAAGCTGTTCTAGAGATAACAAGATAAGACTAAAGTGCTATCAGTTCTATAAGTATAAAGAGTCATAAAGCCCAAACACAAAAGTCATCTCTATAAAAAGTCCAAGTACAAGTCTGAAAAGTAAAACTGGATACAGGTCCAGTTACAATACATAGCCTAATACATGACTACTCTCAAAAAGTCTAAAGCAAAGAGACAACTAGACGAGGTTCCCCGCAGGTACATCCTCGTAAGGCAAAGCTTGGTCCTCGGCAGTAACTCCATAATACGAATCAAGAGCAACTCCTCCTAAGTAAGTATACTACAACGTTATCCTGTCAGAAGGGGAGCAAGTACTGATTCTAGCAAACTAATATACGAAACATGAAATGAACAGGAATGTGATAAACTGGAATCATGGCATATCAAAATCTATCATGGCAAGGACACATATGTCATAGAGACAGATGTATATGTAATGTTTAAAACGTAGCATGTACGTGATCGTCAATAGATGTACAATGTGCAGGGGCACATAATGAAATGTACTTCCGTACAAGTGTAAAGGCGTAGATGTACATACGCACAAATACAACTTTGAGATAAAGGCCTACGGCGCAGTAAGTAACATATAAAATAAAACTTTGCTCGATACTGTAGAGGGGGCATGATCACGTACTCAACTATCAGTTTTCCCATAACCCAGATTCTAATCATGTGAGAGATATAAAACTGTTCTAAATATGGTAGGGATAAGAAAGTAATACAACATGTGAAGATTTAACTTGCTACCCCAAGGATCAGCATTTAACATGATTGGATTCGCAGTTCAATGTTGTAACAGTATGTAAAGTTTGTAGAAAGTACTTGCCTCTAGCAAAGCAAAGCAGCGATAAAAATGTTATAGAACCTGGTAACTCGTCACTGTAGAAATCAATACATAAACTTAGTTTTATACTAAGTTAAACACTACGACACTAGTGGTACAATACGACTTTCTGATTGGACACCTAGCCAAATGGTGACTTTAGCATAGGAGACCAATGTGGGGTGACACAATACTCAAACTTACTTTCTAGGGTCTTTACACTAGTGCGGGGTGAGGTCCAATACGACTAAAACACAAAACAACACAAAAAGTTACAAGTCGTAATTTATTCAATAATTAAATTAACTGTACAAAAAGCTCAATTTACATAAAATAAAGTACCAAAATGATCCTTGTTAATTATAGAAATTTATACTAATTTTTCTGGAATTTATAACCCTCATAATATTTATTAAAAATCAGCAAACTAAATATACAGAAAATAAGTTCTGTTTTCCTATTTTATAAAATACCACAGCACTTAAAAATTCTAGAAAAATTATAATAAATTGTCTAATTAACAGAGTATTTAAATATAATTTTTTCCAAATTTTTACAGCACTTAAAATATTTATAAAAATTCAAAAATAGCAAGCAACAGTTTCTGGAAAATCATTAATTAATTATTTACTATTTTTGTCCATGTATCGAATTGAACCGAAGTCCAGATACAGGACCCAGAGCATGAATCAAGTCCAATATGACTTGTACAGACTCTGAATGTATTAGACACAATCGGGCCCAAAACCCATGCTAGGTTTGGACATCAATTGGCCATAACAATAAAACACAGGAATTTAAAATAATATATTTTTAAAGTGATAAAAATATACAAGTCACAAATTATATAATAAAAATAACTTGTGAAATTTTACATAATAATAATTTATACAAGGAAGAGTTTGAAATACATAAATAAATATATAACAACAATATTATATATATATATATATATATATATATATTATATATATATATATATATACATATAAATACATAGATATTTAGATATACATATAATGGATATAACATGCAGATATTAAATATACATATATATATATATTATATTATATATATATATATAGATATATTATATATAATATATTAATAGAGATATATATATATATATAAGATACTTAATAATAAAATATATATATATATATATACAATATTGTATACATATATATAATAATATAT
>JANAVB010014653.1:0-34831 GCA_029216955.1 Iris pallida
GTCGTTAGCGGGCTAAACGATACAGTCACTTAAGCGATCAAATTGGAAGGGGGGGGAGGTTCCACCCAATTAGGCTCCACACAACCTTGGTACATTGTAAGCGGATATTAAATTGCCAAAACATTGAATGTGGGTTTTGAAATTCTATTTCCAACATTTGGTTATGAGTTGAAAGTGATAAAAAAGTATGATCAACCATAATCCGATGGATTTAAAAGGTTTCGAAAGTGGATTATATTTTCTTTCTAAATCAACATGTAGTGATAAATTGCCTAAAAAACTAAATAGTTGTTGAAGCCTATGAAAGTTTTACAATGTTAGTATTCAAAATCGGATATGGATAAAAGGACAATTTTTAATCAATCCGCACAATAAACAAGCCAAGTCGGATCAACTCGGTCACCACCCAATCCAAACATGATCCGTCTACTAAGTGCCTTAGATGATGGACCTGTTCATGTCCAAACCCATTTAGACCCAACTCAAACCTGTCCAAATTTCAAAATCCGTGTCATACGCCTTTTTACCACCTAAATCCATAAAATCCTCTCCCTACTCTTCGTCGCCGCCGTCGCTACCATCACCGATGACAGGACCTGGACCCAGATTCAGACCCGACCTTCTATCGAGCGGCGGCAGCCGTACCGATCGGCATCGAGCTGGTACAATCATGCTGCGAAGTCTTGTTATCTTGCTTTAAACCCTCTTCTCTTCTTGCTAGTTGATATTTGTTTTATAATGTTGACTTCTTGATTCTATTTTTTTGAGTATTAAATTGGATTTGCCGCATCCGACACGTCGATAAACCGGTGCCGTGTTCGACATGTGTCATATTTGTGTCCGTACAACATAGATTAGGAGTTCAAGTAAATTAACAGTTAAAAAAACCTTTATCTAAAGAAAGAAAAAGAACTAAAAGAAACTCCGTTAACTAAAATGTCGGTCTGAGGTTATTTCAAACTACATAAATGATTTTTTAATTTTTTTAAAGAAAAGTAAACTAACACTTAAACTATACAAGTAGTTTAGGACTCTCAAGTAATATAACACTTTAGAAATCCTTTTATCTCAAAAAATAGAAAACCTTAACAAGAACCCAGTTAACTAAAATGTAGGTCTGAGTGCCGACATTATTGTAAAAATGACATAAATGATTTTTATTTTATTTTCAAAATCGGGTCATTTTATCTATGAAATGGACATGTTGGCCGACATCTATATCCATGGCAAGAAACCTTATATTGAAAGATATTATAATTAATGATAGTTATTAATATGTCTATTGAAATAACTGCAACAAGGGTTAGTGGCTATGGTTTTGTCCTTTATGTTGTTTTAGGTAGAATCAGGTTCCTTGTTATACAATAGAGTAAAATCCACAAAATAAACTTAGAATTTGGAAGTAACGCGTCGAAAAGAAAAATGCCTATGTAGAAGTTAAAATGTTTAATAATCAAGTGACCAACATGGCTTCCATTGCAATTCCTTTTCAGTTCGAAGTATAGTTAACCCCTTTTTGGAAAGGTATTCTCAAACTGAAATTTATTTTCGTATTTTATGGATGTTTGTTGGAGAATATTTATAGGAAGAAATGTGTTACTGCAATTTAGCCTTGTCACCATAGAATTACTGCTTTGACATTATGTAGAAGTTAGCAGCTGTTCATAGTAAAATCTTTCCTGTTTTGGAAATAGGCGAACGACCTACTCTATTGTTTTTCAATCACACTACAATGAATAATCATCTTGGAAAGATTTGCGTATGCGAGGGGGAAGTTGCATCCACAAGAGTACTCGTTAAGCAATATGGGATTTGCATCCACAAGACTCATCATCGAGCAATATAGGATTTGCATCCTTAGTCGTAATAGAGGATCTGCGGCTATGGGGGTCTGGTCGTGATCATCCAGAGTGCCATGAGGGATGCTACAAAGATGAGGGAAATTTGTAGATGTAGACAATAGTCTCAAACTCATATAGCCCAACAACTATTCGTATGTAGCTCATGGAGGAGTCTTGGTGTTCATGTATTAGGTTACTTATGCTGTCAGGTGTGCTTATGTTAACTTTCGTAGTTCATTATGAGGGGTTATTTATCTCGTCAGTTGTGTCGTGCTGAAATTTTGTACTGGTTTGGCAGTTGCTAATCCTTGCAGTGACTTGGCAGTTGCTAATCCTTGTAGTGACTGCTAACAGGCACCGTACTGTTTTCCCCTACTTTCCATCTTGGGAAGTTGTGTCATTCTATTAATAAATCTCCTTCTAATGCCGGTAAAAGAGAGAGTCTGAGACTCGTATCAACAAACACAATGCATTCTTGTGCGGCAAGCTATGACTATCCAACAGATCCTTTTTGCTTTGGTTTGAGTTTTTTTCTTGTTTTTTTCTTTTTTCTTTTTGTACTTGGGTGTTTATTTCGTTAATCACCATTAGTGGAACGCAGTGGTAATTTCCCCCAACACCGTTTAGTCTCAGAAAATGATTAAAAAAAGAATAATGATCTCGACGCTCTCTCAAGTCGATGTAACATGGATTTTACTAATGCCCCAACCAATTTCACAAATATCTTGGTTAAGACAACTATGGAATCCATGATTGTAAAAAATTGAAAACATAAAATTAATTATCATAGGAACCTTCTAGCC
This sequence comes from Iris pallida, assembly GCA_029216955.1. Lineage (NCBI taxonomy): Eukaryota > Viridiplantae > Streptophyta > Magnoliopsida > Asparagales > Iridaceae > Iris > Iris pallida. The sequence goes on from JANAVB010014653.1 coordinate 2,645, forward strand.
GGGGTTAGAAAGCGGCTCATACAGATACATATTAGCTGTCTAATATTTAATTTGAGCCAAACCTATCCAGAATTGCATTATAAGATCGGTATTGACCAATGCCTCTATCTCGAGCTAATAATGGGGAGTTATGTTTCCCTTGCAGCCCAAAACAACAAAAATGGCTTAAAGTTTGGCAAGAACTTACCAAAGTACCCAATTTAGGCTGAAAGGCCCGAAACTTTGCGAATATTCTTAGAATTAGTCAAAATTTCTCAAAGCAAGGCCATAAACTTTCTAAAGATTACCGAAACTGATGGAATCATCTTCCAAGGAACTTTTTTGAGCATATATATATGGTAACTTATCTATTAAAAATGCAATCACTATGTTATAATTTTTTCATAGAAATCATGCATCAGTGCATACCATAATCAACATGGAAACCTGCATAAATAATTTATGAAATTAACTTTAAACTTTTATCTTTCATATATTGTATTTATAGGTATTTATAGTATTATTTTAAATATCTAAAATTCTCATTGGAGTATCATGACTCATAACTTGATAGCACGAGCTGCACGACACTCCAACCTGAAACCGCTGGAAGTCTGGAACTACAGAAACTGCTGTTATGGTACTCATATAGACGGTTTGGTACCTATTATGATAGTGTATTTTTGAAACTTATCCTTTGCAATCAATCCAAGTCAGTTCAATCATACATTTTATTTCCCCCTCCTTTCATCCATCTATTGTTTACCTGATGATAGCAATGCTTTTATAAAAAATACAGTACATAGTATCTGCTAGCATCTTAGCAAAAATAAATTTATATCTATCGACTAAATTTAAGCTCAATTGTTGTCAAACATGCTTATGTGGAGATCTTATGATTTTGAATTTCTATTCATTTTCTACCAAATTATAGCTACTCATGTTGCTATGGATGTTATGAGTCATGAAATGCTACTTACGGTATGCTTAATGTTAATCTTTTAAATGCGAGCCCTTAAAGATGTTGCAGTAGGTAAATGAAGCTTACATAAAACTTTGTCAGATCTTTATGACCTCTATGAAATGGAAGGACAATATATTGATGTGACCATATTCGACCACTACAAAATGGATTTTAGTTCTGGTAGATCTTCTTGTGTATAAATATTTTTGAAGAGCATTGCACCTATTTAGAGTTCTCTTCTACTCTCTTCTCTTCATCTTTCACCTTCTCTCTACTCTCATATTCTTGTAATCCAAAACACTCCAGGCTATTATGCAAGAGTTGGATCTGGAGCCACACGTTGTATCTAAGGTAGTGCAGTTGGGTGCACCAGTGTCAGGTGTGTTCAAGATAGAGCACATGTATCTTTTCTGCTTGGCTCGGTCACATCAGTTCACGAGAATAGACATGATATTTTATACATCAAATAATCACTTAGCACCCTATAATTCTCTTAAAATTTTCATCATCACTTATAACCATGTTCCCATCCTTTGACAAGGTTTCCTGTTTTATACTCCCCATTTCCGTTTCCCATTTAATTCTGCACTATCCTTATCCAATTCTGCTCAGCTTGTTCCTTGTGTCTTATTCCTTTTCAACTTTGCTTTTTCAAGGTTGTCTGTTGCTAGCTCTCTCCACCCAACACCCCACATGTATTCCGTCCAAAGACCACTTGCAAATTCCAAAATTCAAACTTAAATCCATAGGCATCTTCCCATTTAATCCTGAATTTGTCCTATCTAATGCGTTGTTAACACCTCGACGACCTATCAACACCTGGAATCGAAATACCCATAACACTTGGAAAGTTATCCTCACTAAATCTTTTTGCTCTATCCTTAAGCTAGGTTTCTCCTTATAAATCCTTGCTTTCCCTTCTCCTTCTCCTCATCCAGTCCCAAACACAAAATGGAGCTCATTTCCGTCCCAAGAAGAGGCGGAAGTCCTGCTACAGGGAATGCATGAGAAACCATGCAGCCAAGATTGGTGGCCATGCGGTGGATGGGTGTGGGCAGTACATCCCCTCCCCGTCTTCCAACCGTTTCGATCCCACCTCCCTCATGTGTGCTGCATGTGGCTGCCACCGCAACTTCCACCTCCGACCGCGCCCACGCTATGGTGATTGCTACAATTTTGATTTGGTTGAAGACGAAGCAACTCAGTCCGATGTGCTGCTCTCACCAAAGAGTTTGGGAGAGGGGAAGAAGAACAAGAGGCACAGGAGTAAGTTCAGTAGGGAGCAGCAGGAGGGGATGATGGAGCTGGCAGAGAGGGTGGGGTGGAGGCTTCAGAAGAGGGAGGATGGTCTCGTGGAGGAGACATGCGGGAAGATTGGGGTCACCAGGGAAGTGTTCAAGATTTGGATGCACAACCACAAGCAGTCCTCCCTAGCATCCAAATCAAAAGTTACTAACGATGAAGGTGTTGCTGCCAATGCCATTGGTGATGGTGACAGTGCCGACAAGCAGCAAGTGGAAAGTTCTTCTCCTGCTTAATATATTATAAATAGGTACTTGTTCTCTGGTAGTTATTTGTATCTTTAGTTTTAAGTTAATAAAAATAGGAGAAGTTTTATATGTATCATTGCTTGTGTAAATTTCCTTTGCAGTTCTTGTTTTGTTCATTACTAGGTATCAGTTTGGCTTGTTTGATTTTGGTTGAGCACCGAGGTCATCCAGTTTAGTCTAAGTTATGTAAGAGTTTGCTCATATATCAATAATTAATATGGGCTGAGATAAAGAATAAAGATGTAGAGTGTTGGTCAAGTCCTAATAATGGGTCATTTGTCTTTTTAAGTCAGTTAGGCCGAATCCAATATTTGCCTCATGAGTTAATTCCTCTACAGATACCAATTGTTTTCAATAATTCCTATATATGTAATGGAGGGATTGTTGTCTGGCACAATTCTTTATTTATTAGGAGTACGAAACGGATGAATTTGGGAGAAATCAAAGGGGATGAATTTGGGAAAAATCAAAGAGAAGATACATTGACATCAAACTCTAGTACCGCTACCATAGTTTGTTGGAAGTGAGTGTTTAGAGTTGTAACATTTGGGTACTCTAGTGGTGTTTATGTTACTTGGAGTGTAGAGTGTTGCCTGGCGCTACGATGAGGTTGTTGTTTGTATCCTGGAGGATAAGGTTCGAGCCGCTGAAACAGCCCCTTAATATATATGGGAGTAGCGTAAATCTTGACCCTCTCCATACCCGCGTAAGCAAGAGTCTCGTTGCACTGGTATGCCATTTATGTTACATTGAGTAGACCTGATTACAGCTAACACCTACCATTCTAGGGAAGAGTTTGCAATAAATAGTTGTCCAAATGATATATTTTTGTTAGGATTTACATGGCAACTAGTCCTTGAGCTATTAAAATTTCATGCTGCTTATTGTGTGAGTTGTATCATTCCTTTAACTTCACTGTCTTATGCTATTCTTATTTATAGTATATTATTATGTTCTCTTTTGTAATGCTTGTTTCGAATTTTAGTGTGCAATCGTTATCCTTGTTCTTATATATATAGTCAGCCCAGATTGAAATAATTATGGTCCAAGTTTAACCTGGAAAAACATGGGTTTAATCTTTGAGTTTATTTATGTGGTCTTGGGAGTACAAAGGGGTACAAAGGGGATGAATTTGGGAGAAATCAAAGAGAAGATATTTTGACATCAAACTCTAGTACCGCTACCATAGTTTGTTGGAAGTTAGTGTTTAGAGTTGTAATATTTGGGTGCTATAGTGGTGTTTTATGTTACCTGGAGTGTAGAGGGTGTTGCTTAGCATCACGATAAGGTGGTTGTTTGTATCCTGGAGGATCAGGTTTGAGAAGCTGAAACAATCCCTTAATATATATGGGGTAGCGTAAATCTTGACCCTCTCTAGACCCCGCATAAGCGGGAGCCTCGTTGCACTGGTACGCCCTTTTATGTTACATGGAGTAGACCTGATTACAGCTAACACCTACCATTCTAGGAAAGAGTTTGCAATAAATAGTTGTCCAAATGATTTATTTTTGTTAGGATTTACATGGCAACTAGTCCTTGAGCTCTTAAAATTCATGCTGCTTATTGTGTCAATTATATCATTCCTTTAACTTCACTGTTTTATGCTATTCTTATTTATAGTATGTTATTATGTTCTCTTTTGTAATACTTGTTTTAAATTTTAGTGTGCAATAGTTATCCTTCTTATATATATAGTCAGCCTAGGTTGAAATAATTATGGTCCAAGTTTAACCTGAAAAAACATGGGTTTAATCTTTGGGTTTATTTATATGGTCTTGGGAGTACAAAGGGGATGAATTTGGGAGAAGCCAAAGAGAAGATATTTTGACATCAAACTCTAGTACCGCTACCATAGTTTGTTGGAAGTGAGTGTTTAGAGTTGTAATATTTGGGTGCTATAGTAGTGTTTTATGTTACTTGTAGTGTAGAGGGTGTTGCCTGGCATTACGATAAGGTTGTTGTTTGTATCCTGGAGGATCAGGTTTGAGCCACTGAAACAACCCCTTAATATATGGGGGTATCGTAAATCTTGACCCTCTCTAGACTCCGCGTAAGAGGGAGCCTCGTTGCACTGATATGCTATTTTATGTTACATTGAGTGGACCTGATTACGGCTAACATCTACCATTTTAGGAAAGAGTTTGCAATAAATAGTTGTCCAAATGATTTATTTTTGTTAGGATTTACATGGCAATCAATTAGGGGTGTGCATCGGTCGGTGGTCGACCTATTTGGTTACAACCAAGGTTGTCAAACTCGAGATACTACCAAGGATCGTTCGAAGGGTGAACGATCGTAACTCGTGGGATCGTAACACGGATCGTAAGATCCCACCAGAAAGACAAAATTATATTTAATATATATTATATATTATTTATATAACATAAATAAGAAAAAGTAACATTAAAACCAAAATAACCTTGTGAATCATAAGTCACAAACTCGTGGGATCGTAACACGGATCGTAAGATCCCACGCGTTTCCTCGCCGCGCCGGCCGCGCCGGCCACTAATCTGCCTCGAAGCTCCGTATAAAACGCGTTGGATCGTACGATCCCACGATCTATCGCGCGAGTTTAACAACATTGGTCACAACCAAAGTCGAACCGAAGTTAATCGGTTTGAAAAATAATCACAGCCGAACCAAACCAACCAATTGGTCGGTTCGGTTTTGAAACCGACCGACTTGGATCGGTTTGGATCGGTTCGACGATCGGTTTTGATCAAACAAAAAATTTCAAGAAAGTGTTTCACAAAGTAAATTCACACAAAAATAAACCCTAACCAACTCCTGTTTGGAAGATGTTTGTATGAGATACCAAAGTGGACAGTAATCTTCTAAGTAAATAACTTGCATAATAAAATTTTTTTACAAATCCAAAATGATTCTAAAAATAGACAATAATCCTAATAGATCTATGAATTGAAGATGAAAAATAAACATATGTTACTTGGAGTGGCCGACAAAGACCTGGAACAGTCACTCCTTGTAACATATGTTTACACTGTAGAGAGATAGAGATTTTAGAATATAAGCAATTACCTCCATATTCCAAAGTTAAACGACTCCAAACCGTGGGATAGATAAGTTGGACCGGATATAAACTTAATTTTACACTTTAACTGGTTCGGTTTAAGCGATTTTTGGAATGATCAAATTGTGAATCGAACCAAATCGATCGGTTTTTTAAATGGCCTAGTCGCACCAAACCGATCGGACCATCTGTTCGATTAAAAATCGATCGAATCGGTTTGGTTTGGTTCGATTTGGTCGGTTTGGTCCAAATATGCACACCCTAGTGTCAATTATATCATTCCTTTAACTTCATTGTCTTATGCTATTCGTATTTATAGTATGTTATTATGTTCTCTTTTGTAATGCTTGTTTGAATTATAATGTGTAATAGTTATCCTTGTTCTTATATATATAATCAGCCTAGATTCGAAATAATTATGATCTAAGTTTAACCTTAAAAACCATGAGTTTAAACTTTGGGTTTATTTATATGGTCTTGGGAGTGTTATCGTCATTGTACTTGGAACATGGTTATATTTTTATTCTTATTTTTCGATTATAAACAAAGAATAAACTCCTAATTTGGAGGTTAATAGGTTCTATCCAAATAATTATTGTTTTCTACAAACTCAAGGAAAGTCACTATATATTTTGCTTCTTCCATTTTCCATCTCTACAATCACATAAATATAAACATAAATATATAGTAACTGGGAATTTTTTTTATGACGGCTTGATGGCGGTGATGGAGAAGTGGAGCCGACATCATCCGAGACGTACTATATATCAATGCTATGTTAGTAGGCACTCTCCTTCGTCATATAGGAAAGACTAGGTACGAAAAAATATTGCTACTCCCTTCGTAAAAATGAGTTGTAGAAAATAATAGATCTCAAAGAAAGAAAGAAAAAGAAACAAAATGGATTCTTTTTTGAGACTAAACAATGGGATAAAATTCTCTCTCGTTTCATCAATAATAATTAGAAACGAAAGCCCAAGTACAAATTACCAAAAAAGGAAGAACGAAGAAAAACACAAGATACAAATCATGTTGTCTACATCTTGGTTTTTCTCTTCCCATTCTGAATGTTTGCAAGAACTACTCTCGCGACTACAAACTCTTTATTGTTCGATGATTGCCCCTCACAGGTATACCCTTATGGCCGATGATGATCCTTATTGTCTCAAAGATGTTAACTACCCTCCCTATGAGGACTTTCTCCATAGTTCACATGATGTGGATACTGTCATACGTGCATTGTTACCTACTATAGTGCAACGGATCTGCATGCCAATATTTCTCGCTATAGACCGAACTTAATAGGATCAACATGTGTCTCTCCTATGCTAAAAGGCTTTTGTTCCCCTCATTATCCTCTCTTGTTGCAAACCGAGAATATGATAGGATGGAAATGTAACCCTTGTCCCATTGCCTTTTGCTCCCACGTGACTCTTGTTTCCTTCTCCCTTTGGTCCCATGCTGCTCCTGAAAAAGTTTAGATATTTCTTATCAATTTGGGAGTCGGTATTGGACCCTTCTTGATTGACAATTTCAGTGATTTTCGAAATGGTTGGTTTTGGTAGTTTTGACGATTTTGGTACCGGTATTGGTCAATCGTAAACTATGGATTTAACATGTTTTTTTTTAACTAAGATCAAGTCAAGGGAGAGGGTAAAAAATTTGTAATGTTCAAGTTATACTTATTCCCATGTACAACATGAGGACGTGTGGAGAAAAGGATATGGCATACCCATCCAACACGAGGGAAGTATTCCGATTTGATACTGACCCCTACTGATACGGGCCTGTTTAATACCAAGTAAAATTATAATTTTCTTCGATCTAAACAAGTGGGAAACAAGTAGGGCTGCAAATAAGCCAAGCCGAGCCAAGCTTTTGTAAGCTTGAGCTTGGCTTGACTAGAATTAATCGAGCTCGAGCTCGAGCTCAAGTTTGATAAGTTTTTATTTTAGAGCTTGAGCTTGGCTCGAGCTTGTTTATATTAAGCTTGGCTTGGTTTGAGCTCGAGCTTGGCTTGATAAGCAAGCTTGATTCAAGCTTGATAAACAAGCTCGATAAGCTCAAAATCACGCTCGTTAAGCTTGATTTCAAGCTCTCTCAACTTTATTTCAAGCTCATTAAGCTTGATTTCAAGCTTAACAAGTACATGTAATATTAAAACTTTACTTATAAAAAATTAATTAAAAAATTCTTAATATCAATTATCAAGGACATATAAATATATAATGCACACAACCATACTGTTGTACAAACATATATAAGATTAGAATTCAACAAAGAACAAACAAGCTTATAAACAAGCTCCTAAACGAGCGAGCTCGCAAGCTCATAAACGAGCAAGCTCGCGAGCTCAAACGAGCCGAGTACTTCTAAGCTTGAGCTTGGCTCGTTTATTAAACGAGCTCGAAAATGAAGCTTGCGCTCAGCTTGTTTATTAAACGAACCGAGCTCAAACGAGCTTTTATCGAGCCGAGCTTCGAGCAGCTCGCGAATGGCTTGTCTCATTTGCAGCCCTAGAAACAAGTAATACACAAATGTCTAAATGTGTCTAATATTTTTCTAGATTTTTAACATGAATCTATTGTTTTTGGATTTCTGAAGCAAAGAACACTGAAACTCCAATCTCAAATAGACGAAGCTACCAAACTTGCAGATACTGGCACACGTAAGAAGGGTCCGAAACGGGTTCTGATACCAACATTGTGAACCTTGGATGAGACATGGTGGCTAGAAATCATTCAGGTTTCAAGTTTTAGCTTTTAACAAATTAGGGGTTTATTTCTAAGTTTTTGGGTTCGTTCCATCATTGTAAACAAATAATCAGTTCCTTGTTATGGGAGGGTTGTGGTTTGTTTTCCTCAAATCTCTCGAAACTTAGGATGGACACCTTCTTTTCTTTCTCTCCAACGGCTTCAATCACATAACAAAACAACAATATTAATATTAGGCAAATTAGGGTAATCAGCCCATATCAGAATACTTCAGTAAAGTATCACAGGCTATCAGCTGATAAAAGTTCGGGAAATTGAGATAATTTGCCACCGAGAACACTAGGTATAGAAGACAAATAACTTCTGTTTATGACAACAGAGTTGGTTGGTGGAGAGGAATGTGTTATTCAAGTCCCCATTCCATTTTAGGGATAATAATGTGTAAACACAATGGTATCTGGCATACCTGCAAGTTGCAACATTATGATACTTCAAATAGAAGTTTCAACATAAAACAAGTATGGAACATGGTATAATACTTGTTAAAAACACTTTAAAGTCGTAGTTTCGAACTTTGTCATACTTTCCAATCGTGCATTTATAGGGAAAATTGTACACTTTGGCAATGCTAATTTGTGAAGAGTATCTTTGTATAGAAATAGGAGTCTGTAGTTTGAAACCTAATTTTGACATCAAATTTTATACCCCAACTATTTTTAATGAATAATGTTACATCATCTTCTCCTTTGAACAAGGAAAATATTAACTGGAATCTGGAATTAGTAAGTATGCTCTCCTTTGTTGTACTTTCTCTCTGTTGCCCTATTTCTTCACAGAAGTGGTGAATGGATAGCCCCTTACACCATATGTATTATTACTGTAGGGAACTTGAATAATAATAGTAGATCAATATAATTGTATTTATGTTACGGGCTTGTAACTTTAGTATAATCCATTATACAACTACTCGCATTACGGCCCTTACTCACCCCTGGCCCCGTCCCAACCCCACTTTCATGTCCCTCATCCATCCCTTAGCAGTCCATGAACCCCATTCTCTGTATTCATGTCACCCTTCCCTTGTTTACATCACACACTCACCATACACCACTCTCGCAAACACTGAGATACCCGTATCATCATGAATGTCTCCAACATTCATTCAACTTTTTCTGTAAGTAACTTATTTTGAAAGATGTAGTTAGCAACAATTATCATTTTTTTCTAGGATTAAATATTGGAACGAGAAAATGTTCTCAGCTCTTTTGGGAATGGGTAATGTCTTTTTCGTCTTTCTTCTTGTCTATAAAATTTTAGTAAAATATGGATCTTGGCACTCACACAGTTTATTGTGACGTGTATATGTACTATTTTTAAAAAAATATAGTTAGCAACAATTATCATTTTCTCTAGGATTAAATGTTGGAATGAGAAAATGTTCTTAGTAAAAAGCTTTCCTCTTTTGGAAATGGGTGATGTCTTTTTTGTCCCTCTCTTGTTGTCTATAAATTTGAGTGAAATACGGATCTTTTCTCTCTCAGTTCATTGTGACGTGTAATATGGATTTCACCAATATCCTCACAATAGCATTCAATTCCACAAACATATTGGAGAGGAGCAACTATGGAATCCACGATTACTAAATGAAATAAAATGTTCCCATAATCAGATTTTTTTTTCTTCTTCTTTTTCTTCACAATGACCGTCCCAAGTTAATCTCTTTTGATTCATCTATTATGAACTGCTGGTGAAAATGTTTTGGCAGGAAATATATCATGTACTATCTGCTAGCGTCTTTAGATGTACTCCACATCATCAGTTGAATCTGCAGCACTTAATGATACATGTTTTTGGAGCCATGATTTTTGCATTGTTAGGTCTTAATTGTCTAGTCATTATAACTCTCATTTCCTATATTTGATCATAACTGGCTGATGTCCAGGTTTTAATTTGCAGAACACTTGCAATCCTCAAGCATTCGAACAAGGAATTATGTCAGCTCAAGTATATGATTCATTCTTAACTACCGTGAGTCTATAATTTGAAACTCTTTGACTTTCCCATATTTCCTTGAAAAGGTTCTATTCCATATTTTGTCCTATTTTCTATTAATGTTGATTGGATAACTCGTTCTATCTCATGGCTAATTAAGCAGGACTTAATGGCAGAGATAGGCATTCATCAATTATAAGCCAAAATTGTAGAAGATATATAAGTAAAACATGTATCATCAATCATACTTTGAGGTAGTTGTGAGGAAGCAGGGTTTAAAGTTTAAACCTAGATGCCTATGCCTGTCATAGTAGTTTAGGGATATGTTTGAGATTCACAATTTCACATTCAGGCGAGAACAAATAGGGATTAAGTTACCGGATAGAGCTATTTAAATCTGCCACAGAACATTGCATAGTGATTTCAAGAATATTGCAAAAGGTGCTTACAAGCAAAAATCTTTCTATGCGCTCCTTGATCCAGATGATATCAACTGTATGCGGGAAGCCAAGATACAAAAATAATAGTATTAAGACAAAAGACTTCAGGAAATGATTTAAGGAAGGTTAGAGGGAATGATTACTCTTATTAGATCCTGGGATACGAAATACTTAGAACTATACGAATATCAATGAGTGAGGCACAAAATGGAATTTGATGAATCTTCTTTCAGGAAGCAGGTTTCCTAGTAACTCTGGAGAGAACATTCTGATGATTATAAATCTTTCAGATGTTATTTTGGGCTTCAATGGGTGTTAAGTTACCCGTTTAATTTCTTGCAGAGGGATTGGTTGGGGAGCCATGCCTTAGCCATTAAGTACTTGGTATTGCTCAGAAGAATATCAACTTTAAGTCACGGTGATGCATGATGAACCATGGACAGTTTGGTTGTCTAAAATGACATGAATGGATGTTATTAGGTTTTTAATATTAAGGCTGTGTTTTGTTCGGTGGAAAGTGAGGGAAAGGAAAAGAAAGTGTAAGCGTTCAATGTACATATGGATTCTCATTTACGTAGGTTGTAACTTTTATTTTCCTTTCCCTTCCCTCACTTTCTTAGCAACCACACACCCTGGAGTTCTTCAGAAAACGAAAAAGAGGAGTGAAATGGTGCGATTGTTAAATCACTGTTGCACAATCTAATAAATATATTCTGTTCATATTAAGTTTAGATATGAAGTGGGTCAGCCAAATCATGGACCCTGAGTTATGCCTGAGATTTGCACACCTCGGTAGACACTTCGTAAGCTTTTTGATATTCAATGTTGAATTACTGCCAAAGATGCCATCTTGACACACCAAGCAATTTGAATAATATTTATGTACCTTAGTGACATGGTATTCAAATGGAGACACCACAGCACTCGAATGAACATCAAATAATATAAATGGTATGAAGAAAAAGGTTCAATTGGTATAACAAATAGCTTTTTTCCTTTCTGAAATTGTCATACTACTCGATAAAATGGGGGGAAAAACTAATAGTAGTCACTGTTTCTGGAAGAGTGTTCTGGAAATAGTATAAAGCACTTTGGAATTTGGTTTGAAAATAATTATAATTAGTTGACAGATTAGTCATCTGAAATTTATAGATATGAGATCAACAAATACTGAGAGAGATGTTGATAGTCTGCTCAATCACTCTGGTTATGAAATGGCATGTTGTGACATGAGTCGTATCATGGTACAGAGAGAAAGAGGAAGGAGGGAGGGAGGTCAGTCAGTCAAATTACATGGTAGCCATTCTTACTTAGATGTTAACAAGACTCAACATCCCCAAAATCAAAACATAATATGATGGGAGAGAGGATATTCCTAATCCAATCAATTCAGACTATATGATCTTGTCTTAGTGGGAAATTGAAATATTGATTCTCCTCTAAAAGTTTAATTATTTCATCATTTACATAGTGTATTTCAATAAAGAAGCATATTAGTAAGTTTGAAGTTATAAGTCATGTATCATGTGGTGTGGTAGTGACCATCTTGACACATTTCTGATGGTACCAGGTACACTGCCAGATGCATGCTTACCTTCAACTGTCTCATTAATTCCTTACGGACCTTACCCCTTCGCGTTTATACATACTAGATAAATTCAGCATGAGTTTCAATGACCTGTTATTTGCCGTTTATACTATATTAAAAGGGATTTATTCCGAAGCAGAGATATGGGGAGTGCTTTAGAACCTTGTGGATATATTAGGATGGATGGAAAGTATTAAATGTAACTTTAGCAATAGAGAAATTAGAAATTAATTCACACTAGTGACCAAATTTGTTGTTTTTTTTTTAGCCTAGGAGCAACCATTCATCATATGGTGATTAAGGAGGATGTTGATGAAGAATGTAGTTAGTATATGTTAGAGGAAAAACAAATATAGTGTGATACAACGAGACCGGTAGGAACACTATCTACGCATATGGGCTACTCAGAATGTAACTAATATGAAATTTAGGGGAAATAGATGCGTAGAAGCTTTGATTTTGTGAACAATGAATGTTATATTAATCCTATCACAAATAATCTAATAGAACTGCAAATTGACATTTGAAATAATTTACCAAACTTTGAAGCAGACTGGATATGAAAACTGGCACTCTGGAGCATTCATAATCGAGCGATTATCTGGTCGGTGGATTGTGGCTGGCCGATTGATTTGCCAAGGCAACAGGTTTGCATGGTTCTGACTCACTGTGTGTGTGAATCTGTTGTTGTTGCAGAGGTTATTGATGACGAGGATGACGCAAAGGACAGTGATGATGGAACACCGAGGATGAGATGATGTATAGATTCATGTCAGATCTTGATGCTTGGGGTTTTTGCACTAGAAATTCGACTCAAAGGCGACGGTGGCAACAACCCCTATGTTCGGTGCTTAGGCTTTTAGGCAACAATAGATCGATGGCGAGGAAGGTGCTAATTTCGTTTATCAAACATCGGGAGATCGGAGATTTGACGAAGAATTGAGTGTTTTAGGCAAAATCCTCTCAAGGTTCTCTAAAAAACTCAACACAGAATCATCAATTCTGTTCATCATTTTCTTCTTGGTTACCTATGCTTTTATAGCCAACAAAACTATGTTTCTAGTTACAAAATAATTTCAAAATAGTAACTTGATAATCAAAACCTAAATGACTTGTGTAATAAAATTGAGACAAAAACTAACTAAATCAAACCTTTTTTTAATTTGATCGGACTCAATTGATGGTCCAACATCAATCTCCCCGACTTCGAAAATTTCACCATCATGAAGTGACTCTCGCATGACGACTATGATGTTTCCACTCTGGCCATGGAGGTGGCCATTGTAATGGTGGAAATGCTATAATGAGGACTCTTTGAAGAAAATAAATTCAAGATGGCAACCACGGTCGTGGAGGTGGAAATAGTATGATACCCTTTCTCTGTAGCTGTAGCATCGGACACGACAATAAAAATAGATCATGTCAATTTCCCTATAGAATTGACATGCGAGGACAACTGCAAAAATGTTATTATTGTTATTTGTAAGTCCTTACAATCATTGTTGTCCTGTAAAGTGTTACAAAATATTTGTGACAAACACATAATAATTGCAACCTATGTTACCCTGACTCTCCACTTTAAGGAGAAGTACCCGTGTCGACCCTTTAGGACATGGGTATGGGTATGGAATCCGTATCCGATTCTCCATGGTGACAATCGGATCCTTCATGGTGACAATCGAAAGACTGGTAGTGAAGTAGATAGTTTATTTTAATGTGGTAATGATGTAGATAGTTTATTTTAATGTGGTAATGGTGTAGATAGTTTATTTTAATATGGTAGACTGGTAGTTAAGTAGTAGGGGAGCTGAAGGGACAGTCCCTTAGGGACTTATTCAACTAGTTGAGTAAAGTTTACTAGTAATTTATAATTACAGGTTGTCTTTTTACGAAACCTTAGTCATATCCCCGTACCCATACCCAAAATTTGGATCCTTTTTAGCCGAGTCCGTGTGTCCTTCAATTATGAGTTTGAAGGACCCACTTCTTGGATATGTACCCGTATCCGACACCCGTACCCGAGTCCAGGTAACATAGATTGCAACAGTCTGGGCTGTGGAGATCATTTCAAAGATCTTAAAAATTGTACCAACTAGTGGACCTAGTGGCGTTCGGGACGACTCACTTGACTTATGAATAACTTGTTAAGTTCTTTTAATGATGATATGTAACAATCTGTGTTCACATATGCTATGGACCTCATTTGTAAGTCCTTACAATCATTTGTTATGTCCTGTAAAGTGTTACAAAATATTTGTGACAAACACATAATAATTGCAACAGTCTGGACTGTGGAGATCATTTCAAAGATCTTAAAAATTGTACCAACTCGTGGACCTAGTGGCGTTCGAGACGACTCACTTGACTTTTGAATAACTTGTTTAGTTCTTTTAGTGATGATATGTAACAATCTGTGTTCACGTGTGGACCTAAGGCATGGTTGTAGAAATTGACTTAAACAGGCTCAACTATTGGTGGCTCTATGGGTACATAATCAACAAGCTTGGGTCTATATGCAACAAGTATATGCTTATCCTTAGTATCGAAGTTCGTGAGCATAGCGTCAATGTCATATAGCTTGGCACAATGGCCTTCAAATTGTTCGCTCAACTCACGTATGTCAGCACATGTTTTGGTATGTAATTGCTCGAAGTTCACGTCTTGCTAAGAGAATCTAAGTTCCATAGTATTGAACCTAGCATCAAACCTATCATCTTGTTCACAACAAATTTGACATCTAACATATTTCTAACTTTTTCAACAAATCTTGAAGTCCATATTGTCCTAAAAATCTTTTCTTCTTATAGAAATATCCCTAACCTAGGGCTTTGGTACTAACCATACTTTGCAGTATCGCCTGATACCGATAAGGTTTGGCATGTCCCAATCTGCTACCGATATCGATTTTGGGGGGTTCTCTTTTCCAATCAGTTCGGCGGCGAAAATTGAACCAAAAAGGACCTAAGTTATGCCTAAATGTGTAAAATATTTTTTAATTTTTTCGTAATTTATTAATAGTTATTTGCTTTCCGATACTTTGAGCCGATAGAACCAATCTTGTTACTCATACGAAGAGTCTGATACCGATCCCATATTGATACTGTTAACTTTGATTCTAACACTTGGCAAAACCCTAAAAAAACCTATCTATGTGTATGGACAATATGAATTTTAGGTGAATAGGGTTAAAAAGTTTTGAATTTCTGAAGAACTAGTTTATGTTATTTTCTGTCACAGATAATCTAATAAAATCACAAAATTAACAATTGGAAGAAGTTGCTAAACTTCAATGTGAACTAGAGAGGAAAACTGGTACTCTGAAGTGTGCTCGGATAAACGAGCAACTATATGGTCGGTTGGCCAAGACTTTTATACAACATGGCGGACCCACCTTGGGCCGGGGGGGGGTGGTGGTGGGTGGAAGTGGTTGGGGGTAGGGGTTGGATTTTCGGTTGCATGTAATATATTTTACTTATGATGTTATGTACTTAAAGTTACATGAAAAAAATAATCACAACTAAATGCTTGTCTAGTCGTTATGTACTTGAAGTTATATGAAAAGAAATCACAACTAAATGCTTGTCTAGTTGTTATGTACTTAAAGTTATATGGAAAAAAATAACTAAATGCTTGTCTAGTTGTTTAAAAGGTCTCAACTTCGATTCTCTTAAGCCCTTTACTTTTGCCTTGGTTCAATTGCTTTTTTCCGGCTTTAAGGTATTTTTGCACCTCCTCCCCCCACACGCACAAAAAAAAAATCTCAGCAAGGATATGTTCTAGATAGTTACAAAGTAAACCTTCATATCAAAGACAAAATGACGGATCTACTAAAATACTAAGAAAAACTAACAGCTAAATCAAATCTTATGTACTTACAGTTACTATACGCCAATTGGATTGACTTTGATTGGAGGCAGCATGACAAAATGAGAAGTGACCGCATTTGGGGCAGTTAGATATAGCTTCAAATGAGATTGAGGGATAAGAGAACTTTTAGTGGTTTGGGCATGTACATTGATTCAAGGCTTCTTGTCAGGAGACTGACTGATGATAAGAATAGAAGGGAGGCGTTGTGGGACTAGAAGAAGCCTAAAATGTTCATTTCCATTAGGGCCTCTTTGGATCATAGACGAATCCACTTTCTTTAGTCTGTTTTTCCCCTCCATATTGTGTTTGGATTGAAGGAAGTGCACAAATAAGTGCAAATCCAAAAAGTTTGATTTCGTTTATCTCCCTCATTTTCACTTCGTCTACTCCTCTCGAAGAGAGGAAGTGGGAAAGTGGAGGAGATTTAATTTTTAATTACATAGGAATTCTCATCCAAATGTCTAGTTATTCATGACACCCTTTCCCCAAAAATTGCGGCCAAACACAAAGTGAGGAATTCCTCTTTCATGCCACCATTTCAGTGATCATCTGATGCCCTTATTATGGATACACGTGCACTTGGAGAAGCACTTGTGGAAATGGTTTATATTATATACATCCCTCTTCTTGTTGCTTCTGATTCCGTACCACAAAATACTTCTATTAGCATAAATTGCAAAGAGATTTTTTTAAGATCTATTTTGAAATTTCAAGGAACTTCTCTTAGAACTCGACTAAGTTTCTTGGCTGACAAACAGGTAGAGCAGTAAATGCGACGACGTATGCTTCTTTCAAGTCATGCAAATATAGAGGAACTTCAGTATTCATCTCCAACAGACATTGAACAGTAGCAATGGTCTTCACTCCTGCATCCAAAAAATAAAGGGGGCTTTCTGTAGGCTTTAATGCAAATACCGCTCTGCCAGGTGATTTGATCCAACCTCTGCAAAGCTTGAAATCAAGTTACTTCACTGAAGGCTGACATTGTTTTCTTTTAGGTCTTAAGTGGCTAATGGATCTATACATCAAGAAATGTACGGGACTTGAAGGTGGTGGTGTCTGCAAGAGTTTAGAAACTTGATTAAGTTAATATTGGAGATTGCTGGATAGAAAGAAATTTTAGGGATTGCTGATCATTTGACCATTTCTGCTATCATCATGCACCTGTCCTTGAACTTGTTTTGGTGGCATTTGCTTGCACTGTTTGATCTCTGCTACCAACTTCTCCTCCATTTCTTTTAAATGACAGACCATCACAACTGTTAAACCGTCTTTTGAGAAGTGTGCAAAGACCATCACAAAGCTTGATGAGTGTCATCCCATGTTTCCGCACTTGTCCAGTTTTAGATTGTGCCAAGACAGAAGAAGAGGTTTGAAAGTTTGAACGAACCTGAATCATGATCAGGAGTCGTAGAACTCTTAGAGAACTCTCTGGAAGCTTCATTTCAGCTTATTATACTGGCACATTAAGTAGGTACAAATTGAATGACAGTTGTTTGTACTTTATGTTTGCAGATTTGGATTCTCTTGTATAGTTTCTAGCTAGCTTTATTTGTGTTCCTAGAACTTGAGAAACTTTTTTCTTCTAGTTACCCGGCCTTCAGTATCCAGCAGATACTTCTACAACAATGCCAGGTTGGTTCTCTGCTTCTTCTTTTTTACGTGATTCCTATAAAATTTTCATAAATTTTTCAGTTAACTTCTGTTTTGTTATTCTCTGAAGATCTGGTTGAATATTTGGTTGAAGATTTGAATTCTCCGTTCTCAGAAATCAGATATATACATCTTTTTTTTTTCTTTTCTTAAAATGTTCTGTTGAGGGTCTGTTTCTTATACATGTACAGTTTTTCTCTTGTGCACTAATCCATCATTTGGAAATAAAGGTTCTGAGCCTACATTAGGGGATGGTGTTAGCACTACAATCTCATGTTTAGATTCACATTATGTAGAGCTTGAATCCGCAAACATAATTTGCTGTCTCTGAATCCTGGAGAGTGGTCACCAGGCTTCGGATAGCTACGGTTCCCATACGGGCTGTGGTTGGGTAGTGAAACACACATGGGTCTTTAAGTCTGGGGCGATGGGTCCTGCGTCGTCCACTGCACGGAAGTGAAACAAATGCTACCACTGTTTGGATTCACATTATGAAGAGCCTGTCTTTGAATTATTGTCGGAAAGAAATCTGTCACAAACTGGGAAATCCAGGTTGGTTGTCTCTGATCTGCTACCAGGTTATCGGTCCGTTGCTAATAACCCTAGGCTTGTCCCACCGAACCACCACATTGTTATTTGACAAGTTTGATTATGCATGATTGTACTTACTTTTGCACTCTTTTTTTTTTCTGTCATAATCCTTTTGAACTTTGCCTAGGATTCCCTTGAAACAGGAGAGTGAAGTGACTTGAGAAAAGCAAAGCAATGGATGGAACCCCACAAAAATTTGAAGAGCTTGTGGCACCTCCCTCTCTCATTTTGGTTGTGCAAATGCAATGTAAAGTTTGTTTCCTGATAGGAATGAAGGACGGACACCGCTACAAGACCTCTCTGGTTCATCGCATCGTGTCCCAACTAAATTATTGTACATGTTGGTAGTTGACTTGAAATTAGTGCTTGATCTATTTGCTAACAAAAAGGAAAATTAGAAATTTGTAGTAATTATAGGGTCAAGCTCTTTCCTCAATTCTATTTGCTACACAACTGTTGGTATATCTTAGAAACTCTTGATCCGGTTGGCCGAAACTTCATCCTGTGCAGGTATTAAGTTTCTATATTGGACACTCAACCAAACCAGGGCCCGGCCCGGAGGTTGAGTTGTCATAGTCGGAGCTAATTTTGGTTCTCTCTCGACCCTTATTGACGTAAATATATCCCTTATTGACGTAAATATATGTTTAAGTTGAATTTGGATTGGGCTGGTTCAAAGAAAAACAAATGGTTTGGAGGGTTGTCCAAGTCCACAATTTCGTCAGGTTTTACCCCTAGACGGGTCTTGAACCAAACTGAGGCAAAAAGGAAATCCCTTAAAAAGAGACAAATTATGTTAACTATTCGTATGTTTTACACTTATTACAAAAATCATCTCCACTTTAAAACTAATTACATGGACCACTACTATAGTTAATATTTTCTATAGAAACTTATAACGCTAACCATCCTTATGTTTTATTAAAATTATAAAGCAGAGGTGTGGTTAGTGTAATTATTTTTCGAAATAGGACTAGTATCTGTAATACTCATGAAACATGGTGGTGGTGGTGGTGGTGGTCTGGAGGGGGTGGGGGATCCAATATAATATTGTTATATTGGGACAAAATTGTTATCCATCTCCCCGTCAAACTTGCCAACTTGAAAGGCAATGCAAGACACAAACCTAACAATAGTTTACTTTGATCATAGCTAGAGGAACCTAAATTGTTGGAGTCTTATATTATCAAATTTGTTTGTCATGTAGTCAAAAGTTCTATACGGAATATTAAAATGTCATAACTATAAGTAGAAGTGGTTTGGTGGTTAGTGTTAGAAAGTATTATCATGGTGTTTTACTTGTGCATTTATGTAGTGTAAAGGTCATGAATTAGTCTAAGGTTCAAATTAATAGGGAATATTAGAATGTCAAGGAGAAGTGTTGGTGGTTGGTGTTAGAAAGCATTAGCATGGTTGTGTACTTGTATATAATAAATCACCTCTCTCATGCCCATAAGATATTGGATGTAGATTCTAATAATATCTAAACAAGACAAGCTATTGGATCATGCTTGAGATGATAACATTTATTAACACTTGTTTAGTGCTTTGTTTAGGTTTAGATGCCTTGCTCCGTAATAATCTACATCATCCTCGCTTAGAAAATTGCTAAGACCAAAAAGAAAATAGTCATGCTTCAATATTTAAGCAATTAATTTCACTCTCTTTCTGTGAAGAGACACGCAAATTATCAATATTTTTTAGGTTCTATTATGACAAGTTCGTTGCTGCGAAAGTATGTCTCCCCTCTTGAATTTTCAGTTCCTCTTAGAACTTGTTTGGATAAATAAGAATGGTAGTTTGAAAATGTCATTTCATTGCAACTGATTATTGGATTAGACAGTTTCAGTGTTTGAATATCTTAATTTGTAACTTCATTGCAAGTGTTTGTGATATGACTTTTTTTTGCGACTGAAATTGTCATTTTTTTTTAACTTTTTCAGTTGTAGGAAAAATGGATTATAACTCCATTACAAGTGGCTATGTTTTCTACTTTTTTTAATTTTTATATACGTTAACAAATTGGTTTGAAACTTTTCACTTGCGGAGGACAAGAAAAATATGTATCCAAATATATTCTGGAAAGTGATACATTCACACTTTTATTGCAAGTATGAACAATATTTTCTAAACATTTTAAAATATTTTCTATTTGCGGAGGGCAAAAAAATATGTATCCAAAATTTTTTTTACTTGTGGAGGAACACCTTTGTGGAGGACAAAAAATTATGTATCCAACAGTGTCTCTAATACGCGCTTAGAGCATCTCCAACCCTATTGTTAGTTTAGAAAAAATGGTTGCCACATAGAAATGACAAACTTTCATTCCAAATTTTTTTCTCCAATGCAAATGTAGAATAAAACATGAAGTTGATATGACAATGACATGACAAGGAGAATGTGAAGTTGGTTGTCTAGATCTAGACAATGCACTTTACAATGACTTTGTCTCCACATCATCAATTATGAATAGAAATATTTATAAAAAAGTTGAAGAAGTGGAGGAGTTGCCTTGGAAGTTGGAAAGAATACTTTTTATTGTCTTCTCAATTCTTTTGCATTGGAGAGAATTTTTCTATCTTATTGTCTTTTGAGATATAGTTTTGCCACATAAACAAGACATTGTCTTGTGGCTCATGCCACATAGGAGCCACCTAAGACTCACAACACTTAACAAGGCAATAGGGTTGGAGATGATCTTAGAAACAATTTTTTTTTAACATTATAAACTCGATTAAAAAAAAGACACACATTTACACATTTTATATTGTGGGCTCCTTTGTGGTGGTTAAAATGATGGGTAGAAAAGTGGGTGGATAGGAGCCTCTTCAAGGAATGGCTGTCAGCCTGCCACGTTGAAGCGCTCTCACCGCTGAGAGCAGTGCATTGCAGCGTCGTGGCCCGGGTGTTAGCTTTGGACTTGGTCGGCTTGACTAAAATAAACCGGACCGCTTGTGGAACCAATCATGTACCAGCACGTGGACCGTGTAAGCTGTTTGCTGTTTAACATCAAGCAGCAGATCCCGCCAACTTTCCGGTAAGTACACCCGCTTTTCCCGAACTGCACCCCACCACTCATGCGCGGCTGCAAACGCGCCACGTGTGACGAGTACAGCAGGTGTAGGTGCGGTTGTACGGATGCCCATACGACCCATTTATTGGCCAATTTAAAGAAGGGATTAAAATGTACTTAATAGATAAATAAATTAAATTTGTAAATGATTGCTCGGAAATTGTAGCGCTTGGGAAACCGCTCCACTGTCACAAGCGGTATTGTGGTCACATGAATGACACGTGACAGGGGGGAGGGTAGTTGGTAGCTTAATTAATTAACAATTTAATTAAAAGGGATTAATTAACAAGAGGATGAGGATTGAGGAATGGGTCTTCTGGTCTCATGCAGTGCATGGGGACTAATTATGAAGAATTAATTAGGACATTTGACCAATTAATAGTCACACAATGGTAGTCTTCAATATCTCTCTTAAATTTGTTGGTTGTCATGTAATAATTAATAAGTTGTTGGGTGCTATGGTTCAAAATTAAGCATTCTCAATTAGTATTGTTCTCCAATTAAAATTAGAGGATCTCCGACCCTATCGTCTTATTTTATGTTGTAAATCCTATGTGGTATGAGACACAAGACAATGTCTTTTTATGTGACAAGACATTAAGATAAAAATGTGTTCTCCAATGCAAAAGTTTCAGAAGACAATAAAATTACTTTTTTTTTCAACTTCCAAGACAAATTTTTCACTTCTTCTTTTTTTTATATATATTTTTATTCATAATTGATGATGTGGACATAAAGTCATTGTGAAGTGCATTGTCTAGATCTAGACAACCAACTTCACATTCTCATTGTCATGTCAACTTCACAATTTATTTCACATTTGCATTGGAGAAATACTTTTGAAAAAAATGCTTGTCATTCCTATGTGGCAACCATTTTTTCCAAACTCACAATAGGCTTGGAGATGCTCTTACTACTATAGTAGTATATCCGCATGGAGTCCATTTTTGTTCACCCACCAATACCACCAAGGCCGGCCCTGAATTAATGGGGCTCGAGACGAAACTTTTAAAATGGACCCAATATATAATGTAAAAAAAGTTTAAATTAAAAAAAATTGTTGTAGTCAAGATTTGAACCAAGGACTTCCTAAATATAAGTCAAACATTATAACTACTACGCCACAATGCTTTTTGTTAAAAAAAATTGCGTATGAGTCATACTAGTTCTATTGATAGCTCCATGTTGGTGTCTCCTTTTGTCAGGGGGTCCTGGACCGTCCTCCGGCCTACCCTGGGCCGCTCCTGAATACTATGATGTTTGTTAATCCTCCAATTACATAGAGACATGTGGCAAATAAAACTACAAACTTATTTTAGAGAGTGTATAAAACGGGTTGGGATCTGCTGTCCCCAGATTTTCTGTCCCCTCTCACATACAATTGTGGGTCCCATCGATTTTATAATAAAATAATATCTAAAATTAGTGAGACCCACAATTATATTTGAGAGGGGACATGATTGGGACATGAAATTTGGGGACAACAAATCTCATCTCGTACAAAACCACTCTTAAAGTGGTTTTATTTGCCACATGTCTCCATATGATTGGGGGGGAGGGGGTGTCACGCCCCAGAACCAGAATACTGGAGAGCGGGGGACAGACACAGCCAGCTGCGTATATAGAAGTGTAATCTACCTCGACATACGGTCACTGCTGTCTAGATGCATAAGGGTTTATCTACAAGCCATCGGTCTCTTATGGTCAAGAACAAGCCTAGTGTCTCAATCTCAAGCAAGTAATACATGTTATAAGATATCAGATCATCAGGCATGAAAGGTAAGACGTCCCGAACATTACATATACAGATGATCATGAAGCTAGTCGTACAAAATGTGAGGACTAGCAAGAGTTTCAGTCATACATGATCAACCCTAGAATTTGTCAATCATGTTACAGCCCGTAGGCAGACAAAAGTATAGGTTTCAACATGAGCTAACACTTGCTCGGCGGCTAAACGCCACAAAAGAATAATTTTACAATTTGAGAGGGAGAGCAAAATAAATCCACTCGTTGCCATGGTTTCTTCTAGTGTTCACCATCTGACTGGAAGGCGGGAAGATCCTCGGGAGCTACTCCAAAATCTGGCCATACAAAACCAGCTAGGTCAGACCCCAGAAAGAGCAAGTACCACAAGGGAGGCTTCACTTAAGAACTAAAACCAGCATATTAGCACACGATACATAAAGGATAACGAAAGACATGAGTTAAAGAAAACAAGGTGATAAATGATAGGACAACTAAGGGACTATTTCGGTAGCCAAGTTACAACCGTAAACCAAACAAGGACCCGGTTGTAACCCTTCACCTGAACAGAGCTTAGTCTCCAACCAATTATCAACAAGAGTAAAACATAAGCAAGCATGTCCTGAGATAGCATGTACTGGGGCTAGGCAAGACTAGACATGATTGGACTCCCTCCAACACTCACGACCAAGCAAAGAGTACGGCTTGATACTTTAACTAACTAGGGTTATCACAAACATAGTTACTAGCGAGATGCAATGAGATGTTCCAGCAGTCACAAGCCCTGCAGCTATCCAGGTTATTTAGACGAGATTTATTTAAGAGTTATCAAGAATTATTCGGTAACTTGGAGTGCAACACCTAACAGTGTGCTTAGAACTTGTTTTATGGAGTGCCCCACATGACAGTGGACTGGAAATGTGCTCTACTCGACGGCAGGCTACAAGTCCCTCAGGTATGGCCGGGATAACGGGATCGCCTATAACTAGAAACATCTTCCTATATGAACTACTTGATCAATCTAGTCATTATCCTAGTCCGATTCAGTATAAATTCCTGACCGTAGGAAATTAAGGATTCATGTCCTAGACATGATGCAAGACGGGACATATAACTTGTATAGAGACAATCAAGAGAAATCACCCACGGTGTCAAGACGAGAGTTACATATTATTTGTCAGGAGTGCACCATCTCGGACCACTATTAAGCTGGTACATGTCATGTTTACTTGTTACTTGTCAAGAGTGCACCACGACGGTCCACTATCGAGGATGATCACCTCATGTTCATGTTATCAAGTCATACCATGCTCAAGGCCATCATGCTCCATATTAACAAGTTATCAAGTGGGGTCGTCACAAATTAGGCCAAGTACAGGACACATGTGAGATCACAAGCATATATACAAGAACTAGGAGAAACATGCATGGGAGTTGTCATAACACAACAATTCTCAATATTCAAGAAAGTACGCAGAAATGTTCAGGCGTAAAATTAGAACACAAGAGCTCCCTTAAGACAATAGGAGAAGAACTCTTGTAAAAGAGTTTACGCAAAAAATATCTCACAACACTCCGCGTGATACGCAGGGTTGGCCCGGCGTAAAATCGAAACATAACATCGTTGGCGTAAAACTGAACATGACTTCCTTATGAATAATGTATCATTGGTAACAAGAAGCCTATGTTATGCACATAGTTGGAGAGTCATTTATCACAAGGTCTAGTTCATATAAGGTCATAGCTCAACGCATGAAAACACAAGATCCAATGGTATTCCCCAAAATCCAAGGTTTAACACATCTCAGAAAATAGGCATAACTTCCACATACAAACTCTAAATGAGGTGCTCCAAAGATATTCGGAAAGGCAAGACAAAGATCTAAAACTTTCATATTTTAAGTTTTTCGAAATTCTGGCTAGAAAATAGCTAAACTTGGCAAAAACAGTCATTCTGTGCACTTTTTACGCCAAAAATTCAATTCTGCGTAAAATACGCAAAAGAGAAGGGTTCCAGCGTAAAAATTACATTTAGGATACAATCCTGCATAAAATACGCATGAACAGGATTCCCTGCGTAAAATTTACATTCAGGATACAATCCTGCGTAAAATACGCATGAACATGGTTCCCTGCGTAAAATTTACATTCAGGATACAATCCTGCGTAAAATACGCAAGAACAAGGTTCCCTGCGTAAAATTTACATTCAGCCAGCACTACATTCTTCAGCCGACATGAAAAATTCAGAAAACTTGTTTTGGCCATAAAAACTTCATTTTAACTCGAAATGAGGTGAATCAAAAACCAAATTCATACAAAATTCCGTGCTCTTGCTCATGGAACTATTAGTTTTCGAAAATAACAAGTTTTAGTAGATCAAAACCAAGAAAACTCCATGAACTCATGAAACCCCAAAGTTACAATGTAGATCTAGAAGAATCTATCCATAAAAATCAAAAACTCCAAGTTCTAAAGAAGCTTATAATCATGTAAAGAAGAGAATGGAAAAATAAAACTTGAGATCCATCATGAAAAAAGTTGCACTTGCCTAGGGCTTTTGGGTGTAGGTGGAGAGGAGTAAATGAAGAAGAAGAAATAATGAAGAGAGAGAAAGGGTTGGTGAGTTATAAAGGATGGTTTATCATGATGAACCAAGGAGGGTCTAACCAAGTTAAACCAAAATAAACCAAACCAAGCCAATACATGCCATGATGAATCTAAACAAGATTAAACCAAGATTAGCTAGCAAATGACAAGTCATGGTACGGGTCAGAATCCCGTACTCGTATACTGGAAATACGTATAACGGAAAACGAATGTGACAACTCTACCCACCTTAAAAGAATTCCATCCTCGAAATTTAATCAAGAGGCTAGAGATATCAGGGCAAGCTAATCTAACACGGGCAATCTACGACTAGCAGTCAATCAAGCAATCGTTCATGCAAGCAAGGAAGTAAAAGCATAAGACATTAGAGAGACATTATACCTTATGAGTCAAACATGTGTGAATATCGCGATCGGATATCATCCTCACGCTCCTACGTTGACTCACCTAAAGAGTGGTGACCCCAAGCGACACGGACTAAACTAATAATCTTGTTCTTGAGTACCTTCTCTCTTCGATCCAATATGGATACGGGCCTTTTCTCATACGAAAGGTTGGTACCAACAACCAATTCCAAATGATCAAGGACATGGCTCGGATTCGGGATGTACCGTCGTATTTGGGATACATGGAACACGTCATGTACCTCACGTAACTGTTTGCCATTAAAATATTTTTATTGTAATTTCAATTACAAACAGAACAATGTTACAATGTAGGACTTAGATGCAGTCCTAGTAGTACATTTTTGTAACTTTTATTTATCTGGGTCCCTGTGTCGATGGAGCGAGTGGTAATGCGTTGACTCCGTTGACGATCTGATGACGGTTCTCGGTTCTCTGAAGGTCTGAGTTGCTCTGGGTGCTAGAGTTTGCAGATGGAAAGAAGACGTTGAGTATCCCTTCCGATCTTGGAGGATGATAACTCTGATGCCTTTTTCTGTCTGTGTACGTATGTATATTACGTGGTCCGTAAGAAGAAAATGATCCCTCTATTTATAGTTTGCAGGCTGGCTGCTCATGCGCGCATATGTAGGATGCGCCTATACGTGGGGACGCCACGTGGTTGGAGCTGCGGGAGGCACATGGATTATGTACCATCATTTGTGGGTTGAATCCTTTGTGCTGCATTTATGGGTTGGCACGTAGCAGGGGAGAGGATCTTTCTGTTGCTGAGATCTTGGATGATTAGCACCCCTTCATAGGTTGAATTGAGTCAAAAGATACGTGGCGCATGCCCGTTGCTCAAAGATCTCAGATTTGGTGGAGAGTGATCTGATAGGATACGCCTGGGATTGGGTGCATGAGAAGACTTTAGCTCACAACCTTCAGGAGTCACGAACCAGTCTGGGCGTACGGCTTTTGAGGTGCATGCGAGTCTTCAGGTGCATGGCCGCTGAGGCGCATGCGAGTGGTTGGTCGGCCACGTGGGTCGTAGCCGTTGGAGGAAAGTAATGATGATGCTGATGTCAGCGATGCTTCGTCTTCTGAAAAAGCTGCTAACTGTCCAGTCCTCGGGGGACGTGCTGCCAACTCTGTCACTTGAGCATTAATTGCTTGATGGGTGACGAGCTGAAATAGGCGTATGGGTCCATGTTGATTAGGACGTATGGATCTGTGCTTTGTTGGACGCATCCATACGGGGTACTTTGGAACCGACGGGTGCGTCTGTACGATGTGCGGTGTCTGTTCGGCGCATCCTTTTGCATGACGTGCCTTTATTGGTCCGACTTTTGTGTTCTTTAAGTGCTTTAAATATCCATTTTGACTTGGACGAATTTGAAGCGTCAGGTTCATCACCATAAATGTAAATTCATTGTACGGGATTCGGAGAGCCCGCCACTTGGCGCATGAGTTTGATTTGCCCGGCCTATAAATAGTGGCAAGGAAAAAGTTTGCTTCTCGTTCTCTCATGTCTTCCCGAATGAACTTATTTGCGCGAACACACTCTGTTGAGAAGATGCTTCCGAGGGTGAAGATACGACAAATTATCTTCGTTCATGCACTTGAAGGTGACTGTTACATCCAAAAGTCGGAGTCGAGGGCTTCTGAGGCAGGCGGAAGGTGCCTGTTGCATCTAAAGATCGGGATGCTCGAGCCTCGTCTCCGTTATGCTGGAAGAGCCGCAGATCAGAATTATGGTGCTTCCATCTTCCTTGGGCTTTGGAGAGCTCTTCCTCCTGCAAGAGTGGGTGTTGCCCATTCTGGTTGTGTTGGAAGCTGCTCCTTTAGCCGCAGATCGGAGCTGCGGTGCTCTCCTCTTCCTTGGGCTTTGGAGAGCTCTTCCTCCTGCAAGAGTGGGTGTTGCCAATTCTGGTTGTGTTGGAAGCTGCTCCTTTAGTCGCGGATCGGAGCTGCGGTGCTCTCCTCTTCCTTGGGCTTTGGAGAGCTCTTCCTCCCGCTAGGGTGGGGTTGATTGTCCACTCCTGTTCTGCTCAATAAATGCTTCATTAGTCGAAGCATTTGATCGGGTCGAAGTAAGGCACATATGTTGAGACTTCATGATGCGCATAACTGAGACGCTGAAGAGATGCGCCTGACTGAGACGCTGAAAAGACACGTCTGACTGAGACGCTGAAGTGATGCGCCTGACTGATGATGCGCCTGGTGGGAGGCACATGGCAGTTTGCTGTGCCTGGCTGTAGTCTTAGGATCTTTCTTTTTGTAGAAGTTCTCCTTTGTAAAGTCTTGTTTTAGACATGTAATAGACTTTTATATAAAAATAAAAATAAAAATAAAAATCTTCTTTTGCTGTCTATACTTTTGCTATCTTGCTGTGCCAAGTACTTCGTTTGAGTTCCCTGGCGCATGTTCTGAGTAGTATTTGAGCGCATAGGAATTCTGGCACATAAATGCGCCATGAAATTCCATGCTTCTACAGTAACGACGGTGAAAGAGTGAGACGATAGGACACATCACCTACTCGCTCAAGAATATCAAACGACCCTATATACCTAGGACTAAGCTTTCCCTGTACGCCGAAATGAATGACGCCACGGGTAGGCGAGATCCTAAGGAATACGTGGTCGTCGACTGAAAACTCAAGGGGTCGCCGATGAGAATCGGTCCAATGGCGCTGGCGATCTTGGGCAACTCAAAGATGATCTCTGACTTGTCTGACCTCCTCGATTGTCTGCATAATTATCTCTGGACCAAGCATCTGCCTCTCGCCTATATCATCCCAGGCTAAAGGAGATCTGCACTTCCTGCCATACAGTGCTTCAAAGGGTGCCATCTGGATACTGGCCTGGAAACTGTTGTTATAAGAGAACTCCACGAGATACAGGTGATCTTCCCATGAACCACCGAAGTCGAGCGTACAAGATCGCAACATATCTTCAAGAGTCTGTATCGTGCATTCTGACTGACCATCTGTCTGCAGATGATAAGCTGAACTGAACTTGAGACGAGTCCGCAAGCTCTCTTGAAGACTCCGCCAAAAGTGCGATATGAATCTTGAATTTCTATCTGATATGATACTGATTGGTACTCCATGCAATCTGACTATCTGTCTGAGGTACATCTCTGCAAGCTGATCCGTCGACTGACCAACTCTGAAGGGGAGAAATGAGCTACCTTCGTGAGGCGATCAACTATAACCCAGATAGCATCTCTTCCACCTGGGGATTTAGGTAACCCAGTTACAAAATCCATGGTAATATACTTCCATTTTCATTCTGGGATCGGTAAAGGTTGAAGAAGTCCAGCTGACCTCTGATGTTCATCTTTAAATTGTTGGCAAACTAAACAACGAGAGACAAACCGGGCTATCTCTCTCTTCATGCCATTCCACCAAAAATGCTGACGAATATCATGATACATCTTCGTACCGCCAGGATGAATTGAATACTGTGAACTGTGAGCTTCTGTCATGATCTCCTGTCTGATATCACCACTAGGTACACAAAGACGCCTTCCATGTCGGAGTGTACCATCTTCGTGAATGCATAACTCTGGTCTTCGTCCTGCTTCATACTCTGCTCTAAGCCGCTGAAGATTAGAATCTGCTGACTGAGCCATCTTAATCCTCTCAACTATACTGGACTGAACTTGTATGCTGGCCATCAATGCCCCATTGGTGGGAAAAACTGTAGTGTCCCGCTCTGCGAAGGCACTAGATAGACAGAAAGATCGGATTGCTGGCTCTGCAACAGAAGACGATTGATCTGGGTGAGTGGACGAAGTCTTATTTACTGATTCGCTTATGCCTTAAGAATCTGAATTTTTGATTGAATGCTATTGTTAATAACAAGATGATAAATCATTGAGTATGCTTTAAGAGAATTCACATGTTGCCTCGCTAAGAAATGAATGTTGCCTTGATAAAGAGAACCTTGTCATGCTAATAACAAGATGGTAACCTTTGTGTATGCTTATAAGAGATTTCAAATTTGCCATGCTAAGAACCAGAAAAGAATTAACCTGTATGCTAAGAAGAATTATTGCATGCTAATAAGAAACGAACTGATGCCTATATGCTAAAAGTAGAGATTGCTTGTACGCCCCGAACATGTATGCTTTCAAGGTAGAATGCCATGTTATATCTGCATAGAAATTTTATTGTATTCCAGAGTTATAATTGCTTGTCACTCAAGATATTATAAATGCCAAACATGTACTGACGGACTTGTACATATTATAAAGAGATGAAACATCTAGGAGCTTCGGCTCTGTATCAAAGAAAAAAGAATCACACAGAGGGCATCCATATGAAAATGGGTGTCGGTATGTTTAACGCAGAGGGCATCCATGTGAAAATGGGTGTCGGTATGTTTAACGCAGAGGGCATCCATGTAAAAATAGGTGTCGGTATGTTTAACGCATAAGGCATCCATGTGAAAATGGGTGTCGGTATGTTTATCGCAGAGGGCATCCATGTGAAAATGGGTGTCGGTATGTTTATCGCAGAGGGCATCCATGTAAAAATGGGTGTCGGTATGTTTATCGCAGAGGGACCCATGTGAAAATGGGTGCCGATATGTTATCTGGGGGCTTCGGCTCTGTTATCTGGAAGCTCGACTCTGTTAGCAGCCTTAAATGAATAATTGCCAAAAGATCTA
This sequence comes from Iris pallida, assembly GCA_029216955.1. NCBI lineage: Eukaryota > Viridiplantae > Streptophyta > Magnoliopsida > Asparagales > Iridaceae > Iris > Iris pallida. The sequence continues at coordinate 33,504 of JANAVB010014653.1, forward strand.
ATGTGCCTCAAGAGTTTGGATCATATAGTAAAATGTTGGTTTTTTTATAATGTTTATGCTAATCCTTGTCTTGTGCAGGGATGGACGGTCGACTATGGTAAGAATCACTGAAAAAGTGATACACATGTATTGCTTGAGTTTGCTATATGAATTGCTTGCAAAGATTAATTTGTTACCAAGAAGTTCTATGTTCCACTAAAGAAAAGATGTAATATCATGCTTGTAATCTGACCCTATGATTGTCTTGAACAAGAGAAAAGAATGCTAAAGATGTTGTCTCTAATGAAATGATATGCTCATGAAACACGCTGCGCACTGCACAAATGAATAGTCATCGTGCTTGAATTGAATAGTCCCTTGTATGCTTGAAATGAACTGAATTGAAATATGACTTTTCAAAGATGTTTTCAAAAGAGATGTAAACTGGCTCTGTATGCATGGAATGAACATAGGTAAAAAGTAGCAAGATCACATCATAAGAAACGTTTTCTCACTAATTGAACAGTGATCGTTTCAGACAAATGTAGCTCTTTGTTCACAATCACCAGTATGCTAATATACTGACCCACCATCAGTCTGCATGCAGGTGCACTATGCATCAAAAAGGATAGTCCGAAGCGATAGCCCGAGCCTCATCCTCAGGAGCCAGAAATCAGAAGAGATGCTAAGAGATGACATTTGTTGTAAGAGTTGGTTTTGTATATAAAGGGATGTAATGTATGGGAACGGGATCATTGTAATCTGTAAAGTTCTGAGAGAATGTAACATTGTATCAGAGAGAATCGAGAGCTTGTAATCCGTTCAAATGAAATCAATAAAGAGAATTGTTTCTTGTTACCATTGTGTTCTATGCTTGTATTCTGAAATATGTCCGCTGCTGCTTCAATTATCTGCTTTACGTTTCGCTGTGTATTGTCAACCTTGTCTATCTTGTCTTGTTTCGGGTCTTGGCCTTGTGCAAGCGCAACTTAGGCTTGCACGGCATCACGCCTTAGCGAGGACGAACGGTCTCTCAGAGTCCGAAGCGAGGACGAAATGACTCTGTAGGATCGGGGCGTGACAAGAACAACTTCAATACCCATCTTCTGAAGATCCGCTAACAACTCTGGCTGTGCTGTTAGGAAATAAACTCTGGCTCTTCTGCTTAATGCATCTGCAACAACGTTGGCCTTCCCAGGATGATACTGCAGGTTGATGTCGTAATCCACAAGTAGCTCTAGCCATCTCCTCTGACGCATGTTGAGATCCTTCTGAATAAACACATACTTAAGACTCTTGTGGTCGGTGAAGATCTCCATCCGATCTCCATACAAGTAATGCCTCCACAA
>JANAVB010014654.1:0-13190 GCA_029216955.1 Iris pallida
AGGCTCGACATACTCACCGCCCAAGTATTTGGAAATTTTCCTCACCTGTCATGTATTTCATAGCAAAACACACAAGCCCACAATTCATGGAATGATTCGAAGCACACACAATCGGAAATGATTCAATAATTTTGGGTCATGTGATTAATTATCTTTGATTATCTTTTCGACTTTCATGCAAAGGTTATTCAGCAACTCAACGAGTAAACAACATACTATCCTTTTATTAAGCGTGAAGCTAAAGGATCTTCGAAGGGTTCAACACTACTCACATTACGAGACGATTCCCGCCGAGAGCATAGCCTTCCAAGCGATCCTTCGTATAATCACAAGTCCAACAGGCTTCAACGAACCAACCATCCATCATAAGGCATATCGGGTGGGGCACTACAATATATACTACTCAGAAAAAGTTTTATCCTCGAAACTTAAAACAAAACTCATACCCAAAACTTCAATCGACTTATGAAACTTCTCAACGATCAACTTGCACTATTTTAACATTCTCTCGATTGATTCCACATGATGTACCATCTCGCCATAGCATCCCGATTTGATTCAAAATAGTTTACCATCCTTGATCTTTCCTCCAACACTCGTAAAATTCCTTAGCACGTAACAATCCTCTTCCGTGGCCTCATTTGAATTCAGTATATCACTTAGTTGGAATCATATACATATTTTAGGCGTCCCAAAAATACATGTATTTCAACCAAGTTCAGTGATAGATAAAACGAACGAGCTACGGTATAACTTCATTCCTGAACAACAGTAATTCCTTAGAGCATCTCGTATAACTGCAACTTGTTTATTCAATCTTCCAACCAACTGTCAACACAATGAATGTTACTAATTCCAACTCGAATAATTTTCCATATTCGACCAAAATTTCCTGAAGTATTCCAATATAGATATATCAAGTTATCCAACGAATCCAGAGTTCCCTTTCAAGTCCATTATTATTCATACCACCAAAGTTAATAAAGCCAGTAGCCACATTTCATTTTCATACCACGATTCTCATCGATCAAATTCGCATCCATACACTTTATTTGCAATCGTAAATTTTCGATTATGATCTATCTTCCAAGTTGTACCATCATTCCACTTTAGTAAAAATTTCCCGAGGTACTCAAATATTTCTCATATTGATCAAGCCAACATATTATTATCTCGCATGAGCAACTCTTATTTTCAGCAACATTAATCCCGAGGGTCATTTCAACATTTTATTCACTCTCGTCGATCTCGACTACATGCACTATCCCATTTCGTCGTATATTTATTCTCCTCCAATTTCAATCTGATTATCCATTAATGAATTTATTTTGACTGTCTCAAGGCACTACCATCAATTTATGCAGCTCAATACGATTCAACCAACCAATTAATCCAACCAGTTCTAACAATTTTTTGACATTCCGAATAAAGGCAACCAAGTTTCCGAAACCAACATGATCCGTCATCCCATCCAACTTGTAACATCGAAGTTTCTAATCTTTATTCCATTCCGAAGTTTTCTTCCTGACACATCTTACTTATTCTGACTATACCCATGCAACATCAATAGGGACATCCTAACGGTCTCCAACAGTCAACTTAGCCATCGGTCATGTCTCTACGGTCAGCTATTCTAAGCTAAACCAGACACTCAGCTAACCCATCTGAGATGGATAGCTATCAGGGACATACTTATCTCTTATCTTAGAGGAAACCAACTCTTATCATAGGGACTCTATTTATCTCGGGGACAATCTATGGTCCGACCAACTTAAGGGACATGGGACACCACCCCAATCTTATGAACTTATTCCCAAGTTCAACAACTGAATATCATAGCCAACAAATCCCAAACTTAGGCAACCAACCGACAGTCTAGGTAACCAACCGACATTCTAGGGTCAAGTTTTTTTACTCGTACTTATCCTCGGGTTATACCCACGAAGTCATTCTAGACTTACCCACAACCGACAAAATCTATCCGACAATTCTTAAGGGTTAATCCCGAAGCCATCATATAAAACTTTATCAATCGAATATCCAAATCTCAGTTCTCATTTGCATAGACACAGCATCACCTGCTCAATTCGACTTGTATTCTCACATCGTACTCAAATTTTGTCTGTTCAATAGGCCAACTATTCCGAGTCATATTCCAACATTGCTACCTCAATGGTTTGTTATTTACCATCTCTTTCCTACGGTCTTTTTGCGACATATTTATTTTCTATATTTTTAGATCATCGATACAGTCTATACTCTTTAACCAACAAAATAAGACAATTGTATAATCGTATTTCTTTCGAAAGCATCCTTTATGAATTTTTGCTAGCACCAAACACGGTCCTCCCTTAGCAATTCACGTGAACCATCAATATTCGTTTTGTATCATCTCCTCGTGATTCAATAAGAAGATTTATGTCTATGTACCGATCCAATCTCTATGACGCCAATCATCTAGCACATATATTTCGGTCATCCAGTGGATACGACATAACTCATTCAGCTAAGTCAAAATCCAACAAATCTATATTCCACCCAAACTCATCATTCATGCGACAACATCATCCACCGACAGGGTCTATTACATATTACAGCATCTCAATACTCATCTGTATTCCAGCCATCAGAGTCTCATAAAGATACATCTACTCTTTCATGCATCAAGGGACAAGTGATCATTTATCTATGTCTTAAATAATCAAGGGTCATAACTTGTTAATTCGGGACACAACTAATTCTCTCAAGCACAACTGCACAACGTGCTAAGGTCATCTATTTTCTCAAGCTCATTCTCTACTTTTCGGTCGTTGATGCAACTCTCTGCATCTTCTAAATTATTCGCAATATTCCGATAAGCGTCTAACATCATCATCAATTGTTGATGTCCAACATGCAATTCCATATACTCAATTCCAACATCATTCTATATTCGGTCCATATTATTCTTCCAAAATCTTTTGATAGCAACACCCCACCATCGTCACTGAGCCTACAATTCTTCTTACCCAACTGATTCAAGTCATCGCCTGAATCCATAATTCGTATCATTCCCGAACCAAGGTATTCATTTCATATTCCTACTTTCTCATTACTCAACATAATGCTAACCATCATAACTCCAAACGAGTTATCCGAACTTAATATTAAGGAATACGCCTAGCCGTCATGTATCAATCGTAATCTCAGCTACGATTTGATACTACCCAATACCTTATAGGTAAAGTAATAACTAAATTATGAACACGGTCAAGGGTCATCTTATCGCTAAGAGGGTAAAGCCATATACCACTTAGAGCTCAAGCCATACTCGAGATAATATTTCTCTTCACATCAAACCAACATCCATTCTGGACTATCCATCCCACTGTGGCTCTGTCGACCATAAATACCAACTAATTCCCTCGCATCTGAAATATAACCAAGTCAACACACATAAGCCAACTCGACGATTCTATCAATTCCCATTTACTGAAGTCATGAACAATTCCTGTTCCAACATACCATGCCATCACCCTATGTCGATTCCCACATAACAATCAACTTCTATGAATCGCACACTTAAGGCACCAAACACATATACCAACTTATTATCGCATCATTGTTATTCGTTTGGGTATCATTAAGAATTTATTAAAGCACACAAATCATAGCCAACATATTTAGACTTATTGTATGGAACACCCAGTGAGCGGCACAGAAGAATCAACGAATTTTCAGTCGAGGGAGCAACTTAGAATAATTTGGAAGCAACACTTAATAATCGCGGAAGTACTTTGAGTCATCGTGAGGCAACTTTGATTTCATCGCGGAAGCAACTTTGAGTAATCTCGGAAGCAACGTTTGAGTCATCGCGGAAGCAGCTTTGAATCATCATAAGAGCAACTTTGATTGAAATAAATCGAATAAGATTCCAAGGACGTAAAGCCATGCTCTGATACCATTATGTTATGCCCCAATCCCGGAGGTTCGAAAACTAGCCACTGGACGTGATGCCTTATAAGTCTAGATTGTACTTGTACAAGGCAAAACTATTACAGTTCCTGCTATTTCTCAGAAAATAATGACAGCGCAGCAAAACCAAGCAGACAAATTGAAGTCACAACAAGATATGAAGAAAATGTACCTCTTTATTGATATTTGCAATTGATTACAAGACTTGTCATTGAATACAGAGTTTATAATAGATTACAAGACTCTTGAATAACCAACTGAATATACACTTGCTATTTAGACTTTACAAATGAATATGCCGACTTTGCTTACAATGAACTTGTCGATTTGGCTACAATCTCACTGGTACAACTGAGTTACACTGTTCCATACATTATGTCCTGTATAGCAGAAGACATCGTCTTGTAAGAAGAGCTTTTGCACATCCATCTGATTCATCAATGTCAAGCACTGATCAAATAATTTTCCTATGCACGAGCACCTAAAATATTTCCTACAACGTGGGTCAGTACATCATCTATGTACTGGCGAGCGGTGCTGCCCCAACTCACCTAAGAAGACAACACTAAGTAATCATGTTATAGAACATTATTAAAAGTGGTTTTTCTCGTTGCCTTAGGGTTAATTTTATGTTTATAGCCGACAAGAAGTAAAGCATGCAATTCTCATAGCCAACATAATGTAAAGCAATATGGTATCACCTTTTGGTGATTCTTACCCGCGGTCGTATAGCCATCCATTTACATTTATAATACTTATCTTTTCTGCATAAGACATTGTTAGGAATAATATCATAATTCAATATATTTGTCACTGTTCAGGTGATTCTTACCTACAGCCGGCATCATTCCCTGTAATTGAGTAATAACTTACTCTGCCTGCATAAGTCATTAGCACTGGACCTATCTATATGAAAGTCACTGGCGATACGCCATCTTGGACCGTCTTCTAGGTATAATGGTGCCCTTTACAGTGCGGGTAGCTAGCCCCACTGAAGCTCCCGTATACCGATGCCAGTACGTCGGCACAAATCCTTGTTTCCCTTAGGATGAACCGAGTCCGTGGCCTCGGATTACCGTTTAAGGAACTACGTTGTCTACAAGTTGTCCATGACCATGCAAATAAATGCAACTTATTTATGAAGAAATATATAATACATAATAAGAAAAACTAAGTAAATTCAGCCACCATTCTCATTTTTATTGCCATCTTTCTCATTCCAGGGTCTTGGTGTAATCAACATTCTACCTCGGTGACGTGATAATAGAATGTTGTTACCCAATTCCTTTTCCACATCTTTGATACCATACATCTTTCTAAATGATACTCAATGTACTCACCGCCCAATTCTTGGGGCTTAGTATCTGTTTAGCATACATTTATTGAGCTGAGGCTCGACATACTCACTGCCCAAGTATTTGGGACTTTTTCTTTACCTATCATGTATTTCATAGCAACAACACATAAGCCCACAATTCATGGAATGATTCAAAGCACAAACAATCGATAAAATGATTCACAACAATTTTTGGGACATGTGATTAATTATCTTTGATTATCTTTTCGACTTTCATACAAAGTGTTATTCAGCAACTCAACGAGTAAACATAGCATACTATCCTTTTATTAAGCATGAAGCTAAAGGATCTTCGAAGGGTTCAACACTACTCACATTTACGAGACGATTCCCGCCATAATCGCATAGCCTTCCAAGCGTTCCTTCGCATAATCCCAAGTCCAACAAGGCTTCAACGAACTAACCATCCATCATAGGGCATGTTGCAGGTCGGGGCACTACAGATGGTGGCATCAATATTGTGGTGAGTGTGCATGTGTTTAACTTACGTGTGTAGGAGACGTACCTGAAAAGTTGTGAAGTTATTCTTAATAACTTCTATGCCTTGTCACGTATCATTATACGACACTATGAGTGAGATACATTGTGTTGGCACGAGCTTACGCATTCGGCTAGCTACCGGTGTGAGCGGTTCGTGTGTTGGTTCATATAGAGTTAGCGTGAGTCTAGCTAGTGACTTGCATTGAGATATGTATTGTTCGAGTCATGGATATGACTAGTGCAAGACATGGGTGGGGAAGACTATTAGTAGGCGTATGAGAAGCCACATATTAGCCTCAGTGGTTGCTCAAAGTTTTTCGGTTATGGATGTATTGCTAGAGTATATATCCGACAGCGGCCGCTGACCGCACATCAGAATACGGTCAGGAGGTATGCTAGTATATACATAAGCCTCTATCAGATACTTTGCTTTATTCCTATACCTACTCATACATACCAAAATCATCTTCTACGTGCATACACATAGATGGTTAGTGAACCCATTATCATGTTTATTTACAGTTTATTATGGTATTGTTTCTTTTGTATCTTGCTACGTCCCTCTGAGAACCTGGTGATCTCTCCTGGTTGTTGTTGAGCTTATAGTATAGATAGGTGGATGTTATGATTTCGGCTGGAGGGTTCAGGTATTGCTTGTAGTGTTACTTTATCATTTTCTCATGCTTTATATTTTTCTCATGTAATATCTTACTCATTAGCCTAGTTTTGTAAACTTATATTATTTTCGAGTTTGCTCGAATATGTATTTATAGGCGGCCTATTATATTATATTATGTTCATTTTGGTTTTATTTACTTATATGTGGATTCAGACATAGTTGAGATAGAGTATATTTAGTTTACCTTTACAGCGTACTATGATTAGGATAAGTCCATTAAATTGGGATACTTATTCTAGCCGTACAGCTGACATGCTCATGCCTTGGGTTCCTATGTATTCTGGAATTGGGGCGTGACAACTATGAACACAAATGAAGCTAGTACTTCCAAAGAAGATATAGTCTAAGAAAATATCGCACATGAAGATGCAATATATGAACCAGAACACAGAACCGTCATCAAAGCGAATGAGGAAGCCGAAGGACTTCAGTAAATATTTTATCACCTATTATATGGAAGCTGATCCACTTACCTATTATAAGGCAATGAAAACCAGAGACACTGCTTTCAGGAAGGAGGTATTCAATGATAATATTGGCTCCATAACATCTAACAACACTTGGGTGTTGGTCAATCTGCTTGAAAGAGCAAAACCTATCAGATGTAAATGGATCTTCAAGAATAATATAAAGTTAATGGAACTGTTGATAAGTTCAAGGCTAGGCTAAAAGCTAACGGATTTTCTCATAAGTAGGGAATCGACTATTTTGATACTATGCTCCAGTTGCACGAATGATAATATCCTGATGCTTATTGCTCTGGGGCAATTTACAAGCTAGTGATTCATCAGATAAATGTCAAAACAGTATTCATGATTGTAGATATGACTAAAGAGATTTACATGCAACAACCGAATTGTTTTATCGTCAATGGTCTTGAAGTTAAAGTATGCAAATTGGTAAAATATTGTATGATCTGAAGTAAGCTTCCAAGATGTGGCATGAGAAGTTTGATAATGTCATCATATCAAACAGCTATAAAGTAATCATGACAAATAAGTGTATATACACTAAGTTTGTTGATGACAGAGGGGTGACAGTTTGTCTTTATATGGACGATATGCTAATCATGGGTACGAATCTAGAATGCGTCACAGAGATAAAGAAGTTCCTCTCATCCAAGTTCAGTATGAAGGACATAAAAGATGTTGATATTATCCTAGGATAAAGATCACCCGAACGGAAGCCTGGCTTGCTCTGTCACAAGCTCACTACATAGAGAAGATGCTCATATGTTATGGATGTCAGAATTTTTGATGATCGATATTCCATATAGGTGTGACAATAAATTGAAGCCAAATCCAGGAAAAAGTGTCAAACATTTGGAATACTCTAGTGTTATCGAAAGCTTCATGTATGTTACGAGTGCAACTAGGCCTTACTTTTTCTTTGGAGATGCTAAATTGATTCGCGAGTAATCTAGGTGTAGAACATGAAAAGCTGTAAAAAGAGTTATGAGATATCTCAAGAGGACTCAAAAATTTGTAATATATTACATCGATTATCCAACTATAGTGGGCTTCAGTGATGCAAGTTGGTGCTATGAAGAAGAGAGCGAAATGTCTATAGTAGGATACGTCTTCTCTATTGATTGGACTACTATATCGTAGACGTTAGAAACAAACTTTGCTCTCTCACTCATCTATGGAATCAGAGTTCTATGCTTTGGCAGCGCAGCGGATGAAGCAGAATATCTTCGGGAGCTCAAGCATGATGTTCCGCTAGTTGGTGCACAAATTTCGGCCATACCGATATATTGTGACAACCAGATGACTGTAGTGGTACAAATGATCTCTTCAAGGAAGAAGATGATTGTGCAACTTCATCACACATCATTGAATAAGTGCATCAAGGATTATATCATTGTACTGGTTGATGTTCGGAGCTAGGAAAATCTGACGGATCCGTTCACCAAAGGCCTCAAGCGTCAACTGGTCGAAGACACAACACAAAAAATAGGCTTGAAGGAATTCTGATGTTAAGCCTTTGTAATTCTACCAGTTAGTATTATGCTATTAGCTCAAAAGAAATATACTAGGTATCTTACTTTTTGTTCAAAGAAGGATCATTGACTAGAAAAACATCAGGTACAAAGGTTGGTTCTTGGGGACTGTTGGGATAGTATCCCAAAACCTATGTGGTCTACTTTTTGCTCTTGGTATAGAGCAAGTCCTATGTAAGGTTAGCATTAAGCCTTAATGAGTTCTTGTACATTTGGAATGTCCATCGTACTTTATAAGAACCACAGATAGGTCAAAACTAAAAAGGGGCTAGTACCTCATGCTACAGTAGCATGACACCACATGAGATAGAACCTCGACTTCAAGTTATGTCATGGCGACGTAGCACCGCATAGTGGCAGGTAACCTAATGCTGCAAAGTGGAGAGTAGTAATACAACACTACAAAAAGGCGGGATCTCATGGAACATTGGTATGACACCACTAAGTGGTTAGACCTCAGCTTTGGCCCATGTCATGGCAGTGTAGCACCGCAAAGAAGCAAAATGCTTCATGTTAGAAAATGTTAAGCTCTTTAAAAAGAACTCACCTAAGTATATTAATAGAGATGTAGGCCTTCACTTGATGGTAAGCTTGTAGACACCCAAGATACATGCACCGATACGAGGTCAGTACATGGCCTTTAATATGCCACCAGATGCACAACTGATGTCATTGTGTGAGTAGAAAGAATAGCGGCTAATAGTACTGAATTCAAGGCATAGTCAAATTGGTATAGTAGCGTTGTTTGACCCATACAAAAAGGTACAAGTCATAAGCGACATTTATCCTAACGCATGATGTACAATCACTGTGGGGAACACTCAGCCCATATATTGAAATATGTGGGAGATTGTTGGGGTGTTTTAGAATTGGACTCTAGAATTATAGTCCCACGTCGCCTAGAATTCCAAGTGTGTATTTTAATATAAGACTATACTTTGTATGGCACATGATCCATGTGGTTAAGATGATGGGATATTTTTCTATAGGTCCAATGTTTGAATATTAAAAGAAACATTTATATATTTTTTCCCACTCTTTTTGGGATTTTTTGCGGTAGACTCGGACTCGAGCTCAGACGAAGGGTGCAATTGATGACGCACTTTACACTTCATACGTATGCATTGGGCAATACGCATTCCTGTATGTAGTTCCTGCGCTGGGTTCGTACGTGTGTGGCTCTTCGATTGCTCTAGGGAAGTAACTGCCCACTTAATTGGCAGGGCGGGGGGCTACGACAATAACTATCCACTTATTGGGCAGGTAAACTTTGTATTTATTGCTTTTAGTAGGGTAGTAGGCTTATCAAGGGGTTGTCTCTCTCCTTCTCTATATATATACACTCTTGAGTTCTTCTTCTTAGTGGACAAATGATAGAAGAGAGAAGATAGTATATGTTGTGCGATTGTTAACTAATGCAGAGTTTCGAGCAACGAAGTGATGTCCTTCCAAGGAGTCAAGGTGTTGTCCGAGCAATCTTTTGAACTTGTTGGTTCCTGGAAGCAGATCGACAGAAAATATATCGAATCTTGCTTTGAGCAATGGTGGTTTTGATCACCCTAGCGAGTTATCATCTTCTATAACTTCTTCTTCCCTTTTGTTTGTATTTTATAACAGATTGTAGTAACAAGTGTATTGCAATCATTTACAAGTTATTTGTTTCAGAATTGTTGTATTTCAAGTCATTTGTAATTTTTCTTCTTCCAAATTGTTGAAATCTTTGGTCTTCTAAGCAAGATATGATTGTACAATTTTTGTATTCACGGGACTAACAAGCTCGACATCACCATGGGTTGTATAAACGCTAAAAGAGCTCCCCCAAATCCAGAGAATAACCAATAAGGCAATCTCATCGGGCTTGATATCATAGACTTTGATTGCCTCATGAGAGCGATTCATCTGTGCATACCCAACAAAATATTGCATTCCAAAGGACCAAATCCATCAAAAAAACCCAAACATCCTGTATAAATATGAAGTAGACCAGTAGAAATGTGAATATTTGCACCCAATTCGTGTCAGCCATGCATTTCTCTATCAATTTCTTCAAGCAGGGATAAATACATGACTGCTTTTAGTACAAAAGGGAAGGAGTGCCAGGATGAAGACCAATGTCTAAGAATATTCTAATGAACAGAACAAATTTTGACCATGGTGTAAATATCTAGATGGATATTTGGATATTCTTCGAGTGTCAAAACATACAAGGCGCAATGTGAGAATGAACTTAGTAAGGAGGAGGTTGTTGTGATCGAGGCCTCTGGAGATGATAAATAAAGGCGATGAGATGTGTTAATAAGTGGAGAAAAGGGGTTGAAGTGCAACTCAACACAAATGGAGGTTTTACTTTGCTTCAGCCAGACAAACGTGTGCCTTGAGATATCATCATTGAACTCCCCATTGCTGTGCAGCTTCTCTAGTTTGAATGAAAACAAATGCAACATGGAAAACTTCAATCTAGAGCACTTTCTAGGCCGGGGTCCTGTTTTCCTTCTAGTTATACATGGTGCTTGCTGGGCTCATGAGCACAACTCTACCTTTGTGCAAAGTTCTAGAAGAAACTCAATATTTAAGTATACTTTTCGCATATGCCAAGTGTGGAATTACCTCTCAGGGAGCGAGTGTCCATGCCCCAATCTGTACGTCCTAAAAAGAACCTGGAAATGCAGGAGTCACTTTTCTTGGAACCACTAAAAAGATAGTTCCACGTTGTAAAGCACTAAAAGTTGGTATTTCAATATATAGTTATGCTTGTTATTGAGGTATGCACATGTGGGAGAGTGGTGGTCCATGTAGGTTTTTCTACAGAGGCTAAGGTTAAATTCCTCAAGGAAATGATTAAGCTTTTGTCACACTCTTTGGAAAATTCCTATAGGAGCTAAGTTCGACTCAGATGAAAGGTGCAAAGTGACGCTTTGATGACGCACTTTGCACCTTTGGTATTTTGGTCCCTTATCGGCTCGGTTAGAGTTGGGGTGTCCAAACTTCTCTGTAAATAGGCTTTTTTTTGTCTCCTTTTGGAGATATACGAAAAGGAAAAAAAATCCAGTAAGTCCATTCAATTTATGCATAGAGCTGACTACGAGTGTTCCATAAGATCATTTCGTGAATTTATTGGTTCCAGGGAGCAGATCGTCGATAGAGGGCGAATTTTGTTTTAAGCAATGGTAGTTTTCATCACCCAGCAAGATTTTTTTTATTCTATCTTCTTCTCCTTCTTCCTCTATTCTGTAAACATTCTATCTCATTATTGCAACTGTGTTTGCGACGAAGAACGTGTTTGTTTTAGTTGCTTTCTGCTCTATACAAATATATTGTAAGTTTGTAGTTTATGATTATAGAAGTTTCATTGGAGTCAGAATCTATATAGTTATGTGTGAATTTATTAACCTCGACAATAACTGCATGATTAAAACAAAGAGCAACCTAGTTTTGTATGAATCTCTGTTCCTGGCTAGTATGATCCATTTTTGCTTCCTCGGGACTAACAATTTCAATGCAATATTCGACAAAGATGAAAAATCGTACAAGTCTTCTCGATACAAGTTTTAATAAATTTGAGAAATTTGAATGTGAGCACTTTAATATCCGAAAAATTAAACTAGTTTAAATCTTCAAGTCGTAGACATCGATTACGTGTTGATTGGGAGCAGATCGCCGATAGAGGACGAATCTTGCTTTGAGAAACGGTGGTCTTCATCACCCCCATTAAGATTTTTTTTAATTTTATGTTCTTCTCATTCTTTCTCTGTTCTGTAACATTCTATCTCATTATTGCAATTGTGTTTAGAATAAAAAACATGTATGTTTTAGTTGCTTCTGCTCTGTACAAGTGCTTTTTTAGTTTGTAATTTGTGATTAAAGAAGTTCCCTTGGAGTCAGGATTTAAGAGATCAAACTATTATAGTTTTGCGTGAATCTCTTAACCTCAACAACAACTTCATGTTTAAAACAAAGAGCAAACTAGTTTTGTGTGAATCTCTGTTCCTGTCTACTATGAACCATTTATTGCTTCATCGAGACTAACAATCTCAAATCAAGATCCGACAAAGCTGGAACATCGTACAAGTCTTCTCGATATAAGTTTTAACAAACTTGAAAAGTTTGACAGGAGGACTTCAATATCTAGAAATGGAAGATTAGTTTAAATCTTCAACTCGTAAACATCGATTACGTGTTGACTGAAATCAGATCGTCGATAGAGGACGAATCTTGCTTTAAGCAACGATGGTCTTTATCATCTCAGCAAGAATTTTTTTATTCTATCTTCTTCTCCTTCTTCCTCTTTTCTGTAAACATGCTATCTCACTATTGTAAATGTATTTGCAAGGAAGATTGTAAATTTTAGTTCCTTTATGCTATATATAAGTGTATTTTCAGTTTGTAATTTGTGATTAAAGAAGTTTCATTGGAGTCATGATCTAAGAGATCAAATTATTATAGTTTTGTTTGAATTTTTAACATCGATAACAACTTCAGGATTAAAACAGTGAGTAAACTAATTTTGTGTGAATCTCTATTCCTGGCTAGTGAGATCCATCTTTGCTTTCTCTAGATCAACAATCTCAAAGCAAGATCCGTCAAAAATGGAAACCGTATAAGTTTTCTCGATACAAGTTTTAACAAACTTGAAAATTTCAATGGAGAGCACTTCAATATCTAGAAAAGGAAGATCAGTTTAAATCTTCAACTAATAAACATTACGTGTTGATTGGGAG
>JANAVB010014655.1:0-30090 GCA_029216955.1 Iris pallida
CTACCGGCTTCGGTTCGGGCTTCGGGGCTGTATCGGCCACCATAGTCTGTTTGCCCTTGTTGTCTCGGTAGTTAGAGGAATTACCACCGTTGTTGTTGTTGGCATTAGAGCGTTTGCGCTTGTCCTCTCCTTCCGGGATGTGCAACCCGAGTTGGCGAGCTTTCTTCAACTTGTCTTCTGCGCTAGTGGCGCTGATGATGAAAGTCTTCCAGTCCTTGAACTAACTTTCACCCATCCAGAGACTTATTGTGGGAAGCAGCCTCTTTTGGCATATTTCAATCAAGAAAGAATCTGGATTGCTAGAGGGCAATTTTATCGCGGTTTGGCGAAACTGCTCAATGTAGTTCCTTGTCAGCTCCTTCTCACCTTGAACAACATCCATGAGGGTGGACATCGTCACGTCTTGTCCTACTTCGTAGAACCTCTCCAGGAACATACGTTTGAAGCCGGCGAAGGAATGGATACAGTTGTCCGGCAAGTTGCGGTACCAGTCGAATACTACCCCCTCCAATGCCCCGATGAACAACTGCGTAAGGATGGCGTCATCATGAGACAGATGGTCGGTTGTGACTTCAAAGTAGGTGATGTACCTGCTTGCAGATGTCTTCTCGTCATATGGATTGATGTTGAATGGTTTATATCTTGGTGGGAAGGGAACATCTCTCCATGCAGCAGGATACGGTTATCGTATCCTGAGGTCCTGGCAGGTTTCTCGGGCGTGGAACATGGCCCAGAGTTCCTGGACCTCTCGTCTTGCCTCCCTGGCCTCGTATGCAGCGGTGGGAGCCGATATTTCAGGAGGATTATCATCCGGGTTTGGTGCAGCTGAGTTTAAGTCCGCATTGACCGCGGGACCCAAGCTTGTTTGGCCAGGCGTCCTTCCTTGTAGGGCCGGTAGGGCCGCTTTGATCTCGCCCACGGACTTGACCAAGGTATGAAGTATGGCCTCCAGAGTGTCGATGCGTTGGCGATCACTGGGACCGTCTTGGTTGCTGTTCGTCATGAACACCGTCCTCTCATGAGGAGAGATGGACGGAACGGTGGAGGACGTGCCCTCTGAATCATACCCTTGCACCGAGAAATCGTCGGGGTATATAGGAATGTTCTTCTCTGGTTCGGACTCAGAAGGAGTGGTACCCCCAGCTTCAGAGCTTGCCTCGTCTTGAGAGTTGTGGACGTCCTTGGGGACGTCGGAACCTGCTGCATCCGTTGGGGAACTGTTTCTCCTGGATTATCTTCTTGGAATACCGAATTGTCGTGGATGTTCGGAGGAGTGCTACCCCCGGCTCCAGTGCCTCCCAGAGGTGTGGACGACGAATCTCCAAGTGTGGCAGATTTCGTCTTTGAGCGGGTACCTTGGTAAACTCCTCCTGTAACGGTCGTGGACAACCGCTTAGAAGAGAGTTTCTTGGTTATGCTGGTTAAGATTTTTGGGTTGGTGACATCTGTTTTCTTTCCTCTCCCGCCGCCAGGGATCTTCTGAGCAGAATTGCAGGAGGCGACGAGAAGCGCCTCGTCCTCTGAGCTTGGTTGTTGCTGTCATTGGAAGACGGACCGTCGGTCTTCATGTACTGCCGCATTGTTGCAGCAGCAGTTGACAATAACTTGGGTGTAGTGATGTCCATGGAGGGATTCTCTGCACACCGAGGCTTCTTCTTTTTCCTTGCGCTTGTGAAGGATCACGTCACGCAAGTCAGGTGCGTCTCGAGCAACCTTTACACTCGTTTTGTGGGCCCGGGAATCCCGAGCATTCGAGTGTGTTGGCACCATGTTTGCTCCCTGATTGTTGGGAGACTCTTGGGAACCACTCTGTCCGTTTGCCACCGGAGGCTGGACTCGAGTGGTTCGGTACAACTTTCTATCGGAGGCCCGCATAACAGTAAGCGGAGTGCTCGGATGGTCAGAGGTTGGGACAGCTGACTGAGCTCGTCGAGCCCGCGCTGTCCTAGACTTCTTCGCTCTAGCATCCGAGGGTGCATAGTAGGAAGAGTCCAAATGGTGCCGCACAGAGTCTGGCCCATTCTCATTGGAGTATCCGAGATCAGGACCGCAGGAGAGACGGTCGAAGACAGAACCCGAGCCGTATGGAGCATTCATGCGGCTGGCATTTGTGGCCGCATAGGAATTCATGCGGCTGGATTTGGCTGCCGCATGGGCATTCATGCGGCTGGCATTTGTGGCCTCATCAGCATTCATGCGGCTGGATCTGTTGGCCACATCAGCATTCATGCGACTGGATCCGTTGGCCACGTCAGCATTCATGCGGCTGGATCTGTTGGCCACATCAGCATTCATGCGGCTGGATTTGTTGGCCACATCAGCATTCATGCGGCTGGATCCGTTGGCCACATCAGCATTCATGCGGCTGGATTTAGTGGCCGTATCAGTCTTCATGCGGCTGGAATTGTTGGCCGCATGAGCCTTCTTCATGCGGCTGGCACCCTTATGCGGCTTCTTCCTAGGCCGCATAGTCCCCATTTGCTTCCTCAAGTCCAGCATCGTAGTACTTTTCTCTGCCAGACTTAAAAACAGCAAGGTCCTCCGCGGCCTGAAGTGGGGCCGCATGGGAGTCTTCTCCACCGTCTTGGGCAGCAGAGAGCATTTCTTCCAGAGCTTGGAGAGGAGCAAATGATTTGGACCTCCACTCCCTACGGGCCTTCTTTGTGCGGGCTCGCTTCTGGACCGGGCCAGCGCTCCCATCGGAGAGCATTTCTTCAAATGCATGTTGGTCGAAGCGGATGACCAGTATTTGTTGTGTGGAGCCAAGTTTGGCTGCGTCCGATTGTGCCACCAACTTCTCAGTCGTGGAGAAGTTAGTCCCCAGCAGAGTCGATATCGTGTTTGCCATTGATTATAAAAGAACATAACAGTTTTATGGGAGGACTGGACTTTTACTTCACAATACAAACTCGCTTGTACAAAAGAGAGCCTAGGAACAAAACCTAGGAAAAGCAATCTAAAGTACAATTATTTATTTTTGATTCTGGGTTGTGACGGTAGAGGCTCGGGAGAGTGACAACTCTGCCTTACTCCTTGTACGATCGGACGTCGCTTCGGCTCTGGGAAAGAAATGCTCTTGTGGGATACTCTATGCTCTTCGCCGCTCTCTGTCCACACCTCTCCTTTTTTTTACAAGGGAATGGCACCTTGCTATTTATAGGGCTTTGTGATAAGTAGGATATGCAGTAATTGCTCCTTAAAAAGTGGGCGGTTAGGGATTTGATTACAATTAGCCTTGATCTTATTTATTGAAAATTAATCTGGGCCGTTCATGTTGATTGTAACAAATCTGGGCAGTTAATGTTGATTGCACCATATCTGCATGGTTTGTTGGAAATCGATCTGGGTAGTTAATGTTGATTGCAACAAATCTATATTGTGATGATTTGTTGATATCAGCAAATCTGAGTGAATAAATCTTGATCAATCTTCTACCACGTGTCCCAACTGCCAGTTATGTCAATTGCCATAAATCTGAATTATTGGGATTTGATCAACTCCTGCCACGTGTCCCAACTGCTGCGAGCCGCATGGAGGACTGTCATAGTTGGGCCGCATGAGTGTGGCCTCGTGTCAGAGCCGCATTAGGGTGGCCTTATCTGAACCGCATGGAAGTCCTTTAATCTGAGCCGCATGGACATCCTTTAATCTGAGCCGCATGGACGTCCTTTCAACTGAGCCACATGGGGGTCCTTTAATCTGAGCCGCATGGACGTCCTTTAATCTGAGCCGCATGGACGTCCTTACAACTGAGCCGCATAAAGAGCTTTGGAAATGGGTGGATCGTGCCAGCTGTAAAGATTTCCTTGTCTTTCTAGGAGCACGTCAAGAGTCATTATTTCACCTTTATGTCAAAGCTGTCAATTCGTTGTGTCAGGGCTGCTGCATTGCGTCAGAGCTTTTAATGAGCTAGCTGCGCAGAGTAATGATGGCCAGCTGTAGATGTCTACTTTGAACTTCATAGAGCCACGTGGCTTGTTCCGAGCCGCATGGAGCTATCATGTATTTTCCAGCCGCATGAAGCCTTAAGAGACTTTTGTGCCGCATGAAGCTCCAAGAAACTTTTGAGCCTCATGAAGCTCTAAAGGACTTTTGAGCCGCATGAAGCTTTCATGTTTCTTTTCCATGCTTCTCACTTTGAATTTGGAAGTAGGAGTTTTTTTTCCATCCTCCCTCTTTTTATTTTTTTTCGGATGCATGTCAACGTGTAAAAAGGTTGGAAGTAGGAGTTTTTTTCTTTATCCTCCCTCTTTTTATTTTTTTCTGATGCATGTCAAATAAGTTAATTGGAAGATAATTTATAGTAGACCCAAATTCAAAGTGTCTTGACACGCTGTAAGGCGAGTGTTTAATATTGTAATTTTCATTTTTTTTCTTCAATACAACTTTTATAGATTTTTTGCTAAAAGATAATTTATTAAAATTCAAAAACATGCTCATAAAAAATATACATTTAAGTATTAAGAAGAACACCCCTTTCAAAAAATATTAAAAATAAGACTATTTTGGATGCTTCGAGAGAATAACCAATAATTGATTTATTTGGCGGCAAACGAGATAACAATAGGTTCTCTAGAATGAAATCACATGTTAGTTTTAACGTTTGATTAGAAAGTAGTTAGAAATTAAATTTGAGCACACTTGGTCTCCATCATCGTTTAAACTAAATATGACCCTTAATCTCACTTTGTCATTGTTACTCTCACATATTTTTTCGCACACAAAATATGACATCTATAAATTTAATCGTCATCTTAGAGAACTTACAACGACGCTATCTTTTTTTAATATTTTATGATACATACTTGGTTTCCGTTATTGTTTAAACTAAATATAACCCTTAAATCATTGTGTCATTATTAATTTCAACTTTGTTTTTTCACACATAATATAACATCCATAAATTTATGTGTCATCTTAGAGTACTTATCATGACATTATCTTTTTGTCAATGTCATTGATAAAGTTATTAATGGCGGTTATTAAAAGAGACGACATTAAAAGTATTATTAATGACATTTTGAGATGAGTGTCATCTCTAAAGTGTCATTGTTGACAATTCTTGTAGTAGTGCAGTAAGCTGATGTCTTGCAGCTTATCAGATGTTGTTCACTTCCCCCTACTGTAAACATCTAGATACATCCCCTATCATATCTCAATGCACACACTCTCTCTAATATGTACACACACACACACACACACACACACACACACACACACACAACAATTAGATCTATAATAATATATAGGAATTGACACAAAAGAAGCTCCAAAACACACAAATTACCAGATCTATCCATGCGTATCATGACGTACCATAACACGATCACTACATATCCAATTGCGAACACAAACACATAAGCATAAGCCAATTAGACACCAAAATTCTCTTTGGGAACAAGTGTCAAACACTTAGTTGTCAAAAATCATAATTAACACAAATTGAGCAAAGAAATCATCATTCCTCATGGAAAAAACCTAGATATACCAAATTGAGGGCTTCTAACACCAAGATCTAGCATTAGAGAGTCAATTCCACCTACGGAAGGGTTCCTATGGGTCCAGTTGGAGTTCCTAACCATGAAAATGGTAGAAAATAGAGATTTACCCAATTTGTGTGTCCCTCCTTTGAAAAACTCCAATTTGGACACGAGGAAGTCTAATCATACACGGTCCTCCTTACTTTGACTTCTCTTCAAGCTTTCTCTTTGCTCCAAGCCTCTAGTTCTATGAGGACCCTAATTTTTGGGAATTATTCTTTATTTTTATATGATTTCTATTTGTTAGATTAAATTTTATTTTTCATTATGACTATAGATGTACTTTTTTGTAGCTTTAATTTTTGGAGCATAAGAAATGACAATCTTTCGAAACGTCCTTCATGAGTTTTGAAGTAGGCCACTCCACCTTCAACTTGATATATTGTGTCCCATCCAAACTTCTTCCCTAGCATTCTTTTGACTTCGTACAACTTCGGATCAAATTAGGCCATTTGACCGTTTACCATAATTCTAAATCGATCTTCCAACTTGAGTTTGGGACTCGACATAGACCAAAAGCATTTAACTCAATATATAATTTTGACCTATTTTGAGCCTATGACACACATGCCAAGGGTGTACCTCCCAATCGAGTCCCTATGTACTATTTATTTGTGAATGGCACAAGAGACTCATGGGTTGACTTTTCGAGTTCGATTTGAATAGAAAATATATTTGGACCCTAACCTAGCCAACCCCACTTGGTAGAGTCACGTTAGGTTGCCATGACTTGGAAGAATTATTTTGAATTTATTTTGGGATGTTATATAGCCTAATAGATTTAGATACAATTGATTATATTTATAATAGCCTAATATTATACATAATTATGGCCCTAGTCATGATTAAGTTTGAGATGCATATCGACAAGAAATTTTGGCACAGATAGTGTAGTCGTGTGCTTTGGCTAGTGTATTAGCCATGCTAGGGAAGGCCTAGCCATAGCGGTGTCCCTACTAGAAAATCTAGTCAAGTTGTGACTTGACCCTATAAGTGGTTTAAATATTAATTATTAAGACTTCTTGATTTTCTACAAAACTCGGTTAGACCAAACTAGCTGAAATTGACTCGACCCAAACCTAAACCCATGTAACCATGTAGTGGTTCCAAAGACGTCCGTGTAGATGTATATTGTATATATGTAAGGGTAATTTATTTTTAAATATCTAATACTTGTTTTCGTAAATACTTGTTATGTATATATAAATGTTATCGAAATTGAATAACAATTCTTTTATGGGAAAACCTTCCATAAATTTATTGAACTGTTTTCTATTTAACTTTGAATAATAAATTTCAAATTATTTTATACTAAATTATAGAATTTATTGTAGGAGGTATCTTGAGTAAAAAAAAGTTATGTATAAATTTATGTGATAATTCCTATTAAATATTGTTTAGGCTATTTTAGAATAGTGGATATATATATATATATATATATATATATATATATATATATATATATATATATATATATATATATATATATATATTTATATATATATTGTTTTTTATTATTTTAGATATATTTAGTTCTAAAAAAGGAAATGAAAAAATCCATTGAATATCTCGCGAGATTTTCAAGATCTCGCGAGATATTCATCCTAGGTTCCCCCGACCCCTCCATGGCCGACATAGGGATTCAAATAGAAGATTTTGAAACCCTATAAATTTCTAAACAAACTCCAATCGGAGTTTTCCATAAGATCTTGATTAAGTTCCCCTTCTATCTAATATCAATATTCGATTTTGAATCAAAACAAATCCATCTAAAATCGAGTTTAAATGTGAGTATATTAGAAACTAGGTTCAAGAGCTAAAACCCTATGAAAAACACTCGTGTACCCCATCCTCGATCACCCAGATGGCCCCGAGCCTTGTTGTATGATCCTCGACCCCCTATGACCATCCCCAACCTGTTGTGTCGTCGTCGTAGAAGTGGCTAAACCGCTATGAGTTGACCGAAAAACATGGGAGCTCTTTTTCTATCTGCCTTCAGGTACCAACTTTCTCTATTTAATTTCTCTTTCTATCTGCCTTCAGGTACCAACTTTCTCAATTTAATTTCTCTTCGCATGATCGATATAAATTCAATCAAATTTATCCTGCGCGTAGAATACCTGACCCTCTTCGAAATCCTTCAAGTAGATTTAATTGTAAAGCTTTAATTTCCATAAAAACTCCCTACGAAAATCATGGAAACTCATTTTTTCCAAAAACTAGAAACTGAACAAACCAGTCCCAATGCCTCTGTTGGAAGGCAAATATCAGACAAGTTATTAAATATTTTTGAAAACTATCTAAACTGATTTTTGGATAACCTAATCAGGATCAAAACCTACTAACTAGTTTATTCTATTAAGGATTATTTATCATGTTAAATCTATCCCAAAATTAGCACACAAAAAAAATTAACTTAGAAAGTTCCCGATACGGGGTGCGTCTCGGCAAAGCGGACCACCTCATCATGTACCAATTGCATCAAAAGACGCGTATGGTATACCCGGACGTGTGGGCTTTCGCGGAAGATGATTTGGACGTGTGTGTACGCCAGAATCAACTCGTATCCGTCAAAAATCCCTGTATCGGCCTCTTTGCAAACTAGCCTACAACTTCGTGCATGTTCGTCACCTCACAATGAAACTTGTGCCACTTGACTCGTATCAATTTTTTCGTCCTGTGAGCCAAGTTTGGTCCGATTCTGAGAAGGTTGGCCGGAACACTATTTTGGCGGGCCTACGACCCGATCCAACGGGCAAATTTGTGTACGGCCCACTGGAATCTAACTTTAGATATACGATTGGGTTCGTATCATCAAACCGGACCCATGGACATATAATTTGATAACTTTAGAGACCATAGGCTCCGACATATGTTTTGGTACAAAGTGGGTCCAACGGCGGAAATCGTTTTGACCCAACATTATCGTTTTGCTCCTGTGTCCAGAATTGGACTTATGGATAGCCAAACTTAGACTTTTTTAATGACAAACATGTTGGTAATGTCTATTTCAGCATCAGGAGTCATCTAGAGGAGCTTGAATTTTGTGGCTCGTTGATTGACTGGATAGTGTTGGTTCTACGTGCTACCAAGTCTGCAAGTATATTTAGTTGATGTTTTTATCTTTCTCTTTCGTATTTAGATTTTATCCGATATTTGATTCCCGCTGTTGTTATAGCCTTGTCTTTTGCAAGCTTCATTTTCTTCTAGCTCGTTCATGATGAATGTATTATTAGGGATCCACTCTAATACATTTATCTATTCTAGAATCAGTGTATTATAGTATGATCAGCCATACTGCACTTGATTCATTATTATTACCGATATTTAGTAGATTGAGATATAGTTGATTCTAGAACAACCTGACAGCTTATACGTATTCGAGCTGGGCTGGAGTCATCTTGATACGTAGCTGGCCTGTAGACGATCTCCTAGTCCTACGTATTTTGGGACTGGAGCATTATATTTTTTTTGGTGGCCCATGCAGGTCGAGTTAGCCGTTTCGGTTATATTATTGTACCGAGCGGGCCTACGAATATGATTAAACCCTTAAGAATCTCAATCCACAACTGCTTGCTAATTATTTTTAAAATTTCTCTACCGTCCTTGACTTCGTATTTCCTTTCGATTGTTCGTCCTTTGCTTTCTCATGCCATTGCTTCTCGTCCCTTCCTATTTTGGAGCGACGAATGATCATGCTATATGGAATTTATCAGAAATCCTTAAGTTATAGTGTAAGTTAATTTACTTATTGAATTGGTTGATTAATATATATGAGGGGATTAGAGATGTCATATGTCACAGATATCTAATAATATAGAGTATAACTAGAATGCAAGGGTTATAAAATTTAGGACATCATGGGTTTAATGGAGTAGTGTGACCAAAGGTGGGTAGACATCATCAGTATAGAAATAAATCTATGATCATACTAGGTTACACTCTTATGGTAGTCACTTGATCAAGAATAGAGTGATAGTTTTAGTGTAGAGATTGACCCTCTACGAGAAGAACCTAAATATAGCCTAACCCAACCCATTTACGATTTGTCCTATCAGTTGTATGGCTAGGATTCGATGAAATAGTAGGTTTGACTTAGCTTGGTCAAGTAAAAAAGAAGACTTATAAAAAATATGATAATAATATGGTTAGGAGGACGAGCCTTCAACCTGATCATTGCAAGACCGCCAGTACCAAAAAGAGAGACTAGATATAACCATCTATAGTTCTACGATAGAGATGTTGCAAAACCAAATTGTTTAGGGTTGATTATTACTTGAATTATTAGGAGACACCGATGTGACCTGGTGTATCCCTTGAACTATTCCTAGTTACGCTAGTGCGATTCTTCGTTAGTGAGTTTATTTTAATTTCGAGGACGAAATTCTTTTAAGGTGGGTAGATTGTGAGGACCCTGATTTTTGGGATTTTTTATTTTTATATGATTTCTATTTGTTAGATTATTTTTTTTATTATGACTATAGATGTACTTTTCCGTAGCTTTCATTTTTGGATCATAAGAAGTGCCAATCTTTCGAAATGTCCTTTATGAACTTTGAAGTAGGCCAGTCCACCTTCAACTTGATATATTATGTCCCATCCAAACTTGTTCCCTAGCATTCTTTTGACTTCGCATAACTTCGGATCAAATTAGGCCATTTGACCGTTTACCGTAATTCTAAATCGATCTTCCAACTTGAGTTCGGGACTCGACATAGATCAAAACCATTTAACTCAATATATGGTTTTGACACATTTTGAGCCTACGATACACATGTCAAGGGTGTACCACTCAATCGAGTCCACATGTGCTATTTATTTGCAAATGGCACAAGAGACTCATGGGTTGACTTTTCGAGTTCGATTTAACTAGAAAATATATTTGGACCCTAACCTAGCCAACCCCACTTGGTAGAGCCACGTTAAGTTGCCATGACTTAGTAGAATTATTTTTAATTTATTTTGGGATGTTATATAACCTAATAGATTTAGATATACGGATGTGTACGGCCCACCAGAATCTAACTTTGGATATACGGTTGGGTTCATATCGTCAAACTAGACCCATAGACATATAATTTGATGACTTTAGAGACCATAGGCTCTGGCACATTTTTTGGTGCAAAACAGGTCCAATGGCATACATCATTTTGACCCAAAATTATTGTTTTACTCTTGTGTCCATAATTGGACTTATGGATAGCCAAACTTAGACATTTCTTTTATGACAAACACGTTGGTGATGTCTGTTTCAGCATTTTCATCTGGAGGAGTTTGACTTTTGTGGCTCGTTGACTGACTGGATAGTGTTGGTTCTACATGCTACCACCAGGCAAGTATACCTTGCCTACTTATACAGTTTATTTTCATACATTTCTATACTGTTATTTTTTCTCAATTGTATTTCATTACCTACTATTCATGTTTATGTTATTGCTATTTTCTTATTTTATGTGCACGTATCTGACTTGTTCTCCTTGTGTCACTATTTATTTCTTATGAGTGTCGTGACGATATTTGCCAGTCCTTAGTCTTCGTTCCATTAAGTTGACTTGACCTGTAGCCAAGATCGACTGCTAGTTATTGACCTATGTTATCTCTAGATCGGGAGCGTCTTATGGCGTTACGGTATAGAGGCTCCTTATAGACTTATTATTTCATCTCTAGGACTGGAAGCATCCAATGGCGTTATGGTGTTAGAGTCTTCTCTCTTTCTGCATATTATTTATCTCTAGATCGGGAGCGTCTTATGGCGTTACGGTATTGAGACGTCTTTATTGATCGTTACCTATTTTACTCTTCTCTATTTCTGCATATTATTTGCTGTACAATAGGCTTGTATATTATGTATCTTGCTAGCCCCCTGAGGACCTGTAATCTCTCCAGGTATTAGATGAATGTATGAATAAATGTATGAAAAGTTGATGGAGGATGGTTGCTACACCAAGTCTGCAGGTATATTTAGTTGATGTTTTTATCTTTCTCTTTCGTATTTAGATTTTGTCCTATATTTGATTCTAACTGTTGTTATAGCCTAGTCTTTTGCAAGCTTCATTTTCTTCTAGCTTGCTCATGATGAATGTATTATTGGAGATCAACTCTAATACATTCATCTATTTTAGAATCAGTGTATTATGGTCTGATCAGTCTTACTGCACTTGATTCGTTATTGTTACCAATATTTAGTGGATTGAGATACAGTTGATTCTAAAACAACCATACAGCTTATGCGTATTCGAGCTGGGCTGGAGTTCTTTCGATACGTAGCTAGCATGTAGACGATCTCCTAATCCTACGTATTTTGGGGCTGGAGCGTTACAAGTTCTCCTATAAAAGAAGAATGAGTAGATTTGGTGGACAATTGGTGTTGGAATCAAATTCTATATCTAGAAATTTGAGGGAATGGAAATAAATGGATGGAGAGAAGCTTGGAGAAGAAATAAGAAGCTTGTGGGAAAAAATTAGAACGTTTCACTAGTGGTCCACCATGTCATCTAACCTAATGGTATATTCTATTCATGACACTAACTCTAATTAATTCTAATCAACTAATATTTAACAAACACTAATTAATAAAAACCATATAATTAGCAACATGCAAAATTACCAAAATACCTCTAAGGTGAAAAGTGGTGGTTATACGTACCCACCCTTGAACTCATCATAAGGTGATATCCTGATCACAAACAACTTTGCCTATGCCTGCACATAAAACCAATTGAGTTAATACCTCTTTAAATTGAAATTATGCTTACTCGAATCAAACTCATACCTTATCGAACCAATCGACTCAACGTAATGTATCGGGCGATCGAGGCATTAGATAATATACCACTCAGAACAACGTTCGTCTATGAACTGAGGCCAACATTCAATCCACGTATTTCTCTTGATCACTCGAATTTTTGATCAATATGATTTACTCATCATCGATTTGATTCACTATAGTGGTTCCGTCTCTAGCGTTCGTATGATTTCCGTAACACGTCTCGATCCTCCCTGTAGTTTCAATTAAATTCAGTTTACCATTGAGTTTGGATTGTACACATATTTAAGGCATCCTCGAAATATATGCATGTCAGCCAAGCACAATGGTAGAGAATTCAAGCAAAACTAACATGTGCAACTTAATCCTCGAGTACGATCCATTTCATGCTC
Organism: Iris pallida; assembly: GCA_029216955.1. Lineage (NCBI taxonomy): Eukaryota > Viridiplantae > Streptophyta > Magnoliopsida > Asparagales > Iridaceae > Iris > Iris pallida. The sequence continues at coordinate 12,699 of JANAVB010014655.1, forward strand.
TCGACTAATATGATCCTAACGTCCATTTCCTAAATTCTTTATGTATGCAATATTCCAAAACACGTGATCATCCACCAAGCATCTCAACCTACAACATAATTCAAACCATATTTCCGATTCCATATGTTTTGCTAACGTCTAGCATATGCATTGCATCAAGTCGTTTCGCATCCGATCGTAACAAATTTTCGCAGTGCCTACTCGTCTAACCGTTTTTTCTCTCGTATAACTCAAGTCTTCATCCAACTATTCTTGAATTCTCGCCACATTGACATGGACTAAGTCCGACATGTCCAAAATTCTTCGCCTACAATTCACACTATGCCTCACACACAATTATTTCAGTACGATTTACGTTCACTGAACTATATACGTATCGTGTCTGGGACCACCCCCGCTAGGCGACTCACCCAGACATCATGCTAAATCTCTGCCGACACAAAGGGTCAACTTGAGTCGACGATGCTCAAAGGAAACAATCTCTTTGACAAAAGGTCTCTTACGACAAGTCTTATGTTACGTCCTTTATCGAGTACAAAATCACCAATCAAATTTCTCAATCCGATCCTGACTTGTTCATCTCGCTAACTTCGATCGTGCGTTCAACATACATAGCCTAATCGTTACCTGAATCTGATATACGATACAAATCCTAGGGTCGTTCACTATTTCTTGCACTCGCCCACTGTAAAATTCTCACAATCGACTATCTGCATCTCTATGCTAAGTTCGTTCATCAATATCTATTTGTTCATCGACTAATGAAATCATTCGAGTACTTTTCAAATCAATCATCAAGATCCAATTATATCAATCCGACCAAAGACTGTTCCATCAAGTCTCAAAACATATATTCGATCGCCTAGACATATCCTCAACATGCACCATATTACCTCTACCATCGACATAATTCCCTATGCAATATTATTTGGGCCATCCTATGGGTCCCAAACATTTACTTGATTTGGCGGTCAAGTCTTCTAGGGTCAGCTGTTCCGAAGCTATTCTCGATAATTGTAGATCATCAACGAGGGACAGTTACTACGAACCATACTATATCCTATCTTGGAGCCAAATCAATTCCCGACAATTCCTATGGTACTTTATCCATTCTGACATAATCCCTCCAATCAAAAATACCTCATCCTACTTGTGCAACAGATGCACCGCTACCATCTAAACCACTCATGCACTACTGTTAACAATTTTGCTTACCATGCGATATCTACTTGCCTCGAATCCAAGTCTATCTGCCCATGTTCATTATCCGACACACTCTATACTCGTCACAACCATCCTCAAATAACTAAATCGTTTCACATCGCATTTATCACAAAACTTCTAATCGCTTCGTTCGACTTCTCATACTGTTACCTGCCAAAATTTCGATACAGTAAACTTGCTCTGCTTCGTATCCTTATTCGCACTAATGTTTTTCCCGTGTGCCTTCCTTCGACACTCTATGTCTAATTTCAATATTGCGAGTGAAATTATCCAATCTCAATATTAACTTGACTTGCATCTTTTTCAACAAACAACAACTCTCAATAAAAAAAATTGTTCATTCAATCAGAGTATCCCCGAGTTATTGTATTTCGTCTTTGATACACCTCAATACCATCGTCGATATGTATAACCTGAATATCTTCCTTCCTCATAAACTCTAATTCATTGCAATCATTATTATCATCCGAACTTGTCACAACCCGCACCCAGAGTAGGGGCACGAGAAGTGGGTACGTTCAGCCTACGTCGCAGTATCGGCGATAGAACGCTGTCCTAGGTCATATCCATCTAACACAGTAAAAGAGTAACTGCACCAAGATATACTCTCCAATCGGAGGACAATACAGAAGATACATCTCAATCATAAATCTAATGTAGAAGTAGCACGATATGATAGATATGAAATCTCAAATGGAGAATAAACACACAGAAGGAAATAAGTCAAAGTGTCTATACGACACAACATCAACATCATCCAAAAATAATACAACTCAGAATGCCAAAACAAAGACAAATAAAATAAGATAACAGTCTAGCTATCTAGCCTAGACTATGGGAATGGTGTCATCAGCTGTTGTAGGATCCTCTTGTGGAACCAGCTCACAGGTGTCATCTAAGTGGGCTCCGTAGTAGATGGTACAGAAGTCCTCATCATCCTCTATAATATTTTCAACAGGTCCAGTCAGGACAGGAACGAGCACATAATCTCTTACGCAGTTCATATCATGGCAGAAAATGTAAAGCAAGCAATAGAGTAAGATACATGATCTGTAAGAATGTACATGAAAGATAAGAGAGATATGGTAAACTAAAAATATTTGTATGATAAGTAAGAACTGTAAGTGACTAGTGATTCAGAGCACAAGATGGTTATGTAAACGGCACGAGGTTATACACGAGTAATCTACAGAGGTTATACACGAGTAAACTACAAGAATGATCGTATAACCACTTCTACTCTCCCGTCCCCAATCAATACACAAGGATCCATTCAAGTTATGTTATTATACACGAAGTTTAGTTTGTACACGAAGATCATGTGAGCACATGAGAGTACACGATTTGTATACGAATAACAGGAATACAAGGAGTACACGATGCCCATAATAAAGTACACGAACACAAAATATCCGATGTATCCGCTAAGGGGATAATATCGCATAAAAAGATACATATAGTACCAATCCGTGATAACAAGTGTCAACATCAAGTAAAGTAATCTAGAGCATGAATATAAGTCCTAGCAAGTATGAAACGATCAGAGAATGTACTCGCCTGCGACCTAATTGTCTGTGAGAATATAATGTCCGAAGCGAGGTATCTGAGTCCTATTTAGAGCAACACAAGTTATGAGGTATTCAAGGGTTATAATTGAAGTGTACTATGCATTCTACATGATTCTAGGTCAAAAGTTAACTCTAGTCAACTATGGTCAACACCAAGTCAAACTATGGTCAACTAGTCAACATAGTCTAAGTTAAACAATTCTAGGCAAACCAATATCTATGTATATATGTATATCATATATATATATATATATATATATATATATATATATATATATATATATATATATATATATATATATATATATATATATATATATATATATATATATCTCTAAACCATAGCTATACTATCTAATACATGGCCTATAGCCTATATCACATAGCTATAAGACATGCCACTTCACACATATATATAATACATTACACACGTACACAAACTATATAAATGTGATAGCTATATATATATATATATATATATATATATATATATATATATATATATATATATATATATATATATATATATATATATATATATATATATATACATATTTTTTATATATATATATATATATATATATATATATATATATATATTTTATATATATATATATATATATATATATATATATATATATATATATATATATATATATATATATATATATATATATATATATATATATATATATATCACATTTATATAGTTTCTGTACGTGTGTAATGTATTATATATATGTGTGAAGTGGTATGTCTTATAGCCATGTCTTAGATAGTATATATATATATATATATATATATATATATATATATATATATATATATATATATATATATATATTTTATATATATATATATATATATATATATATATATATATATATATATATATATATATATATATATATATATATAATCTAAACCATAGCTATACTATCTAAAACATGGCCTATAGCCTATATCACATAGTTATAAGACATGCCACTTCACACATATATATAATACATTACACACGTACACAAACTATATAAATGTGATAGCTATATATATATATATATATATATATATATATATATATATATATATATATATATATATATATATATATATATATATATATAGCAATCACATTTATATATATATATATATATATATATATATATATATATATATATATATATAGATAGAGAGAGAGAGGGGGGAAAGGGAGATACTATATAAATGTGATTGCTATATATATATATATATATATATATATATATATATATATATATATATATATATATATTATATATATAGAGAGAGAGAGAGAGAGAGAGAGAGAGAGAGAGAGAGAGAGAGGGGGGGGGGGGAAAGGGAGATACTATATAAATGTGATTGCTATATATATATATATATATATATATATATATATATATATATATATATATATATATATATATAGCAATCATATATATATATATATATATATTTTATATATATATATATCTATATATATATATATATATATATATATATATATATATATATATATATATATATGATTGCTATATATATATATATATATATATATATATATATATATATATATATATATAGCAATCATATTTATATAGTATATAAATGTGATTGCTATATATATATATTATTTATATATATCAATCACATTTATATACTATATAAATATGATTGTTATATATATATATATATATATATATATATATATATATATATATATATATATATATATATATATATATATATAGCAATCATATTTATATAGTATATATAAATGTGATTGCTAAATAATATATATATAGCAATCACATTTATATACTATATAAATATGATTGCTATATATATATATATATATATATATATATATATATATATATATATATATATATATATATATATATAGAGAGAGAGAGAGAGAGAGAGAGGGAAAGGGGGATACCATATGTGAGTGTGTGTATACAATGAATATATATATATATATATATATATATATATATATATATATATATATATATATATATATATATATATATATATAGAGAAAGAGAGAGAGAGAGAGGGAAAGGGGGATACCATATGTGAGTGTGTGTATACAATGAATACATGAGTGTAGCAGTAGGTATGAGTGTAAAGAGGGTGAGTGAGTTACCGAGGTTAGTGTCCAGTGTGTGTATGCTAGTTAGCAGCTAGGTGTGTGTGTGTCACAAGTGAAACTCAGTTTTACATTCAAACCCAAGTATTATAAACCCAAGTCCAGTTTCATTATCAATTTAATATGCTAACCTTATTCCCAGTTTTCACATGTTCACCCAATTCAGTTTTCACACATTAATATATCAAAATCCCAGGTATCAGTTTACATGTATTCAGTTATCAAAAACCCAGTTTTTCATTGTTCAGTTCAAAACTCAAACAAGTATCAGTAAACTTACAAAACTCAGTTTTTTATGTTCAAATCAATCCTCAATTTTAAACCAAAATCTCAGTTTACATGTTATGAACCCAAAGTTCAGTTTTAAACCCAATGTCAGTTTAATGCAAACATACAATGCATTAAATCAGAGACCCTAACTCAGTTTATATTAAGTATCAGAACATTTAATGAGTATTAGTAAACTCATGTTCAAACCCTATATTCAAATTGAATCATCAAAATAAACCCAAAACAAAATATTACAGAGGTTAATTTACATGTGCACATATGGGGGGTATCTACGTGTCTAGAAAACTGGACAAGAGGTATCCAAAATACCCAATTTTAGAGTATTAGAAACAACAGAATATACACGAGCTCGTGGGGATGTGTCGAGTCACACAGGACACGACACAGGGCACTATAGGCCACGTGCTTGTGTCCACATGTCCAAGGTGGGTAGGTCTAGGTGGTCGACACCTCACTTGGTGTCCACGACGTGTCAGCATGTGACACGAACACCGTGTCAGTCGAAAGAATTTGACAATGCATAGTCAGTGTAAAACACGTGCGCATCAAATAACGTGTCCGATACGTATCCAAGTGACACGAGACTTAGGGGACACGATGTCAGTCGTGTCCCCGAGCTCTGTGCCAAATAGCATGTGTCCAAGTATCGGACACAGGGGGATCTCGTGCTCGGGTAGCAGGGCACCCGAGCTCTGTCTCGTGCAGCGTGTCCAGTCCAATTTTGGACACGGACACAGGGTGAAACGTGTTCAGAGCTATAGATTTGTGATCCTAACCTATAGGGCTACAAATCTATTAAAATAGAATAAAAAAATAACAAAATTAAACCCTTTGAGGCATTACATCAAACACCAAGAACAATACTCCGATACGCCTCCGATACGCGTATCAAATGGACACAAATTCCTACCAAACTTGGTCTAAGCTAAGGTACACCTAAATGAATGCATCTATGAAGAGAAAACAAGGTTTTGGTGGTTGTATAGATATTTACCTATTGAGAGTTAGATCTCAATACAAAAGAGCTTAAAATGATGCTTTCCTCAACTTGCTATGGTCCCTATGCCTCCAAACCATGCTAGCTAGCCTCCAATGGTTTTTTCTACGGTAGGGGAGGGTGATGCAATAGATTTGGCTCAGTTTGGAGTTGATTTGAGAAAGGGGTGAAATTTGGGGAAGAACAAAGTTAGGGTTTGATGTAGGAATGAAAAAGAGGCAAGAATGATTAAGTGTTTATATATATAGGGGGATGCTTGCTTGGCCGGCCACTAGGTTGCTAGGGTTAGGGCATGGTGAATGTGGGCTATGGCTTCTATCTATACAAATCAAGGCTTAAATCAAAGGCCCAAACCAATTAGGGTTCAAGCTAAAAAGTATCTTAAACAAATATCTTCAAAAAGTTACTATCTAGATATTTCTAATCTTGGCACTTAGCTTGGAAGGTTCTAATCAAAATATCTAACCCCATGATCATATCTAGATTAGGTTAACTTCTAGGTTAAGGTTCAACAATATAATTAGCACATAATTAATTAACAAAAAATCAATTTCACAAAATGTCAAAAATAACCACAGTACCCTTAGGCTAAAAATGTGATAGTGACAAGTCTACCCTCCTTAAAATAATTTTGTCCTCGAAATTGAAGGCAAAACCAAACTGATGAGAATGATAGAAAATCATACCTCAAGGTCCAAAAAGATAAGGGTATCACTCGCGCATCTCATCATCCCTCCCCCAGGTAGACTCTCTTGGAGAATGATGCCTCCATGCGACGCGAACCAAGGGTATCGTCTGGTTTCTCGATACCTTCTCTCTTCGATCTAGAATTTCCACAGACTGTTCTGGATAGCTAAGAGTAGGTCGCACCTCGATCTCGGAATGATCGAGTACATGGCTAAGGTTTGCCACGTACCGTCTCAACTGCGACGCATGAAATACTTTGTAGACTCCCTCTAATGCAGGTGGCAAGTCTAGTATGTATGACACGTCACCGACTCTTCCGCTGATAACGAAAGGTCCGATGAAGCGCGGGCTAAGCTTCCCACCTCCACCAAAACGTATAGTACCACGTGTCGGAGATATCCTCAAGAAAACCAGATCTCCAACCTAATAACAAACAATGTCTCAAATTAACTATAATAATCAAACAAATCACAAACAAACCAATCCTAATTCTAATCCTATCTCTAAGTTGTACCTCAAACTCCAAAGGTCTGCGGTGGCTATCGGCCCAATGTTATTGTCTATCCTATGCCACGCGAAGTCAATCCCTGATGAGCTTCACTTTCTCGGCTGCGTCCAACCATCTCAGGTCCCAATAAAGCTCGCTTTCCAACATCATCCTAAGACCAGGGAGTATGACATCTACGCCCGTACAATGCCTCGAATGGTGACCTTTCAATGCTGGCCTGGAAGCTATTATTGTATGCAAACTCCACCAAGTACAAATGATCCTCCCAGGAACCTCTAAAGTCAATGACACAAGTCCGAAGCATGTCCTCGAGAGTCTGAATAGTCCTCTCTGACTGTTCGTCCGTCTGAGGGTAGTATGCAGTATTAAACTTAAGCTGAGTGCCCAAACTAGTCTGCAGACTCCGCCAAAAATGGGAAGTAAAGCGACTATCTCGATCCGAGATAATGCTCACCGGAACTCCATAAAGTTTGACAGTTTGACGCACGTACATCTCTGCTAGCTTCTCAGTAGATAAACCCACTTTAAATGGTAAAAAGTGAGCTGATTTTGTCAACCTGTCTACGATGACCCAAATCGTATTTTTCCCTCCTGGTGTACGTGGGCAATCCCGAAACAAAGTCTATCATGATGTGCTCTCACTTCCACTCCGGAATGGACAATGGCTGTAACAGTCCTCCTGGCCTCTGCCTCTCTGCCTTTACCTGCTGGCAGACTAAACATCTGGCTACGAAGCGTGCTACCTCCCGCTTCATCCCATACCACCATACATGCTCCCTCAGATCCCTATACATCTTGTTGGCACCTAGATGCATAGAGTACTGAGAACGGTAGGCCTCATGTATAACCTGCTCCCGAAGGTCTCCGCTGGGCACATACAGTCTGGAACCGTGCCTCAATGCGTCATCCTCTGTAATGACAAACTCATCCACCAGTCCTACTCGAACCTGCTCTTGGATACACCGCAGAGCGACATCATTGAACTGAGTCGACTTGATCCTCTCCATCAAGTTCGACTGAATCTGTAGACCCTAAATCTGTATCTCAACTTCTGGCACTATCACCTCGATCCCCAGGCTCTCCAGATCTGCTAGCAAGTGATGATCTACTGTCAAACACATGGTTGTCAGATACCTACTCAAGGCATCGGCAACCATGTTGGCCTTTCCTAGATGATACTTCAATAAAATGTCGAAGTCCTTCATCAACTCCAACCATCTCCGTTGCCTCATGTTGAGCTACTTCTGTGTAAACACATACTTCAAGCTCTTATGGTCTGTAAAGATCTCTACTCGCTTTCCGTATAAATAGTGTTTCCACAACTTCAAGGCAAATATAACTGCTGCCAACTCCAAGTCATGGGTAGGGTAGTTCTTCTCATGCGGACATAACTGCCTGGAAGCATAGGCAATTACCTTCCCATACTGCTGCAAGACGCAACCTAAACCCTTTCCTGAGGCGTCACTGTAGATAGTGCACCCACCTGATCCTGATAGCAACGTCAGAATCGGAGTTTTCGTCAACCGCTTCTTCAACTCATCAAAATCGACCTGACACTCCTCTGACCAGATAAACTCTGCATCCTTCTGGGTCAGCCTAGTCAATGGCTCTGCAACCCGACAGAAATCCTGAACGAACCTCCTGTAGTAGTCTGCCAAACCCAGGAAGCTCCTAATCTCCACAACTGAACTCGGAGTTATCCATACCTCAACTGTCGTGATCTTCCTCGGGTCAATTGAGATCTCATCCCTAGTCACCACATGACCCAGGAAATCAACCCGATCTGGGAAGAACTCATATTTTGAGAGCTTTCCATAAAGCTCCTCCTTCCTGAAAGTCTCCAGAACCAATCTCAAGTGCTCCTCATGCTCCTCTGCGGTCTTCGAGTACACCAAGATATCATCGATGAATACCACCACAAACTTGTCTAAGTACTGGTGGAATACCCTGTTCATCAGGTTCATGAACACCGTCGGGACGTTAGTCAATCCAAACGGCATCACCATAAACTCGAACTGGCCATATCGCGTCCTGAATGTTGTTTTCGGGATATCCTCCCTCTTCACCTTCACCTGATGGTAGCCTAACCTCAGATCAATTTTAGAAAATACCTTCGCTCCACTCAACTGATCGAAGAGATCATCGATCCTAGGCAGCGGGTACTTATTCTTGATCGTAAGGTTGTTGAGTGCCCTGTAGTCGATACACATCCGTACCGACCCGTCCTTCTTCGACACAAAAAGTACCGGTACACCCCATGGTGAAGAACTCCATCGGTTGAAGCCCTTGTCCTACAACTCATCCACATGTTTCCTCAACTCCACCAACTCGTTGTTGTTCACCCTATAGACGTGCTGAGATATCGGCTCTGTGCCGGGCACTAAGTCTATAGAGAACTCAATATCTCTGTCCGGTGGTAGTCCTAGCAAGTCCTCTGGAAGGACATCCATAAACTATGCTATCAATGGATGTGGCACCGTCTGCTCCTCCACAGAAACTTCGCAGAAGACTCCGCTGCTCTGCTTCGCCTGCCGTCTGGCAAACTCGAACTCTGGCTCTCCTGGCGGATGGAAAAGAACTCTGTCGCCGCAACAATCTATACTGGCATGGTGCCTGCTCAACCAATCTATACCGAGTACGATATCGTAGTTCGGTAATGGCATTACGAGCAAACTCGCATCCAACTCTCGGCCTTCCAAAACTACTCTCCGATCCTTGCAAATATCACTGACGAGGATGATGCCACCCCTATTTGTGATCTTGCAAGTCCTAGACAACGATTCAGAAGCTAGATGATGTCTAATAGCAAAAGATACAGACACAAAGCTATGGGAAGTACCAGAATCGAACAATACAAAAGCTGGAATGGAGTCGAGAAGAACAGAAGCTGCAATCAGCTCTCCAATAGCCTCTGCATCCTCAGCTGCCATGGCGAAAGCTCATCCCTGCTGGCCTTCCTGGCCTGCTGCCAATGCTGGATGAATCTCTGCTGTTGCGTCTGCAACGGTGGTCCCTTCTGCTAGCCTACTGGAGCCTTAGCTCCTCCTCCTCCTGGTGTCGGATGAATCGCCGCTATGGGACAGTCTCTCATCTGGTGGTCCGACGTACCACACATCAGGCACCTCCCTAGCCTCTTCCTACAGTCGTTCCACCCGTGCCCTGCCTTCTTGCAGAAGGTGGAACTGGTGGTCTGCTGGTGTCTGGATGCCTGCTGCTGCTGCACCTGCTGAAAAGGTGCACGGCCATGTCCCTGAAGCTACTGCTGGAACGGCCTCTGCTAGTGCTGCTGCTGAAAGTGGGGCCTCTTGGCCGGACCTCAACTGCTACTAGCTCTGTGCAAATCATGACCTCTCTTCAGCTTCATCCCTAGGTCGTCCTCTGCTGCCATATCTCCTGCTAGAATCTCCTCAAAAGTAGCATCCCGACCACTCTTGGTCAAGGATCTGACCTCCCTGATCAAGCCCCTGCAGAACTTCCTCGCCTTCGTCGCCTTGCTCAGATCCTCCATAAATCTGCTCAGCCAGCAGAAATCTTCCGTATACTCCTCGATTGTCTGTTTTCCCTGAACTAGACTCTCAAACTGCTGCTCCAAGCCTTCCAGTGCTACGTCCGGAAAGAAATTCTCCTTGAAGATGTCACGACCCGGTCCCAAATTATTGGGTCAAATCGGATCATGCCCAACATGCACCGTTGTGAGACGGCGGCAGTAAGCTGTATCCACTTGCAGGTAATCTCAACAACACAATATATACTTGTCACAACTTCTAAAATTACGAATATTAAAACTTTGTCCAACAAAATGTTCATCTGATACATCTGATAATATAAAATTGTCTTTAAATCCAAACATAAAAATAGCAAGAAAATGTCAACAAGTAGAAAGTTAGCTCATCAGCCCTGAGATTAACATCGTCCGATGGGACTCTGGCAGTACAGCTGGATAAAGCTCAGGATCATAATAGCTATTAATCAATAGCTCAGCTTCATCAATAGAACCTATTGGAGTGGGGAATCCAGTCAGGAAAGGAGCAAAGTACAATTATGAAAATCTAACAATTCAAATAATAATTAGAAATTTATAATTTTAAACAGTTTGAAATACTTGAACAATATTTTCCATAATTGAGAACAATGTGATTTGAGTATGTAATGCTTATGACCGGCTTGGGTTGTACAATAGTATCCTAGTGATACGATACGGCTTATCCTCGTGTGAAAAGGAGTAAGCTCGTACAATTATGCAATATGAAGGTATTGGTCATAGAACACTACACTACTCCCCCAATCCTACAATCAATAACAATCAATACTCTAGGAGAGAGTTTCGTGTAGCAATGTGGTTTAATCTTGCAATATTACAATTAATAATTAAATTGAAAAATAAACATAACCGTACTTGCCTTAGTTTATAACTGGATTTGAAATTGGTACCGGGGAAAAAGTCAGACTCGTCCTCGAAATCCTACAGATGAGAATCCTTTCTTAGAAACATATTTGAACCATGTCTAGATGTTCTAGTTATAATCTCTAAAATTTGATCCTAGTCAAGTTTTATGTTATTCTATCATAACACGCATATCGATGCAATTTACTATTAATAATTTATAAAGTAAAAGTCAATTTAATATTTTATTGGAAACAATGGTAGTTACAGGTTATTTGGCAAAACTTGGTATTTTCATAATATATATAAAACTATTGTAAAACAAAAAGAAGGAGATGGAGGAAATTATTTCTTCATTCACATCTATCAATCATCTTGAGAAGAGCCTTTTATATAGGCTTACAATTGAGGTTAACATCATGATGATAATTAAAATAAAAATGCCAAAAGACATAGGTTATGGATAACCATAAGTCATAGGTTATGGATAACCAAGAGACATAGGTTATGTAGGCCAACTAATTATGTGAATTATCCATATTTATAACACTCCCCCTTGGATATTCACCATTAATTAGTTGGTGGTGTATGCACATTTGTTGTCTCGTTAAAACCTTACTAAGAAAAATTCAGTAGGAAAAAAATCTTAGTCAAGGAAAAAGAGTATAATGCGCAAAACTCAAAAATATTCTTCATGAATTATACTGCCCCTCGATATAATGGATTTGCTTGACTTCGATCACTTTTGTCCTTTGAGCATATGCATAAAACACTTTTGGAGGAAGGTGTTTATTCGATCTCCTTTGATGAATCCTTTTCGAACATGCGTAATGCAAGTCGCATTATCTTTGAGTATTATTGTAGGCTCATCTTGTTTTGTTGATCGCCAATATATAGCTGCATGGTTATTAATAAACACAACCCGTTTGGAGCAACCCTTATGAAGGTCAGAAATATGTTTGAGTCTGCACAACCATCTAGACAAGAATCGTTAGTAGAATCATATAAATAAAATAATCTTATGCTAGTTGTTCCACAAAATATCTCAATATGTGTTTAACTATATTCAATATGTAAGTAGAGGTGCAAAACTATATCTAGATAATAAATTAACATAAAATGCAATATCTGGTCTTGTGCATTGGCTAGATATAGTAGTGCTCCAATAGCACTTAAAATACGACATTTCTGGAACAAGAACTTTTTCATCTTCTCTTTTGGTCGTAATGTACATTTATCCAAATCCAACCTGCGTACAACCATCGGTCTACTTAGTAGATGTACTTTATCTATTATGAATCAGTTCAAAATTCTTTCAATATATCGGAAATGAGATGCACTAATATCCCACAGGAACTTCGATCTATTTGCAAACCGAGACCAAGCTTTGTCTTTTTTTTAAGTCTTCATTTCAAACTCATTCTTCAAATAGTTTGCAGTTTTCTCCAATTCTGTAGGAGACCTGATCAGGTTTTACATCATCCATATATACTGCTACTATCGATAATTCATTTTCGAATTTCTTAATGAAGACACATGGACAAATTGGACTATTTTTGTATCATTCCTTAGTCAAATATATAATAAGATGATTATACCACATTCTTCCGGATTATTTTAATTCATATAATGCTTGTCTAATTTGAACACATGCCCTTAGACAGTCTTTGGCATTGTAAATCCTTCTGAAATTTTTATATAGATGTCAGTATCTAAGTTTTCGTATAAATATGCAGTTATAACATCCATAAATCTTATATCAAGATTTTTAGAAACTGCGAGACTAATTAGATATCTAAAAATGACATCCATAACTGGAGAGCAAGTCTCAACGTAGTCAATTCCAGGTCTTTGAGAGAAACCCTGTGCTACAAGTTGGGCTTTGTATCTTTCAACTTCGTTTCTTTCATTTCATTTTCTCACGAAACACCCATTTAAAACCAGCATGGTTTATGTCCATTGGTGTTTCCACTATAGGTCCAAATACACCACGTTTTTCTAAAGATTTAATTCTGCTTGAATAGCATCTTTCCAGATTGGCCAATCTTTTATTTGTCGACATTTATTTATACTACGTGATTCATTTTCACAATCATCATTGTCCTTTGATATTTCAGTAGCTACTGCATAGTTAAATATGTCATCGATGACAAGTGCTTTTCTATTCCACAATTCACCTAAACATGCATGGAATATCGAGATCTCTTCATTTTCAGGTACCTGTGCCTCTCTAGAGGCATCCATAGGTATTTCAGTGAATTTGGAAACATACACATCTTCATTATCTATTTCCGGAGCTCCAGCCACTATCGGGCTTTTATCAGGACAAGATGTTTTATTTACTCTCCTCTTTCTAGGAGCACTATCCTGGGAACCTATAGGTCTATCACTCTTTTGACGTGTAGTAGTAGATTCATTTGTCGTCTTATTTAGATTTTGTCCAATTGAAACAATGATTATGACTGGCACATATGATATAGTTACCTTTATGACATCATTAAATGCATCAGGTAATTGATTTGCAATTTCTTGCAAATGTATCATTCTTCTTATCTCATAATCACATTTGGAATTCTTGAAACTTAATGAGATCGATAGAGTAGGCGCATACCATGTCAATTCACGCCGTTAATTAGCAATAGTTTATTCTATATGAACAATTTGTTGCTTATACCTCCCCCTAACAGCGGGACGACTATCATCAAATCTTGTAGTAAAGACATCACCAGTCATTGATTTTAAATACCTTATTTTGGAAGAAAACTCAAAACTAATGTATATTTTTCAAACATCATTGGGGACCCATCTTAGTTCTTTTGGAAGATGGAACTGGAACATATACTGTATATCCAAACTTTCTCAAATATGAAATGTTTGGTTGTTTACCACTAACAAGTTGTATATATAAAATAATATGGTAGGCAATGAGTCTAAATTTAACTAAAGATGCAACATGTAAAATATCATGTCTTAAGCCACAATTTTCAAACTAGATTGCACTAGTAGAGGTCTAGCTATAAGTTGAAGATGTTTAATAAATGACTCAGCTAACCCATTTTGTGCGTGCACTGGGGAACATGATGCTCTATCTCAGTTACTAATGATGTACAATAATTATCAAAAACTTGTGAGATGAATTATGCGACATTATCAAGACTAATTAATATAGTCGTGTGATTAGGAAACTGAGATCTAAGTTTAATCATTTGGGCTAAAAGACGAGAAAATACGAGATTTCTAGTAGACAATAGACAAACATATGACCACTTAATAGATGCATCTATGAGTACCATAAAATATCTTAAAAAGAACCACTAGCAGGGTGAATATGACCACAAAAGTCTCTTTATGTTCTTTAAAAGAAAGTAGAAGACTCATTCTTAACTTTTAGAAAAGATGGTCTAGTTATAATCCTTCCTTGCAAACAAGGAATATATAGTTGATTCTTCAATAAGCCAATATCGTAATTTTCAATAAATATCCACAAAGATCATCAATGATACATAGTATGTCCCGGATGACCCAAAGGGTCATGCCAAATGTTACATAAGACATGATCATTGGCATTATATTTTGCCACATTCATATTAGATTCAATTATGTTAATGGTGGTGAAATACAAACCCACCGAAAAACAAGATAACTCTTCTAATGTAAGCATTTTGCTCCCAATATTAGATGCGCTACATAATGACTCTTTGTTCTTATCATTTCGAGTTTCAATATGGTACCCATTTTGTGTATATCCTTGAAACTTAACAAATTTCTTTACGGAACTACTTGAACACATTCTGCAAATAGGTTTGAGTAACATGATGTGTGCTCTTCCAAAGCCCTCAATTATATGGTTGGCCAAGCTATTGTTGGCACTTTATGCCTGCCAAATACTAACTTTGGCAAAAACTTTGATTCTTCAAATTCATTTGTGTTGTAGTACTATCTAACAAACACATATCTAAGTCATTTTTCTTAGATTCTTTCAATCTCTCAAATCTTTTTTTTTAGTAGCTCGACATTGCTAAATCAATGTCTATCTTTGTCATATTTACGACAAGCATGCATTACTACTCCATGAAGCAAAATAAAAATATTATGAACTTATATATTTTAGCTAGCATAAGTACAATAAGAAAAATTAAGCATTTCAAATGATAATATCATATTATAGAAATGTAACTCCAAATTTATAATATATATATATATATATATATATATATATATATATATATATTCAATAAAACAAAACTCTCATGGCCTAGACATTCCATGATGAAAACAATGGTTTCTATGACTACAAATATAAATAGTTTGTAAATACTTGAAATAAACATATATTGACCGAGTGCTCATTCAAAAAATAAAAATTGCATTAGCTTCTTCTCAAACTACTCATTTGTAACTTGATTCCCTTTGTTAGAGGGTGTTGTCCATTTGTTCATTTATTCTTTCATGAACCATTGTTTCAACCTTTGTAAGGTAACCATGACATATCTTCTAATTTTTTTTTTCATTCCCTCTTCCACGTCCTCCACCACGACCTCTGCTAATTCCAAAATTAGCATTTGCCTCAGGAATTGTCATTGACCCAGTTGGTCTAGAGTTGTGGTTTTTATGAGAACGTTACTATTTGCCTTTACTACACTGAGATAGTCACCGGTTCAGAGTAATTTATGAAAAAAAAAATTCACAATATTATTGCCACAAAAGCACATTGCTTGCATGAAAAATGAAGAGGATCTTCTCAATCATTTGAGGCTCTGTTACTTTTTCTCCGTACAATCTAAGGCGGGGAACAATAATAAACAGTCACAATTATATTATTTAACATTTTTACAGTCATGGTATCTTAAATTCAACCATTCAGTTTGAGCAGTCATAAGGATTACCATCCTTTGGTGGTCAAATCTATCATTTAGAGATGTCCACAAATTCAATGGATCATCCTCACATAAATATCCTGTCTTTAGACCATCATGGATATGATGTCGTAGAAAAATCAAATCAAAGTCTTGACCTTGACTTTAGAAAAAAAAAATTTATTTTTCTTCTTAATAGTACCATCAAGCTTGTTGGACTACAATTACAACTTTGCATCCATTGCCATGATAAATAATTATCTATGCTCACATGAAGAACTTTGAATTCAAACTTTACAAGATTCGACATCAACATGACATAAAATGATTATATTAGATGTTAATTAAAAATAAAATTGATAAGCGCTTTAAAGGTTACAAAACTTCACATATGCCACAATGTGTTGAAACACATGAAAAATACTCCTACATGAACCCACATGGCACCCATGTGCCACACCTCATGTGTATCACATATACAACAATGTGGTAGAACTCTATCAAAGAAGTATCACATATACAACAATGTGATAAAAAGTATCAAAGAATATTATGTCTTATGTGTATCACATATACAACATTGTGATAAAATGCTACTAAAAAAATGTTATATTGCTATCAAAGAATATTATGTCTTATGTGTATCACATATACAATAATGTGATAAAATGCTACTAAAGAATATTATATTTTATGTTTATCAC